>JAWNLB010000174.1:17697500-18135000 GCA_035041595.1 Drosophila basisetae
CTACCTAGCTCGCAACAAACGCTACCATGGCACAGGTAAGCAAAAGCTCAGCCAACTCCTTGATTCTGGAATTTGAATTCAACTTTCTTGTTGTGAAGCTTTCAAATTGAAAATGTTGTTTGCAATTTATTAATTAATAATAAAAATAACTGTGCTCAGTTTTATACCAAAAGAGATTTAAGCTTCTTGTTGTTAACTTGATTAGTTGCACAACCACAGCAGTTTCGCCTAACTCTCAGCTTGGGGATCACTCATCCAATCACATTGTTTGTTCCTTTTTAAGGTGGCCTTTGGACAGTGCAGGATTCGCCGTACAACACTCCCATTGGACCGGCCTTTCTGCAGGCCGGCGAGGAGATGGGCTACGATATTGTGGACGTGAATGGGGCACAGCAAACAGGCTTCGGTTTCTACCAGTTCAACATGAGACGTGGGTCGCGCAGCTCCACGGCTAAATCATTTTTACGGCCGGCGAGACTGCGTTCCAATCTGCATATTGCGCTCTTCTCGCACGTAACGAAAGTGCTGACGGATCCGAAGACGAAACGCGCCACTGGGGTGCAGTTCATCCGGGACGGTCGGCTCCAGAATGTCTATGCGACGCGGGAGGTGATATTGGCCGCCGGTGCCATTGGCACACCGCATCTGATGATGCTGTCAGGGATTGGGCATGGCGAGGAGCTCGGTAGGGTGGGCATACCGCTGGTGCAGCATCTGCCGGGCGTCGGCCAAAATCTGCAGGATCACATAGCCGTGGGTGGGATTGCCTTTCTCATTGACTATCCCATTTCGATTGTGATGAAGCGCATGGTCAATGTGAATACGGCACTGCGCTATGCAATTACCGAGGATGGGCCACTGACGTCCAGCATTGGACTGGAGGCGGTGGCATTTATCAATACCAAATATGCGAATGCCAGCGACGATTGGCCTGACATGAACTTCATGATGACCTCCGCTTCGGTGATGTCCGATGGCGGGTCACAGGTGAAGACTGCCCACGGTCTGACCGATGAGTTCTACAAGGAGGTCTTTGGCGAGGTCAGCAATCGCGATGTCTTCGGCATCTTCCCGATGATGCTGCGACCCAAGAGTCGCGGCTATATTAAGCTGGCATCGAAGAACCCGTTGCGCTACCCGCTGCTCTACCACAACTACCTCACGCATCCGGACGATGTGAATGTGTTGCGCGAGGGCGTCAAGGCGGCAGTTGCCGTTGGTGAGACGCAGGCAATGAAGCGTTTTGGTGCACGCTTCTGGAGCAAACCGCTGCCCAATTGCAAACATCTGAAACTGTTTACGGACGACTATTGGAACTGTTTCATTAGGCAGTACACGATGACCATTTACCATATGAGCGGAACGGCCAAAATGGGTCCGCCCAGCGATCCCTGGGCCGTGGTCGATCCACAGCTGAGGGTGTATGGTGTGCCCGGGTTGCGAGTCATCGATGCGAGCATCATGCCGGCAATCACTAATGGCAATATTCACGCACCCGTCGTCATGATCGCCGAGAAGGGTGCCGATCTCATCAAGGAGCTGTGGCTAACGCCCATCGCTCAGACGCAGGCGGGTCACAAGTGGCGCACAAAACGATCGCTAAGCGCCACCAATCAGACGCTCGCCGAGACAGTGCATCAATGGCCATTACCAAGCTCGTAGCGGGTAGGGGAGAGGAAAGGGGTCAACTATTAAACTGGCCCCTCAATAATAATTGCTTAAAGTGGCATTTCGACTTTAGATAAATCTTGGAGCAAGCGCTTTGAGCTTTAACTAAGCTCAACTGTACTCAGTCAATACAATGAAGCTCTAGTAAATCGAGTTAATACATTTCCATTTATCGATTTCCTAAAGCTTACAGTTTACTTAATTATAATTAATAATTAATATTTTTTTTATTTTTTTTTTGTTTCATTAACTTAGTAAATCTATAAAAGCTTTAATATTTCTACGCATATTTTATCCCTTTTTCCTTTCCTTTCCTTTCATAATCTATAAAAACTATAGATTTGCATTACTTTTCCAATAGTTGCTCTATTCTAAACGCTTTGCTCAGCAAATGCAATTTCGGCAGATGCTTAAATGTAATTTCTTGACTGAAAACTGTCGGTTAATCTTAGTCTTCAAATTTGAACAACCAAAAGAAGTTTTTTATTCTATCATAAGTATAGTCAATCACTGCAATTGAGCTGGATTAAAGTTTCCCAAAGCTTGGTTTGTCGTGATGAAGGCCTTGAGTTTCCTTAATATTTATCAAACCTTTATCGATAAATTATACAAAGTTTAATAGTTATGTTGTTTCTCTGCTCAGATGAATCGTAAGTTTAGCCGCCACTTTGAGCTTGTGTTATTGGATTATACACGTCAGTCGGGTAGTTTTTAGTTAGTTAATTCTCAACGCATGCTTGTACATCGCACACTTAATTTATTAAGCTTAAGTTCGCTTTGCTGCTCCTATTTCTGTGCGTTGTCCTTAGTCACTTAGCCGCTTCTTGTAAATATCGAGTCATTTATGGAAATACGTTTTTTTGTTTGTATTTCTTACATAAATATATAATATGTATATTACTTATATATAACGTTTTTTTTTTTGTAATATTTGTTGTGCGAGTGTCTGATAACATATATACTCATAATACCACGTTTTTTTTTATCATCGTCGCGTACACTTGGAGTACCTCAATTAGCCCGTAAGTTGGATACGAAATTTAACGAATAAATAAACAAAAATTAATAATATATGCGTATAATATGATTTTGTAACAGTGCTTGTCAAACCTGAGCTTTTGAGCGATTTCTCAAACCGCATTTATTAAGCTTTGAAGTTTGAACCGTGCGAATAGAATTATTAAGAGCTTTTGGTGGCATTGCTACACAAAAAGTTGAGCTCGGCTTCCAACCTTACCTGCAATAAAGAAATTTGAATGTTGCATTTAGCTTTGGTAAAATATACAAATTTGTAAAGCTTAATTTAATTTTATAAAAAAACACTTAAACACCTCTATGTGTCCAAAAACAAAGCGGGGAATGTATGTTCTACATATTATATATCGCAAAGGAATCTGATCCTGATTCTTGCGGATAATCGACTTTTAATTTTGTTGCATATTTATTGGATTATCTTCGTCAGTCATCAATCATGCAGACTACTGGGTACGTAAGGAAATGTCTGTATTTATCAAGATATACTATAACAACGGATCGGAAAGTGAAACATGAAGTGACAACTAGGTAATTAGTACCAAATCCACATGCAATTGGGATGTTAGTGTCAGAGTCTGATCTTATGGAAACACAATCGTTTTATTGCTAACTGTTGACGTAGGAGTATTTTATTTCTTTGGTCTCTATACACCTTAAAAAAACTCAATACATTCACTTGTGCAGCTAATGCAATTCTACTGCATACTCGGTTTGTCATAAATAAGCAATACATGAACTGAATGAGTTCAGAATATGGACTTTCAACAAAGAAATGTGGCAAACAAATTCAATGTAAAATATTTTAAGAGACTTCTGCTTTCAATTAAGCAACAATGTCGCCATACTAATACATTAATATATTTTATTGGGGATATTATTTTCAATTCCCAATTTATTGTCTTCACACCCATTTTAATGTCTGTAACTAGTCGATAAAGACAAATCGCTTTGTTCATATTTATGGCAAAATAAAGGTGAGACGAAGCCAAATTAAGGTGCACATAAAATGTGTTAATGTTGCCACATCGTAAAAAAAAACGATTTATTTGAATTGATCATTGCCACCATTTTGCTACTGGGATACTAAATTAAGGAGGTTCAATAATTTAGTCCGACTTAGTTAAACTATCGTTTTGGGATGAGCAAATATTACTTTTGATTTTGCAAAAGCGGAAACTAGAAAGACTGCTTGCTGGGCCACACTTCCGAATGCATTTGGAAGTAATTCCCAGTTTAGATGTTATGCAATCTGTATGGCATAAAATACATCGTAATCCATAGAGTTTTCCTCATTGTACAAACAATGGGTGTAAATTAGTTAAAACAAAAAAAACATAACATTAAATACATTAAATACATAAAGACAGCTCAATGCGTTTTGCAATTAGAAGCGCCAAGGAACCGTAAAATGGAATTCAAAAACAATTACGATTACAATTGCAATTACAATTACAATTACAAGACTATTTTCGTTTCCAATGATTATTGCCATTAGCCCGAGTTAGTTTAGAGACGGGGCCGACCCGTTAGGCTATTACAAAAATACAAAAATACAAAAATAAAAAAATTAACGATGCATATAGCCGAAACAATAATATGTGTATTGAATAATGCATTTTTCGTAAAGGCGGTATCGCCGAGTCCAGGCTTGACCAATGATTTTTTAGCAAATTGAATTACAATTGTACAGCTCAAGTGAGTTTTATCCTATACTCTATTCAACGGGTACATTCGGTTTGGGCCATTTTCGAGGCAAGGAAGTTTTGCACCACCAGTTTTGTCCTACAGATCTGGTAGATCTGAAAAAAACCCCTATATAATTGTAACTCTCTAAGTTAAAGCACTATCTCAAAAGTATTTGAAACAAGTCAGAACGGATACCGATAATCAAATACACAAATACATCAGTAGATGTGACATGTTTGAATACGGCTCAATCCAATAACTTAAAACTTCTTTCTGTGTCAGCTATGTGACACAGTTGTCCGATCTTCAAGACTCAATAAGTTTTCTTTCAGGTTGAGTTGGACAGTGATGTCCAATTCAATGTATTGCAAACCTCACGTCATAATTAGAACACAAAGCTGGAGTGTAAAAAAAGAAGACAATTGGAAAAAGTTCTCTTGAGAGTTCCATCTAAGAGTAAAATAAAATATCTGCAAATGTGGCTATTGTAATCGATGAACAGAGTATTGCGCAGTCGAAATCTAATGACGTTCTGACTGGTTTATTTTTATTATTATTTTTAATTTGTATTTATTCAATTTTTTTTTATAATTGCTACACTGAATCCAAATGCTGTTTCCACGCCGGCATTAAGGCGGATCTGTGGCTTGGGTCGCGGAAAACGACCATAAATTCAATTGCAAGCTGCTGCAAGGTGTAGCTGATATGGGGTGGGGAGCCGAGAGGGCGGCGAGGTGATTTACAGTTGCTACAAAACGCTTTCAAGTGCAACGCATAAATATGTATAAAAACCCTAACTGTTTGCCTCGCTGAGTTTTTGGCCAGCGCAATGACCGCCCAAAATGCAGCCAAATGAAAGTTGCTAGCACCAAAAGCAAAAAACCCCAAAATGGCTCCAATGTCAACCTGAAGCAGCTGTTTCGATACCATATCACAGTTGCCTGTGGCAAGCTCCAGTCGAACGGGAATTGTCGGAAGCGGCCAAAAGATAAGTAATACGTGAATGTCATGCGTAGAAAATTTATTTGACTTCACTTAACTGGCTAATTTATTAGGTGTGCGTGTGTGTGTGTGTTGTGTACTTTGTGTCGTTGCTCTGCAAAAGCCCTCTGTGTGAAGGTGCAACCCACACCGCACCCCACCCCACCACAACCCATACAATCCAATCCACGCTAGTTGCGAATTTGCGTGTCGAGTTCAAAAAAACACAAAAGCCAAATAAAAAACGTTTCAAGCCACTTGAATGACTTAATGATTGAATGAATAAAGATGCCAGATGCGGAGTTGACAGATAGAGTAGTAAATGTGGATAGCGGTACAAAGTGGATTTCCCATGCACAAGTATCGTGTGGGTTTCTTCTTGGGGTCGTTCAACGTTTCCCAGATAGAAGACATTGCACCCTCCGTAGCCCACAGTCAAAAGTGGAGCTTTCTGTGCCTCAAAACGGAGCGTGGGGAAAAATATGTAGACTTGATGTACAGATAACAAGTAATTAGTTAATTCTGTAAGTGAGCGTTAAGTGGGAAGATTATCATATATTAAATTCGTTTTTCAGCTTGCTTTTTGTTATAGCTTCACAAATGGCTGAAAATTGTTGTTGTTATTGTTGCCATTAGTGGCACTATTAAACTCTTTCAGAGTCTATATTATGATCATTAATATTAAATAAACATATAGTTGAATAAATTAACAAAGTAGTCGAAAATAACTTAATCAATAATAATAATGTATATGTGCAACAGAATCCGTGTTTCCGCCGTGGTTAACAAGGCATAGGTAAAAAAACACACAGCCACACACACACACACACACACAGAGAAAAGAGTGTGTACATTGTTTGCAATGTGTAACAAAATCATCAAGTGATCTTAAGTCGCAAACACAACATCGATAATAAGATGGATGGTGCAAACTTGTAAATCGTTCACGATCAGTGTCAAGCCACAAGAGCTACAAGAAAGCTTTCAGCGAAAGCTTTCTTCGGCTGTCGAAAGAAAATAAGAGCAGCAACGGAAGAAGAAGAAAAAACCAGCTTATCGCGGAAGGCGAGGAGGTGCCGAAGCAGAAGAGGCGAAGACGAATGAAAACGAAAGTGCAGCCGCAATGGTCATACGACAGCTTTTTTTCTACTGCTGTTGTTGTTGTTTATTTTTATTTTTCTTCTTCTTGTTACCTCTTTTGTTTTTTTTTTCTTCTTTTTTTTGGCGTAACTCGGACTTGGACTTGGGCCTTTTGCGACGCGTGGAGAGCTTTTTGGGGCTTGAGTGGCGACTGCGCTCATGCGATTTGCTCATTGAACAAGAGAAGCCCGTGGCGTGCGTATCGTACAGTCAGCACCCGCTGCCAACGTCGCCAACGTCGTGACGAGTGCAACAATTATATAAAAAACAAATTACTTCGTATATAAGAATCACTATACACATATACAACAAGAAAAGGAAAATTACCGCATGTTAAAAAAAAACCCAAGCGAGCAAAACTTTTATATTTTTTTTTTTGTGATATATATTTATATATTTTTTGGTTTTATGAAACATTGCAAGCAAAGAAAACGAAGTGTAGAGTAATATTTACAAAATGTGTGAAACAAAGGAAAGCGGCTAGCGGTTGCATTTGTGGTACGGCAAACTGCACACGAGGCAACGCTCGCAGCAAACGGACAGCTGCAGCAGCAACAACTGCGACTGCAACAGCAGTACAACAACAAAAACAGCGACAACAAGCGGAGGCAAGTTGACAAAATGTCTTGTACTATGAAAATACAACAAGCGACCAACACACACACACACACACAAACACACACACACACATAGAGCTCAAGCGCTTGATTTACTTGTCCCAATTTTCACTTTTTGGAAAGCGCGCAACGCTTGCAATTCGCTTATGTAATCGTTCAATTTAAGTTCCCATACAAATTGGGAGGGCACATTGCAATGCGCCTGCAAGTTCTTATGTAATTGCCATTTCGATGAAGTGTCTGCACTTTTGGTTTATCACCAGGCCAACACGCCCCACACATACACACACAAACGATCACTTACCCTTTTGGAGCACGTTTACACTTTCTACGTTTTTCGGCATGGCCGCCTCACACCTGCGAGAGCTCACAAATTATTATCAATTTGTGCACGTCGATGCTATAAATATCGGATCCATGCGGCAGCTGCCTGCTGCCTGCTGCCTACTGCTGCTGCCTAAAGCGATTAGGCGGAAAACCTGACCAAAGGAAAGTAATCGCCAATAAACTGGCACTTTGCTGGACAGCCGCAAAGACAGCGACAGAAACCCTGGTCGGGCGCCATTTGATTGATTGGAATGGGCATACTAAAATCAAGTTCAGAGCCAACTTGACGGATATACACACACAGACGTATATAAACACACATATACACAAACTATGCATGTCGACTGACAAAAGAAAATGCGATTACAACTCGTCACACACGTCAATTTCCAAGTCAGTCCAAGACCAGCTAATGTGGACAATAGGGGAAAATGCTGAAGACAACACACCAGTTATGGACGCAATGTTACCGATTAGTAGGTGGCTGGGCTGCTTGCCTGCTGGCCCGAAACTGCAGGGAAAGAGCATGAAGCATGAATCGTATCGCTAAAAATAAATCATATTGCTAATTACAGCAACAAAAACGTATCTTTGCTGAGTGATTTAGAATATAGTCAACAGGATCTAGATCAGATATTGCTGTGTTCATATATGGCTATAGTACATATATTATCGATAATATACAGTTTAGATTTCATCGTACAAATACATATAGAATCGCAGAAATATGGGGTATAAACTTGATGGTTTCGATAACATCAACTTTGCTTGCACGGCTAACTTTGTTTAGTATTTTCAGGTTAATTAATAACAGAATTCAGATATATTTTTTATTTGCTGGGTGTTTTGGAAAAGGCTCAACAACTTTATCTCCAGCCCATATTACACAATGGAATATAAACTTGATGTTATCGATAACATGCTCATTGAGTCCATAGCTAAATCATTGATATCAACATCAAATCTCAGTTATATCATCAGTATCTAGTCTTGTAGAAAATTAAAAGTTGATATTATCGATGGCATGCAACGTGGGGCATTTAAGTTTGTTCAGCTTGTTGCTTAAGGCTTGTGACGGCTGCCTCTCTGGCGAAGAAGAGATGGTATCAAATATGTTATCGATAGCATGTAGTTTGCACACGCGATAGTTATCTACGGTCGTTCTGCTGCTTAACAACTGGCGCCGGACATGTGAATGGGACTTGACGCCGGTAGCCAACTAATAAGCCAAGCTGGCCAACAAACTGCCGCTTAGCCTAGCTAATTAGCCGAGCGGTTTTTGTTTTGCGATCCAGCGGGCGCAACGAGCGTGACTCAGGTGAGAAAGTGTCAAGACTTGCAGTTGGATGTTAGATGTTAGCTGGCTTTATGGCAACGCTGAGTGACCCACTAAAGAGCGAAGCCAAACGCAAACAAACGATACTCATTGTGTTTATATGTATGTGTGTACTCGCCGAATATAGCCATCAAGTGTCATGAATAATAAGCTGTAAAGTAAACCGAGTCATAATTAAAAGCTGTCAAATCATAATTGACACACCGAACCAACTGTATAACTCGATGCGATCAGCGTTTCTAACAATCGTGTAAATTGCATAAGAAAGCAACAGCAACAGCAACAACACCAACCACAACAACAACCACAACAAAAGCAACCATAAGAAAAACAATGCCACAATAACCTAGGCCCAAACAATCGACAGCAACTTGTCAGGGAATTGGAGCTATAGCCATATAGCCGTAGTTGGCACTTCGTTAGAGGTTAGAGGAGATGAGGAAGGGGACTCTTCGGATTCACATACACACACACACACATTTATATACATATATGTGATGTAAAGCGTCGCTCGTTTCAACAATGAATGCGAAAAGCCCTAAATAAGCCAAAGAAAAAAAGCGATTGCATCACAAGAGGATGGCTAAAGCTGGCTGGCAGTCAAACAGAGAGCCCGAGCTGAAGATGATGCCGGCGCTGGCCCAAATCACAAATGAGGTCTGTCCCAAGGGCGTTGCATAAATTAACATGTTGCACTGTAGACGCGCGTCTTTTAACGGTTACTGTTTGATTTCATGTTTTCTATCAAGATTTTCGTATTTTTGAGGCTTGCGTTCGCTTTTTAACGGTTGTTTTTTGGTTTGGTATTTTCGTATTTTGTTGATGCTTCAGTTGCAACCCAACCGCGCAGTCTACCCAATCGCAAAGCGGCTGCATTCGAGACTCTTCAACAGACTGTTGACTAAACAGAAATAAAAATAAAACATAAAATTATTTATTATTTGTATTGCGGGTAATTAAAGTGCAATCAACATTTTTTTTTTAGTGTTTGTGACCAAGAAAACTCCAATAAAAAAAATATAATTCAGACAAAACAAAGCATTTGCTTGCCAAAGAATAAAGAAAAGTGGTTCAGACCAACTCCAACTATAGTGACAACTGTAGTTTAATAAACCGCACCCCACCCCCTCTATAACCTACCTTCCCCTCCCACTAGTGTGTGTGTGTGTGTGTGCGAATTGTTTTCACTGTTTATATTGCCCACGACAACAAGTTGTTGCATAGACTGGAAAAACCACAGCAGCTAGTCAAACGGACATTGTGTGCAATTAAAGCTGACACTCAAACGGCAGACGGAGCAGAGCTGGGCGGTTCGCCAAATGACATTCAAACCAAACCAAATAACGAAATTGCATTTTACAGTAACTGAAACACAGAAAGACAAATAGCAAATCAACAGAAACAACAAGAAGTGAAAAACGAGAAAAGTTGAAGATTGCGACGCAATGCAAAGTTGTGCTTTTCCGACATTGGCGGCATTGAACTTGAAAAACTTGAACCGCATCGCATAATCGCAGCATATTAGCCAGATTACCAAAACCAAAACAGTTAGCGCAGACGATGGCAACACGGACGCCACGGGATGCAGACAGACGGGTGACACGTGCAATCGCGCATGTCCATAATGAGATGCTGTTTTGACATCGATCGAGCTTGATGTTCAATCTGTGATTTGATAACGTTTTCTTTTCATTCATTTCAATTCGGTTAGTTTTTTCTTCACTTCTGTTTTCTTTTCGTGGTGCTTGCGAAAAATGTAAACAAGTTCGTTGGCTAAGTCTTTTGTTTGCGACCAAGCGTATGTGTGTGTGTGTGTGTGTGTGTGTGTGCTTTTGCGTATGCGTGTTTGCTGGTTATGCAAATGAACGTAAACAATTGGTTAATGATTGCAAAATCGACGTCATCACTTCCGCACAGTAGCCGTTAATAATTATATAGTTCACAGAGCTCGGAAATACAAGACGACATCGTACAATTAATTATATGATATAAGAAGTTTGCAATTATGATTGTGACTGTGAGAAGGAATATACTAAAAACTATACTAGAGGGGCAGCTGCAATTATCAAAATCAAGCGATTATCTTAACTACATAATGAATTATGCAAAATCGTTCAAAATTACACAATTCGCTAATGAGATTTTTGAACATGCGTTCATTTAAGACTTTAATCATAACTTTGACTAAACAAGCGTGCAATTAGTCACAACACCTTGAAAGTCCAAGAACATTGGAAATACTCTTTAATATCTAAATTCAATACAAAATCTTTCAAATATTATACTTTTTATAACTCTATTCATTATTAAGAAATAAATTTAGGATATGGAGAAAAATAAACCTTTCCAATTTAGAGCATTTTTTTTACATTTAGAAATTATTTCTAAGAACTAGAAAATATTTGCTAGCTTTCAGAAAAATTATAATTTTTGGGCGCTTTTCACAAATGCAGTGCGATTTTTTTTTCTGAGTGAACAAATGAATTTTATGATGTGCTGATTTACATATAGAGAATAAAAAACATCTGCTTTGTGATATGGAAAATGTGTGCAGATTTGCTGCATGGATTAAAATAGAGTGAATAACTTGTGATAGTTTTAAGCTTTTCAAACTGAATTTTTGCTAGTTGTGCTAGGGTTAAAAACTCTGCACTTTATCCGACTTTTCTTTTAAGGATGCGAATATTTATGCATTTGTTGTTCATTTCACTGTTGTCTCGAGTGACTCATAATCACTTTCCACAGTCATAAATGTTTGTTGTTGTGAAATCTCTGACAATGAACAAAGTAAAAAAAAAAAACAAAAAAACCAATGCCTAATTGCTCTTCTGCAATAAAAGCCGACTTTTGTTCAGGTGCGGAACGCCAAGGCAATTAGCTGTCTATCCATATATATTAACTGTAGATTGTCTTAGCTGTAATTGTGTGTAGCTGCTTGAACGATTTGCCGGCTCTGAATTATTTTCGCACTGGATTACTTTAAACAATTAACTAACTTTGCTTTTGTTTTTGTTTTTTTTCTTTTAATTCAGTTCTGTCCATATTGCAATTGAAATATGGGCCAAGAGATATCGCAACAGCAGCAGCAACACCACAACCACAACCACAACCATAACCACAACCTAAACCTCAACCACAATCACAGCCACAGCCACAACCTGAATCCGAAACGTGGTCAGCCGCTACGCAGGAGCTACAAGGATCCCATTTACACGACCGCCAGCCAACTGTCGAGCAGCTGCAGCTCGCAGAGCACCCAGGACGACTACGAGGCCAACTATCGGCTGCGCCACAAATACAATCTGTCCAAGCAGACGTACGAACGAACCAAGATCCTGGCCAGCAACGTCTCGGTGCAACATCATCGCAACAGTCTGCCCGTGTCGGACAGTGATTCGCATTACGCCAAGCTAAACGGTAAATATTTGCTGCGCAGCAGCGCGCAGAGTTCGGATAGTGGCATTTACAACTCATCGTGCCACTGCTCCTCGTTGTCATCACTGTCGGCGGTCAGCAGCAGTTCGGCCAGCTCGAGCAGCGGTTGCCCCAGTTCGCTGGTGTCGAGCAAGTCAAGCCGATTGCAGCAGGACAAGCAAAAGCACTATCTGAGCCACCATCTGTATATCAAGTCTTATCTGGATATCTTGGAGGAGGACGAGCGTGCACGCGCCCACTTCAAGTCAGCACGTCCGGGCGGCATTCGCAACTACACGCCCAAGATACTTGGTGGTGGCAGCGGTGATTCAACCACATCAACGTTGTCCACCAGTGCGCCAGCCAGTGCGCCAGCCAGTGCGCCAGCCAGTGCCAGCGTTGGCTATAAGAACCCTCCCAAACGGCCAAGTGTTGGTGGTAGCTCAAGCAGCTCGACGGCTGCTTGCAACGGTATCGTTGCGGGCAGAATTTGCCAGGAGGATCCTTGGATTTGACAATTACTGAATCATGGCGTTTGGCACAATGACGTCTTTGCTTGGCATGATCCCGTTACTGGCGATCGGCATGAACTACTATCGTTATCAAAGTGTCGATCCCGAGAACAAGGTCCAGGAACCATCAGTCGTAAGTCGAGTATACTTTTTAGTAGTTCCGCTGGACACTTAGTTATCTATTAATCTTTGTCTCTTCTCTTGGATAATTACTGGAAAAAAAGTACCGGGCAGCAGACTATATAGACTTACTTACGGACTAAATGCATTTTGAAAAAAGAAAAGAAATCGTTCATCTTCATTTTAGCTTTCGAATAGAATAATGAATCACTGCAAAATCAGTTTGAGACATTTTAAAAGAAAGATTTGGATTAGCACATTTTTTAAAACATTAATAAGAAAGGCAATAAACTTAAGAACTTTGTGCCTGGGCAGAGTAAACCCGAATTCAGTTTGACACGGAAATAAAGCTGCTGATTTTTGGAGTGAAATCTCATTTGCATTCCCCGATTTTCGGGAGCATAATCATCAAATACATAAACTGCCTGCTAAATTAATGTGATTAAGGGGATTATCTATGACTTTTCTTTTCTGCAACAGCAATGTAATAATTTGTACATCATTTCCAGATACGTCGCCAGTATGATTTTGTGGTGATTGGTGGCGGATCCGCGGGCGCTGTGGTGGCTAATCGCTTGAGCGAGGTGCGCAACTGGACGGTGTTGCTGCTGGAGGCGGGCGGCGATGAGACAGAGATCTCGGATGTGCCCGCACTAGCTGGCTATCTTCAGTTGACCGAACTGGACTGGAAATATCAGACGTCACCATCGTCGACGCGTCAGTACTGCCAGGCGATGAAGGGCGATCGCTGCTTCTGGCCGCGTGGCAAGGTCCTGGGCGGAAGTTCCGTTCTAAATGCGATGGTTTATGTGCGTGGCTCGAAGAACGATTACGATCACTGGGCATCGCTGGGCAATCCGGGCTGGGAGTACAAGCATATGCTGAAATACTTTCTCAAATCGGAGGATGTGCGCAATCCGTATCTCGCGACGACGCCCTATCATGAAACTGGCGGCTATTTGACGGTACAGGAGGCACCGTGGCGCACACCGCTCTCCATTGCGTTCCTGCAGGCGGGCATGGAGATGGGCTACGAGAATCGGGATATCAATGGCGCCAAGCAGACTGGCTTTATGCTCACCCAAAGCACCATAAGGCGCGGTGCCCGCTGCAGTACAGGTAAAGCCTTCATTCGACCGGTCCGCCTGCGCAAGAATCTAGATGTGGTGCTGCATGCGGAGGCGACACGGCTGCTGCTCGACAAACAGAAGCGTACCGTGGGCGTCGAGTATATGAAGGGTGGACGCAAGCAGTTGGTATTTGTGCGCCGTGAGGTTATACTCAGTGCCGGAGCACTCAATTCACCAAAATTACTAATGCTGAGTGGCATTGGTCCGTCGGATCATCTGCAGGAGCATAATATACAAGTTGTCTCCGATTTGCCCGTGGGCAATAATATGCAGGATCACGTGGGTCTCGGCGGACTCACGTTTGTCGTGGATGCACCGCTAACAGTGACACGTAATCGCTTTCAGACTATACCCGTTTCCATGGAGTATATATTGCGTGAACGTGGTCCGATGACATTCTCGGGAGTTGAGGGTGTCGCCTTTTTGAATACGAAATTTCAGGATCCCGCTGTCGACTGGCCCGATGTGCAATTCCATTTTCTGCCCAGCTCAATCAATTCGGATGGCGGTGAACAGATACGCAAGATACTGAATCTAAGAGATGGTTTCTACAATACCGTCTATAAGCCACTGCAGCACAGCGAAACATGGTCTATACTGCCGCTGCTGTTGCGGCCTAAGAGCAGTGGCTGGGTGCGTTTGAATTCGCGGAATCCACAGCAACCGCCCAAGCTAATACCGAACTACTTTGCACACCAGCAGGACATCGATGTGCTCGTCGAGGGCATCAAGTTGGCCGTGAATGTGTCCAACACGCAGGCATTTCAGCGCTTTGGCTCACGACTGCATAATATACCGTTGCCCGGTTGCAGGCATCTGGCATTCCAGTCAGATGCTTATTGGGCGTGCTGCATTAAACAGTTCACCTTCACCATTTATCATCCGGCGGGCACCTGCCGAATGGGTCCCAGTTGGGATGTGACCGCCGTTGTGGATCCCAGGCTGCGTGTTTATGGCGTCTCCGGTTTACGTGTTGTGGACGCCAGCATTATGCCCACCATTGTCAATGGCAATCCGAATGCGCCAGTTATCGCCATTGGTGAGAAGGCATCCGATATGATTAAGGAGGATTGGGGCGCACGCAGAGGGGCAGCAGCCAAACATTCTGCAGCTTTTGCTGCTACCGCAGGCTAGCTATTTTATATATATTACTTTAAATGTATGTCTATTGTTAAATTTCAACAACTAGTCAAATATGTGTGTAATTGTTATACATATTTTATATTTGTTTTTTTTTTCCTTATTATTTAATATTGACTAATGTTACATTTACAGTTATAACTTTGATTATTTTGTTTAATTTGCGTGTTAAATATTTATAAAATTATTTTTTATTTATTACTATTTGATATTAATAAATGTATTTTTTTTTTAATTTAATTTATTTTTAGTTGCTAATTGAATAAACCATTGAAATTCAATAACTATTTTCATGCTTCTCTCAACTCATATTTAAATCAGCACAAACATAGAAGCTCTCTGAAGTCTCTGCTAAGCACATACATCCACCGCAGCAGCGGTGGTGATTTGTGAAAGGTTTTCCTTTTTTTATTTTTATTATTATTTTTTGTATTATTTAATCTCTGATTTGAATTATTTGAATAGTATTTGATAATATTTATATATTCGTTACTTAGTTGCCAATTTATATTGTAATATTACCAATTAGAATCAACGTTCTCCAATTGGTTTTGATTTCTTCAAATTCATTTTATAATTCCCGCCTGTAAGTATGCAAAGAGTTTGATTTGGGTTGGCTTAGCACAGCAATGCACCACAGTGGAATTTGCATAAATTTGTGGATATTTACACAACTAGTTACTTAAGCAGGTATCTTCGATTATTTTTAATTGCAAAACGAATAACGACGCTTCCATTCGATTGTAACATTTTTAATATTGCGTGCGAAGCGAATGCACCAACCATGCCGCATTTTTGCACTTAGTACAGACACGCACCGCAGCAAAATTGTGAAATGGAAATGCTTTCAGCTGTCACGTATACGTGATGTTAGCCACTTGGGTGTTACTTCGACTTCCGCCTTAAGACGTCAAAATTATAAGCCTGACCAAATGTCAAATTACCAAAAACTTTACTGCCAATCAAATGGAAGCATAACATAATTTCCGTGACTAAGAGCGCGCCCGCTGGGGCGTGGTTATTAAGCATTTCCTGAATGCAACCGCTACGGCTACTCACTCACGCTCTCTTTCCCTCGGCCCCTCTCTCTATCTCCCCCCGTTGTCTGTCTGCATTTTACAGGTGCTCAAGTGTGCCAAGGTTATACACTAAAAGTTACGCATTGGCGGCATTTCTGGCAGCGCTCACGTTTTATTTCGTAGGTGTTAGCTGGGGAACAGCCCAGACACCAGTTAAAACCAGGTAGTTAAGCAAGTTAACGCACTCATTTAGCCCAGTTAGCAGCGGGCAGCTAATGCGCTTAATCAATACGCACTGCAGCGACATGGCCCAATTGGTTGACCATTTAAATTACAAGTCGCAACGCTTGATTTTGGTTTGTATTTTTTATTATTTGCCCGGCAGCCACATTTCCCAATTAACAATTTGCAATTTGCGCGTTGCCATAAAAACAATGGAAGAGTGCTCAAGCTGTTAGATACCCTAACAAAGATTAGAATAGCTGATTATGCTCACTTTGAACAGCTACAGGGTAATATGAATCGAGTCATAAAGGTGCAAAATTGATGAGCTTCGAAGTGGTCATAAACCACCCAAGGCGTTTCTTACATAAGGCCCTTTAGATAGCCGCCCAAAACCTTAAGTAAATATTTGATTTGATTTAAAAGAAACGCCAAGTCATAGTCGCTATTTATATGGGTAACAAGGGCGGTGGTGGGGGTGTAGCTGGGGCGGGGGCAACTTAGCGAAACGAGGCGGCGTACGTGAGTCCAAAATAATGGAAAGTGTTATGTGAAAGACAACGACAACGACGACAACGACGACAACGATGATGATGATGATGATGATGGCCAGAGCTGATCATAATGAAGAAGACCATGATCATAATAATGATGATGATGACGATGAAGACACAACACCACGAAGTGGTGCTCAAAGTGTCTGTGGTCAGTGCGTTGCGACTACAAATTTGGGTCATTAATCGGCTGAGTGGCAGCCGAAAGGCAAAAGCAATGCAACACACAACCTGGGAACAAACCACAACCAGCAATTGGCACATTTCGTGATTGTTGTTGTTTACATTTTATGCAGTTACTGTTGTTGTTGTTGTTGTTACTGTAGATGTTGCCTGTCCAGTTGCTGTTGCTGTTGGGCGTGGACGTGAATTTGTTTTCTTTAGAGGAGCATCTTGTAGCTAATTCACAGTTTGCAGAAAATATTTGAAAGACATATTACAGCATCCATTTAAGCAGTTGCCGCAAATGTTGCGAGCTATCATAACTAAATTAGTAAAAGCAAGTTCCATACGAATGTAAAAGTCCAATGTCAAAAGACACTTATCTCTAATCTCGAAATCATTCCTAAGACTAATATAAAAGCCAATTTCGATTTGATTAGCTGTTTAAAGTTCGAAATACAGCGATAAGTTAGTAATTTTTTATTATTTGAAACCTTCCAATGCCAACATTTTGATTTTGTTTGCACATATTTGGTATGCGGTTTTGTGAAATGACAGTTGTCGCGATGACGAAGATCATTTACGTAGGGCAATCAAACGTCAAGTCGAATTGAAAGTGAGCCTCCAATCGAAAAGTCGCCTAAATCGAATCGAGCGAATCAATCATAGCAATGGGTACTCGAGTTTTGGCTGTGGTATGCATTGGCAAATACTCCATCTGAAATTCCGCCCCATGACTATCCCATACATGCCGCAGTCGGGTTTATGTGTCGACGTGATGTCGAACACATTCGACGATGCAGCGAGTATCAAAACAAAAAAAGAAACATACACAACAAAACATATAAACAACAAAAAAGTAAGCATAAAAAAACATATGTATATACATATACAAAAAAAAAACAAAAAAAACGATTGGTAGCAACAAAGTATCAAAAGCCGGCAAAAGCAGCTGTCTTCAGATACAGCACTAAATTGAATAATGTCTGCTTAATTTTGGTCAATTATGCCGCTTGAATCCGAATAAAACGAACCGAAGCCAATCCGAATCCCAAACCGAACCCAAAGCGAACTCAACCAAATCTGGAGACATGTAATTTTGTTTGCGATTCAGATGAATGTGTGTGTGGGGGGCGGTGGGTTGGAATCTGGGAAACGCTTGGCAGCATTGTCAAATGAAAAAAATACATAATAAAATCCAAAGCAAATTTGAGCAGTTCGATGGAAATGCTTGCGTCATAAACATGGTGTCTGCTGGAAGGTGTCAGGTCTTCCACTTGATTGGGCTCACGTAGGCAACAGCAGCACAGGCAGCAGCACAGGCAGCAGCAGCTGTCTCTTTGGAAATCGTTGCTGGCACCTGCCCTTAGTCGGAGCAAAGTCTTTAACTGGCCATTAATTGGATGCGGCGGCAGCTATAACGGAGCAGCTCCGAGTAACCAGCCACTTGAAGCTACAAGCTCATGGTTTATTCGCTTCCTGACGCTCAAAGCGAAAGTAATTTTTATGCCGATTTTGGAGTTTGTTTTTTTTTTTGGCATACCCTCTAGGTATGTCTGGAAGAAAAAGGGTTTTATTGGATTGTGTGTTTTTAGTGTGTATGCGAAACAGCTACATTGCAAAAAAATAAATAAATATACTACTGATAAGCTTAGAAAGCCTTGTAAATGTTGTATACCCTGTGATGAATGGTGAAAAAATTGTATGTAACGACAAAAAAAAAACAAATTATATATGATAGATTGAGAGCTTTACTCAACCGATCTATCTGAATAAAATGAATAAATACATTTTATTTCAGCTATTTGTTTACTATAACAGTTAGTCAAGCAGAGGGCAGCCGAGGATATCTGCTAGTCGATCACTCTCGCTATCAGTGTACGTTTACCTGTTGGGCTTTTGACATGTTTTGAGGGCGGTCGCATTTCATTCTTGCACCATCAACGAAATGAATTTTGGCAATTTTGGGGCTTGAAGCCGCCAGGTCCATTTGCCTATCCGCATCCAAAAACGCGCTAATTACACATTAACACCCAACAACAACAAAAGCAGCAACAAAACATTGCAAAAATATTTCGACATTTGCCACTAAATCTTTAGTTGTTTTAGTTTCAGTTTTTTTTTTCCTCTTCACTTCAGTTTTTTTTCTTGCTAAAGGTTATATAAATTGTCACATGCGGGGTATTTGAGAAAACAAAAATAAATAGCAAATGGAGCAAATGGCTGCCACATTTTGTGGACAGTTGCCGCATGGCACCACAAATTGACGCACACATAAAAATCGTTGGTGTGCCAAATCTTAATAAGTTAATAACTTTATTTCCCATTTCTTTTTTGTTTTTCCTCGCATTTTCATCTGCTGCTGCGGAATGCGTTTGTAATTCGTGGAATGCGGTCACGCAAGCAGCAAGCGGCAAGTAGCAACCACAACCAGCGACAATAAGTGGCAGCAGCAAGTGTGTTAACCACAATTTTTGAGGACATCACCAACCATGTTATTGTTAATGATTGATCGCAACTCTTTTCTTAGCTCTTGCAAACACACATTGAGCCATTTTAAATTTTAATAGCCACCGATTCGACTTTATTACAGGCTTTATTTAATTATTTTATTTTTAGTTTTCATTTTAATTACTGTTAATTTAATTTTATTCAATTTGTAACTTTGATTTTAATTTAAAAATTTGGCGTTTTTAACTTTTGTGGACTTCTTATAATTCACTTTAAATAAATTGAAAACAAAAATGTTAGTTCACATTATTTTTCAATTTATTCCTACGTTGCAAATTTAACCTTTCCTTTAAGACGACCCATTTTTTATTATCAATATGGAATATAACAACTGGTCTTCGTCTCACCTTAACGAGGATTTTCTTAGCATTTTCAAACTGAATGCATTTTTATACCCTCAACGCTTTGAAAATGGATAAAAGGATTATAATGGTTGCATATGTATGTAACAAGGAGACGGAAGCCTATCCGACCCCAAAATGTATATATATTATTGATCAGGATCAGGATCAGGATCAACAGCTGAGTCGGTAAAGCCAAAGGCAGAACAAGTTTTCTTTATTTGATCGATAACTGCATACGTTTTTCGAATATCGATACATATCGACTTCCGATGGAAATAAAAGCCACACGAAAGGGACATTT
Organism: Drosophila basisetae; assembly: GCA_035041595.1. Taxonomy (NCBI): domain Eukaryota; kingdom Metazoa; phylum Arthropoda; class Insecta; order Diptera; family Drosophilidae; genus Drosophila; species Drosophila basisetae. The sequence continues at coordinate 17,717,720 of JAWNLB010000174.1, forward strand.
TTCTAATTAATACATAATATGAGAAATCATATTATATATATGTATATAAATCATAGTCGATGTGTGGGAAAGGGATGACATGATAATCGACGCCAACGTAATTATGTTGTGTGTATTTTGCAGATCCGCGCTATTATTTCGTGTACGTATGTACATATGTATATGTATATGTATGTATATGTATGTATGGATGTATGTGTAAGCGCTTGTCGCAAGACGGTGATTTCAGTTCGGGCTTGTCAATAAACCCATGTCTCTGTATGCACTGACTTAGTTTTGTTTACACTTCAGTGCCTGTGCTGACATAATAAATGCGACTTGTAGTCCTGCTTGCGTTTGATTATGCAATTTTGACAATAAAACTGTATCGAAGTTGAGCTTACTCGACGTGTTTTAAAATTCTAAAGGGAGTCTACTTCCATTGCAGTTACTCCCGTTATTACCTAAGATCCAACGAAATAGTTTTGAGAATGGGTTAAGATTGTCTTGGCAAGTTAAATAGAGTCTGTTCACCTTTCTCTGTGTAACTGACAATTACCTTTATCGTTATCATAATTTTCATTCCACTATTCAATTTTCTATCAATCTTTCTCAATTATCTGCACCATCATCATAATTTTTAGGATTATGAAAAAGTCTACGAGTATTCACACAATAAAGTCTTAATCATTTTCTTATTATAAGCATCACTATTTCTACATACAAAAAGTTCATTAACTGAGATTTCCTATGCCAGAAGACAAAATATATGTATGTCAATTCATTTCGATATAAGCTAGAGTTAAGCGACTTAACGTGCTCTATTTCATTGTCGTCTTCATTTTTACTACATAAGTGATCATTGTTGCTTGTCTGTCTTATCAGCGCATCAAACATGTTTGATCTGCAACAAGTTCGATGTCGATGTGCCAATAATATGCAACAGCTGCTCGCTTGCTAACCATTTGCTGTTGCTTTAGCTTTAGTTGCTGTCATTTTTGTTGTTGTTGGTGCTGCTGCTGCTGTTGCTGTTGCTGTTTTCGTAGCAATTGTTGTTGCTGCTGCTGTTGCCAAACAGTTGCCGATGCTGCCGACGCTGACGTTTATGCTGCTGCTGCTGCTGTGGTTGGGTCGTTTGCACGGATTTCGCGTTAAACTTTGCGTTCAGTTGAAAGCGTGCAACGCAACCGCACGGACGCAGTGCTCCGCACAGACCGATTAACGATAATCGATACACGATCAAAATAAATAGCTGTTTTTTTTTTGTTGTTTTGCTTGGATGAGTACAGGATACGCCTAAGGCGACGCCGCAACCCGCTGAGGCAAACGTGTGTGATTTGTGCGCGCAGAATTTCAAGTAAGCAACGCTTTAACGTTAACCTGGTGTGCGTGTGTGCGTGCGTGTGTGTTTGTGTGTGAAAGGAATTGCAGTTGAAGTGAAACACTGACCATAGGTCAAGCTGATTATTTCCGCTGCACTGAGACAGAAACAGCAAAAGCAACAGCAACAGGTGCAAGTGCAGCACAGCTGCAATAGCAAACAGCGACCAGCAGCAACAACTGTTGTCGGACTTATCGACATTGTTGCTGATATAGGGAAAAGTCAACTATTGAGCAGCGAGTACCCTTCACAAAATAGACACACATACTGCGATCTGAGATTTGGGCAAATGGAAAAGGCACTCAAGTGCAACAACAACTATGACAGCAACGGCAACGGCAGCAGCAGCAACTGCAATCGGCAACATTTTGCAATCGCCCACGACAACAGCAACAACAACAACAATGCAGCGGCAATTGTGCACACACATGTCTGTGAAATACATTTAAAAAGATAGTATATGGCAAACATGAGTAAAAGGAAAAGCAAGAAAAACATTGACGCTTTCGTAGATAAGTAGGCTACAACAGCAACAACTCTTTTCGCAACTTTGGGCAGGCAGCAATACCCAAACTTTTACTCCATGGAGTACATCGGCTGCAATTATACTACGCATGTGCAGTTGACTGCAAGTAAAAACCTTCTGTTAACAAAATGTTCAAATATTGAACAAGTGTGGCAACGCCAAGAGAATGTAAATAATATTGGGTGGCAACACCAGTAAATTATGGCAAGGTGGCAAGACTACATATCTAAATATTCTTAAAATATCTTTGTGTTATTGGTAGTATTTACAGTTGCCACAGCTTCCAACAGTGAACGCGTTAAAATACCCGTTTTGGCAACAAGTTTAACTGCTTGTTAATTGTGACAGTAAGCCCAAAAGCTAACATTTTTAGTTATTCCCTTAGGCTTTTGGCAACTCGCAGCGTTCTCGGCTGCTAGTTGAACTTTTCGATCTGCTTCAGTTCCGTTACAAAAACAAAAGACTTAGGACACAAACGCGTGAAAATGCGTTGCAGCATTAACATTAGCTAATGCAAGCCGACACGCAGCTGCAGCAGCAACAATTAAACATTTTTTGCAATTTTCTTGGGTGCTGTTGCAGCTAAATAAATAACTATAAAGCAACAAATTTGCCGCTACGCATTCAACTGTTTATTTAATAACAAAAAGGCAACAGTTGTTGTGGTTGCTGTTGTAGCTGCAAGTAAATAGAGTTGCTGTGAATGTTGCTGCTGTTGTTGGGGCTGTTTGCTGCAAATGCAGCCTGAACTGATTGCTGTGGCATTGTGTGCTTCTGATCACAGTCAAGGTGACTGACACCAGCAATCCGACAACTGACAACCGACAACCAACAACCAACAACCAACAACTGACAAGCAACAACCTACAACCTAGAGCTCATGCTCATGATGTTAGCAATGTTTGGTTGGCCATTGACTTTGGCCGCATGGCCCGCTGAGCTTGACACCAAATTAACGCACAAAATGACTTTAATTGCGCGCACTTTATTGTCACTTGTCAAGTGTCAAGTGCGCATCCATCAGATACAAGATACGTAGATACAAAGCCACATAGGTACATTGACATATTTTGGTCTTCAAAATATTGAGCCCAGGAAATGGTAAGGCCAATAGCCAATACACACACCCACACTCACATAGCAATCACACACAAGCAAAGAGCTCATTTGGCAAGAGCAACAACGGTAACAAAAGCAGCCACGCTTTGGCAGAGATGCTCAACTGGTTTACTCGACCTAACTGCCACCATACAGGCAAGCCCATATCACCCCCTCCCACATTTTGTAGTTGCCCCCTTTCCCCACAGCCGCCATCTCTCCTCATACCACGACTCACAGTTTTAGCTGTATAAACTCGTTTGCCGCTGACCCAATTTCATGCAACTTTTTTTTGTGGACTTTTTACAATTTTTTTTATGTTTTGTTTTTCGCACAACAACAACGACAACGACAACGAAAACGGCAAAAGAAATGCGTGCGTTAAGCTCCCCAGTTTCAGTTTCTGTATCAGATTCAATTTCAACTTCAGTTACAGCTTCCAGTTGCCAAAAATGTTCCAAATTGCTGTTGAGGCAAGCACCTGTTTTGGCAGCAGTAGAGCCAGTGCTGCTATAGCCAAAGCTGCTAAAGCTAAAGCTGAAGAAGCCTTTGGCCTTTCACTTGGGCGCAACGAAGCGGCAAAATAGAAAGATAAGGCACAATGTTGCACAGTGTGGCACCGAGTGGCACAGTGAAGTGGCACAGTGAAGCGGCAGCTTTATAAAATTTAGTTAATAAGTTAGAGCTGATTGTTAAATGTCATGTTGCAACATTGGGATTCTGATGTTGTTGCCTTCATCAAATGCCATTGACCCCTACGAAAAGTTGCCGAATGCGTAACTAATATTTATATTTTCTGTTGCCGCATTCAGTTTCTCAATTTATTCGCTCTTTAGAGTGTTATTTGCTGTCGACTATGCTTTGTGAATGTTTTAAAATAGTGATCTGAAAATCTGAATTAGATTATACTCTGAATTAAATTATACTACAAAATTGTAGTAGTCGAGTTCCATTCAATTAATTATTGATTGTTCTAGCATGAAGCATCCTCGCATATATAGATATATAAACAGATTTGTATTCCGCCAAACGAGATATGCAACGAATGCAACGAAAAGTATTTATTCAAAACTTCCTTGACTTATCATTATCATTTTCTTGTTGCCAAAAATTGCATTCTCTCAGACTAAGGCGCTTCCTGACGTATATTCAACAATAGACAATACAATAGATTCGCAGCATTAATGTATAGTTTCTCATGAGTTGTCAGTTATTTATAAGCCAAATGTATGATTCAACTGGTGGGAACTGCTTGTTTATATATATTTCTTTCGCTTTTATTGGGGAGTAAGCAAGTCAAAGAGCCAAAGAGCTTAACTGTTAACTGTGGACAGACGGACAATCACATAGACTGACACACAAGCAACGCAATGCTGCACGTTTCAACACCCGCACGATAACAACAACCAACAACTATCGACAACAGCAAAAATACCAACAACAGCAACAACAACGTGACAACAGCTGCTTGTTGTTGTTGTTGTGTCGTTTTAACGGCTGACCGAGTGACAAGGCAAATGAATTATGTTTAGGCCGATATATAGACAGCAATTCAACAGCAACAGAAAAAAAAACATATATATATATATATATATATATATATATATTTATATATATCGTATGTAGATTTGTAAATTTACCGATTATACGAAAAAGCTGCAACAACAAACAATTTGGTAGCTATTACATCAGAGCCCGTAGATATTGTAATAAAAACGAATGGAACCACGATTTGAAAGACAAAAATAGAGAGAGGGAGAGAGAAAGAGAGAGAGAGACAACAGCTAAAGTTATCTTTTGTATATTCACTGTGGTTGTTGTTGTTATTGTTGTTACTGTTACTGTTGTTACTGTTGTTGCTGGTGGTGCTGGTGCATCTTAAACGGAATTTTGCGTGGCTTACATTCATTATAAGCCGCATTTGTTGTGGCTGCCAACACGGTTACGTTTTACAACACTTAAACTTTATTGGCCGCAATAGTCGTCAAGGTCGCAGCGCCAGCGGCCCTTTTTGGGCCACACACAATAAACCCCCCCCCCAGGGGAACGGGGAGGAACGGTGGAAACGTTTTGAAGAGCTATTGCAACAACAATAATATTCGGAATGCAATCGTGTAACAATAACAAACTGATTGAGGACAGTTAGTGCAAGCAACGGTTTCGGTTGCAGCAACATTAACGGTATCCCCAACACAGCTGCTGGGGCGTGGGGCGGTGGGGCGGTGGAATGTTATTGGGTTTCACATTTGCCGACTGCTGTCAGCTGACTTACACAATTAACCCCTTGAAATATTCGAACGAGTGCAAGTCAAACAAATTGAAAAGCAAAGCTGTTAAGCGTTCGTAGTTTAACGGTATGCACTGTAACTCTTCGACCCCATGCTAGGTGGCTACAATGCAGTGCAGTTGAGCAGAGCTCTTACGCCCATTTACTGAACTGAAGTTGGGTTTCTTTGGTTTATAGCGACTGGAGTTGGTGGTGCTGTAGTAGCGCAGCGCTGAGTAAGTTGAATTGGTATTTAAAAAATACAGCATTTTATTATATTTCTAACTGGAACGAAAGGATTTCAGCAGAGTATACTTAACAAAGGCACAAAAGTAAAAGGTTTCCTTCCGCCCCGGAAGTACGGATTTACCTATAGCTCAATATGAGCACATCGATTAATCAAACGTACTTTTTATTTACCCTTACAAATGAAACTGACGACAATTTAAAATTTGTTCTCTTGCAGCTATTGCACCAGAGGACAATTCAAGTGGAGGAGCCGAAGCAGCGCCACGCACCGGTTCGGATGGTGGCAGACGCAACGCCATGCACAGGAGAAAGAAACGCTAGAGGAAGAGATAGAGAGAGAGAGAGAGAGAGAGAGAGAGAGAGAGAGAGAGAGAGAGAGCGCGCGAGAGAGATAGAGAGAGATTTATTCGAAAATATAACACAAACTCAAAGCCAAACAGCAGCAACAACAAGTCGATCGATTCCATTTAAAAGCAACGAGGAACCCAACGAATATGGTGTTAAATCTGCTCTTTATAACGACGGTGATCAAGTCAACATTTGGTGTGGTTACCACCGGACTGTGGCTAATACCATTGCTCCTGGCAGCGATTACCTACTATCGATATGATGCCGTCGATCCAGAGTCGCGACCCCTGGACCAGCTAAATCTGTGGCCCGAATATGATTTCATAGTTGTGGGCAGTGGGTCGGCGGGTGCGGTGGTCGCCAATCGACTGAGCGAGGTGCGCAAATGGAAGGTGCTGCTCATCGAGGCGGGCCCGGACGAGAACGAAATATCGGACGTGCCCTCGCTGGCAGCCTATCTGCAGCTAAGCAAACTCGATTGGGCCTACAAGACGGAACCCTCGACCAAGGCCTGTCTGGGCATGCAGAACAATCGCTGCAATTGGCCGCGCGGACGTGTCCTCGGAGGCTCCTCAGTGCTTAACTATATGCTGTATGTGCGTGGTAATCGACATGACTACGATCACTGGGCAGCGCTGGGCAATCCCGGCTGGGATTACGAGCAGGTGTTGCGCTACTTTAAAAAATCCGAAGATAATCGGAATCCCTACTTGGCCAAAAGCGCCTATCATGGCCGGGGCGGACTGCTGACCGTGCAGGAGTCACCCTGGCATACGCCATTGGTTGCCGCTTTTGTGGAGGCGGGCACCCAGCTGGGCTACGACAATCGGGACATTAATGGTGCCCAGCAGGCGGGCTTCATGATCGCCCAGGGCACCATTAGACGAGGTTCGCGCTGCTCGACGGCCAAAGCATTTCTACGCCCCATACGACAGCGTCCGAACTTTCATTTATCAATGAACTCCCATGTGACGCGCATCATCATCGAGCCGGGCACAATGCGCGCCCAGGCCGTTGAGTTTGTGAAGAATGGCAAGGTCTATCGCATTGCCGCACGGCGGGAGATCGTATTGTCGGCGGGTGCGATCAATACGCCGCAGCTGATGATGCTGTCAGGATTGGGACCGCGCCAGCATTTGGAAAAGCATGGCATACGGGTGCTGCAGAATTTGCCCGTGGGCGAAAACATGCAGGATCATGTGGGCATGGGAGGACTCACATTTCTGGTAGACAAGCCAGTGGCCATAGTGCAGGATCGGTTCAATCCAACGGCGGTGACCTTTCAGTATGTGCTGCGCGAACGTGGACCGATGACGACTTTGGGCGGCGTTGAGGGTTTGGCCTTTGTTCATACACCGTACTCAAATCGCAGCATCGACTGGCCCGACATACAGTTTCACATGGCGCCCGCCTCGATTAACTCTGATAATGGGGCACGCGTCAAGAAGGTGATGGGCTTGAAGGAGTCTGTCTATCAGGAAGTCTATCATCCCATTGCGAACAAGGATAGCTGGACCATAATGCCTCTACTGCTGCGACCACGCTCCAGGGGCACTGTACGTTTGCGCTCCGCCAACCCGTTTCAGTATCCGTTGATAAATGCCAACTATTTCGACGATCCCATTGACGCCAAGACGCTGGTGGAGGGCGCCAAGATTGCGTTGCGCGTCGCCGAGGCGGAGGTCTTTAAGCAATTCGGCAGTCGACTGTGGCGCAAACCGTTGCCCAACTGCAAACAGCACAAGTTTCTATCGGACGCGTATTTGGAGTGTCAAGCGCGCACCATATCTATGACCATCTATCATCCCTGCGGCACGGCCAAAATGGGTCCCAGCTGGGATGCCGAGGCCGTTGTCGACCCCCGGCTACGCGTCTATGGGGTGCGCGGCCTGAGGGTGATCGATGCTAGCATTATGCCAACGATTAGCAGCGGCAACACAAATGCCCCTGTCATCATGATAGCCGAGAAAGGCGCCGATCTCATCAAGGAGGACTGGCTGAAGAATCCGGAGTACAAGGTCAAGCGTCAGGATAGCTACAGTGATAGCGAGACGGCAGCCAGCAGCATCAACAGCATCAACATACACAGCAACAACAGCACGACCAACAACAGCACCACCAACAATAGCAGCAGCAATTTGACGCTGACAGCAACAGCTGTTGATATCATGGGAAGCAGCTAGCCAAGTTTGCTTACTGTTGCCTTTTGTCCTAGGTTTTTTATTTTGTTTTTTTTTTTTTTGCCACGTGTGCTCAGGGGGTCAACTAGCTTTATGACGACAGTCGAGCATATTGTGTTTTTGACTTGAAGCAACTTCTTCAGTTGCCTTTACTTTTGAGATGTAGTCCCAGACAAAAGTTTGCCATTGTTTCAATTTAGTGTTAAGACAAACAAACAAACAAACAACAAACAAAAAAAAACAACAGTTCGGTCACATAACGCCAAGCGACGCAACAATCACTTTCCCATATCTCTCTCACATAAATATGTATATCAAAATGATGTAATGGCAAAATGCATGATATCGAGTCATAGTTATATTATAACATAGCTTCTAGACTCTAGTTAGTTTAAAAATAATTATTGTTTTATCTTATATATTTAACTTAAATTATAAAAATAATTTTTTTTTCTTACATTCAATAGGATTTTTAGCAATACTCGTATATATATTTTTGACTATTTATAAGCCAACATACATTCAAGCACATATTATTTATGCATTCATTTCAACAAAATTCTATTTAAGAAATGTAATTATTTTGATTAAAAACAATTGAGATTGATTGGATTGAGAATGCTCGACTTATCGATACTCATTTTATTATATAAAATTGAAGTTGATTATTATTTTTATTTCATTTAATTTTTGTATTTTTACTCCTCTTATTTTTAGGATCTTTACTTTAATGAAAGTTTAATGCTTTCTTTTAAATGTCAAGTATATAGTCACGCTGGCAACGTCAGCGAATATTCGCCAAAAGTGCTGCCAGATTCGTATAAACAACTGCCAGATGCCAGAGAGACGTGGCAGCGCTCTGCGCAGAGACTCTTCACTCTGGCGAATAAATTTGAATGGCAAATTGTGCACATTTGCAATTTATAATGGACTCATTTTAAGCAACAATATTTGATCAAATGGTGAGTTACCAGGTACCAACCTTGCCAGCGTGAGTAAGCACATATTGCACGTATTGGTCTCTTCTCACTCCGCGTTAGACAAATAAAAAAACAATATATAAATATATACATGTATATATATATATATATAAAATATATATATATAGCAGAGTGTATAAACAGGGCGTTAGTCAGTGGTTTTTTTTTAATTAATCACACAATAATGATAAGCTGAGCTGAAGCAAACATTTATGTGTACTGCCTAAAAGCAGGCAGCACAAAGCTTGTTATTTACCTCTAATTGGGGCATGTTCATACAGTTCTTCATATCGGTAATCGAAGCCTTTCGATTTTGGCGAAATAGAGAAAGTTATTGATAGATGATAAATTGATCTTTGCGGAAAGCGGATACGGCGAAATCGACTTGGCGATTGATGCCTGTTAAGAATATATACTTTATGAAATCGCAGATGCTTTCTTCTGCCTTTTACATACTTTTGCGCAACTTCGTTATACCCGTTTCAGATAATTTAAAAGCATTTTTACTTGTTTGTTTGGGTTCACAAAAAAAAAAAAATATTGAGAAGAAGGCGAAGTGACGTCTTCTCACGATCAGCATCAATTTTGCAAGATATACTTGGTATGCTGGCTGGTATGTGTATATATTAAAATTCTTGAGAAACCAGTACAACTCACTTCGAAACTATTTGAACTTAAACTATGGCCAACTAACTACTTTGTTTGTGCGTTACGTATACGCCCCCAAACAAAAATTGGCTGCAATCTATTAAAAGCTATCTAGCTGCTTCAGATGCTTCTGCAGCTGCTCGGCTTCTGGTTGTGGTCACCACAAGTTGCCCTTCGCTGATCTAAGTATGAAAAATATATATAAAATATAATGGCAATGCAAAGCGAAGCTAAAGCGAATCATCAACTAGGTCAATGGCTGACGGAAGTAAAATCATCTGCACACATCAGCTGCTACTTCGTAAGCTCCATCTTGGTATTTGTTGTTGTTATTTCGAATTGCTGAACTTCCGAATTCGTGCGCCCATGTGTCGTTATGTTCCACTTAGAGGTTAATAAACTTGTTATAGTCTGATATAATTTTCAATTAACATTTCCACGCGAATCCGTTAGACAACTGGCGAGTCACGAAATCAACCACCCAGTTGACCCAGACCCAATGAACTTGATCTTAAGCTAAACCAAATAAAACAAATAAAATATTAAGAATCTCAGGGCTAAGAAGTTTTTACCACGTACGCTTTGCCCCCCAGTTTGACTTTGTGTTTTCTGCTCACCTGTAAAAGATAAAGAAAGAGAGAGCAGAAGATTAATTATTAGCGTTGCTTTGGAAAATTACAACGTCACATTTAAAATTGTTATTAATGATTGAGATAGACGGAAATACTTAACGATTAACCGGTCACAATTTAAATACCTGACCCTGTACCTAAGTAGTTTTCATCGAATCGTGTTAAAGGTTACACATTATAATATACTATGTGTAGAACAGGCAAGGTAATTTGTTTCGTTGAAATTTTTCATTGGGTGTAACTAACTTATCGGATTGTAACTGATAATTCAATTGATTCCATCGGTAACATAACAAATCGGACAATCGGCTTATCGATTGTCCGTCCGATGACGCAGTCCGTTCGATACACTAGCCCATCAATTTGGGGTTGAATAACATTTGGACTTCAATTCCAAAAAAATGTTGTTATTTTCGAATGACCATTGTACGCATAATTGGTAAGCATGTGAACAATGGTAATATTGGAACTCAGACAATCATCGATTGTCCGTCAATTGTCGTTCAAACGACTGGAGCTCATAATTATTTTGCTGTGGCACTTTTGTTTGCGCTCAGCTTTAAAGCACTTTAAAGTGTGCAATTATTTGGTATTTCAACTGAATGATACTCAAAACAAAATACGATCAGAAATATTTTTGCGTGGATGTATTTACAATGAGTTCAAACACTGTCAGGGCGGAAGAATAAGACGGAAGGAAGTACACAAAGGCAGCTGTCAAAACAAGATAGATACAAAGCATTGATAAGCCCAATGAAATAAGTGACATAAGTGTTAAGCAGATAATATTATATTGAATAAATTATATTTATCCCATTTTTAATTTTTTTACACAATGATATGGAGACTTGTCTTGTTAACAAATCAAGCGTAACATTCTTACACCAAATCACATTAAAAGATTAAAATGCAACAATATATGTTAAAAATATAATGTTTGCTTGGCGCTTCATTAAAAGCGAAAATATTTTATTGATTTAATAAAAAGCAATGGTTAATACCCATAAATTCGGTACAAAGCAACGAGTTTCTTGCTACTTAATACCAATTCTAACGTTGCAGTCTGCGCTTGATTGCTAGTTTTTCGTTTTCTTTGCGCCTTCGCTGGTGTGTTTGTCTGGCAACCTTGAGTTTCTTTTTTTTTCCTGAAGATTTGTGTTGACCAGTTACCGCTGCAAAAAACGCTTTTCATGTTTTGTTTGTTTTTTTTATGGATTTTTTGTGTTTAGTCATTGAAAGGCGCGCAACTTGTCTTAACAAAACTTCTGCTTATGATTTAACAGTATGCAAAATAAATATTAACTATTGTCTATAAATGGATAAATGTAGCAAAACAATGTGCCCGAGTTTGAACAATACGAATTGCCGATACACTCAAGGGCAAATTCATACATTCAGCTACTTGTAATTCACAAGACATTTTATTAAATTGCTACAAATTTTGCATTAATAATCTATTTTAGTTATACAATAAACTTGGAACAGCCATTCAAATGCGTTTACATGATCTGCATAAAAAAACCAAGTCAGTGCTTCACTGGCAGAGGCTATGTGAAGTGTTCTTTATGTTCAAATGGTTAACCTTAAAGGATTCAGTATCGAAAAACTCGGGTGGTAACAATCCAATCATTATAAAAATTTCAGTTTTAATAATCTTCACAAATGCGTTTTCAAAGTTCTGACAATTATATAAACATGTATATTAAAAAAGTTTAAGTCTCTCTGTTTATTATTGATCAATTCTCATGGTTGGCGAGAACCAGAATAGATAAAAATTTTAAAAATTAAAAATATCTTATTTCCAAACGTTTTAATTTATAGGGTAGCATCCTAGTAGAGTGCAGTTAAGTATAGTTTTAATATGTAAATTGTGATCGATAAAAAAGGCACAGTCTAAAAACGAGTCTCGCTTGAGCACATAAGCCTGAATTCTGCGGATTGTCACCAAAACAACGTCATATTAATGGCAAGTGGAGAGCATGATGGGGGAACTTTAAAAACCGTCAGTCATTATCAGAGTAGACAATCGCAGCATCATCGTCGTGATACTCAGACATCAACTGAATCAACATGAGCTCATTGCTTGATTAAGGCAGAATATTGCAGTCACATGCGAAAAGTTGAAAAGCTGCATCCCGACACACCCGCAAACTGGTTAAAGTTAATGCAAAAATCTGAAATTTAGAACCAAAAGCAAAAACAAAAAAAAAAATTTATAATCCATATAAGCGCATTTGACCGCAGTTTTGATGGTTTGAAAGTCGGCCAAAGCCAACAGCTAACAAAATTCTTGACTTAACAGCAAATTGCCAAAAAAAAAAAAGACAATCAACCACAAACTGAAACCTCTGATTGCCGTTAGACGGGCTGCAGCTTTGCCAACTATTGTGTAATACACCAACTAGCAACGGCACCAACCTTGACTCAAAACCCGCCACTTGAGTGTCAGCGGTTCTTGTCTAGCCTTAACCACTCCCGCCCCTACTGGCTTTGTGGAGAACTTCCATTACAATTCTATCACTAAGCCAAAGAAGATTATACCATTCAAATAAAAAATAAAAATACCCGCAAAACGTTACTGCTCAAATCAAGTTAATCTGGTTCTGGACACACGGTTATTCATATTTCTGCTGCTTTTGGCGATTGCCATCTTATGTTCTAACACAAATTTTTTCAATCTGTTAACTTGAACATGTCAACTTAAAATTTTTCTTAGTGCAACTTTTCTTCTATTTGTTCAGTATTTTAGAATTGTAATTGTGTAATTAGTAAATATATAATTGATTAATCAAATAATCAGTGTTAAAATAATTGTAAGGTCGTGGTTGCTTAATTATAATTTTCCCATTTCAACTTTGAGCTATCCGTTTTCTGAATTTTTTATATCTGTAATTAACTTAAAAACACAATTTCCATAAAGCTATACTTGAAAACGAGGCTTGGCACTGCCGGACAGTTTATGACTTGGGACGATGACAAAAAATTGGCATTGCTATTGTTGTTGTGATTGTTTTTGGTGTCGCATAGTCTGCTGCTTAATAATTCACATGTAAACGGAAACAATAAAATGTTGAAGCATTCTAACGAATTCGCACAATCTGATGACCCTTATCAGTCAAGGCAAGGGAGGCACTGTATAAATTTACTAAACCATAAAGCTGATTGCAGACAATTTAAGTTAAACACGGGTTTTGGAAAAATTCCGAGAGATCTTTGGACCTACACTTTGAGAAAAACCATGCGTTTTCGCTATCTCAAATGCATGCATCTCTATTTGGTTTAATACCAGTTATGTTAAGAACCACGCTAGCAGACAGGCCATGAAAAAGCAAAAAATTAAAAGTCATCCATACTCAACGATTTAGTTTTAAAGTTTAGATTTTCTTTGCTTAAAGTTAGTTATTTATTGAGTTATCGACTGGCACATGTAAGCAGAACTCAACGAGCTTTCCATTTACAACAAGGTAATCAGTTGCTTTCTGTCTGCGAATCTGTATGGAACGTACTGTCGAATCGATCAGTGGAAATGCAATTGATACTGTTGTGCACTCTGGCACTGTGCTTCAGTGACGCGCTTGGCCAGAGCTATAACGGCAATGCCATCTATGATATCATGGAAATGCTAACACGTGGCCAGCGTCAAATGAATCTAGAATCGATGGATGAACGTGTTAGTCTGCTTAGCGAATATGATTTTATTGTTGTCGGCGCCGGCACCGCTGGCTGTGCTTTAGCCGCACGTCTATCCGAGAATCCCAAATGGAAAGTCTTACTGCTGGAGGCTGGCGGTCCGGAGAGCTACGTCATGGACATGCCCATTGTAGCACACTATCTGCAGCTGGGCGAGATGAACTGGAAATATCGCACCCAGCCCTCCAACAACTACTGCCTAGCCATGAAAGACAATCGATGCAACTGGCCGCGAGGCAAAGTGATGGGCGGCAGCTCCGTCCTAAACTATATGATGTATACGCGGGCGAATCGAGAGGATTACGATCAGTGGTCGCGCCTGGGCAATCCCGGCTGGAGCTACGATGAACTCTTACCCTATTTTCGCAAATACGAAGGCTCTCTCATACCGGACGCGGACACGGGACATGCACGCCCCGGCCGCCGGGGTCCTTTGAAGATTAGCTATTCGTCATATCGAACTCCTAGTGCCGATGCCTTTGTGGAGGCCTCGCAGCAGTCGGGTCTGCCACGCGGCGACTACAATGGGGAGTCGCAACTGAGCGTCTCCTATCTGCAGGCCACCATTGGCAATGAGACACGCTGGAGCTCCAATCGTGCCTATCTCTATCCACTCAAGGGCAAGCGGAGCAATCTCCATGTGAAGAAGAATGCTCTGGTGACCAAGGTGCTCATCGATCCACAGACAAAGACCGCCTATGGCATCATGGTGCAGACTGATGGACGCATGCTGAACGTGTTGGCCCGCAAGGAAGTAATCCTTTCGGCTGGAGCCATCAACACACCACAGCTGCTGATGCTCTCCGGTGTGGGTCCCGCCAAGCATTTGCGTAAGGTAGGCATCAAGCCCATTGCGGATCTGGCTGTGGGCTTTAATCTGCAGGATCATTTGGCGCCGGGGATAACCGTTTTGTGCAATAGCAGCTCATTGAAACTAAGTCGAATACTCACTACGGAAGCGGTGGGTAGCTTTCTGCGTGGCCAGGGACCGTTGTGTATTCCGGGCGGCGTGGAGGCCCTTTCCTTTTATGCACTGGATGCCAATGAGCGTACCAAGGACTGGCCGGATATAGAGCTCATAAGTGTTGGCGGCGCCATCCATTTAAATGATATACTAAAACAGACCTTTGGCATTCGGGCGGACATCTATGAACACATGTTTGGTGAAGTGAACCGTAGGGAAGCAGATGCATTCATGATCCTACCGATGATATTGCGACCGAAGAGTCGTGGCCGCATCAAGCTGAGCAGTAGCAATCCACAGCTGCATCCATTGATCTACGCCAATTACTTTGCGCATCCCTATGATCTCAATATCACAGTGCGCGCCATCCAGCAAGCGATCAGCCTATTGGATCAGCCAGCCTTTCGGGCCATCAATGCCCGTGTGTTGGATAAGCAGCTGCCCGCCTGCCGCCAACATGGACGCCAGACCAGCGCCTACTGGGCGTGTTATGCACGCCACTTCACCTTTACGATCTATCATTATTCGGGCACGGCTAAAATGGGACCCCAGAGCGATCGCAGTGCCGTTGTGGATGCTCGATTGTGTGTTCATGGCATTCGCAATGTTCGTGTGGTTGATGCCAGCATTATGCCTTATCTGGTTGCGGGCCATCCCAATGGGCCGACCTTTTTAATTGCCGAGAAGGCAGCCGATATGATCAAGCAGGATCACAACTATGTCTAGCGAAAAGTCACTTAAACAACGAATAACAGCAAGAAGAAGATCGATTGGTGATCTTGTTACCAAGCTGCAGTCAGATAATTGTATAAATTACAATGCTGAGTGGTCTTCTCAACCTGTCTACAATGTGAAGACAACAAATTCTCAAACCGCAAAAAATCAACATGTCAGTTTTTATGGCTTGTATACGCTTTTATTTAAAGTTGAGTCTTTTTTTAGCTTTTATGCTTTGATAGGGAAGGTATCGTAGTATATTGGTCTGTGCCCGGGACAGACAAAATATATAAATTGGAGTGCTACGTCCACTAGGGTGCCACATATCTCCCGCAATTTTAATGATATAGTCACCAAATTTGGTTGGTATGTTGTTGGCGATGTCCTTCAAATATTGACATATGCCACGCCAAAATTCCCAAAAGCCTATATCTTCCAGAGCTTAAGAGCTACTGTTACCAAACTTGGAAGTCACGTTACTGGGAAACTGTTCCCACAATTTTGTTCGGCCACACCCACTCCCGCCGCCAAAATTGACAGAAGCCTTTATCTGCCGCAATTTGAAAGGCAAACTTGGACGGTATTTCTTGGCTATACCCGCCTTGTTCTTTGCAACCTATTATCAGCTGGTATTACTTATGGTAAGTATTTCGCAGTCGGTTACGCCCGACTGCAACGTTCTCTTTGGTTATTTACGCTTGTACAGGAGTTGCTGACAGAAGATCGGATAAAAATAGGTATAAGTATAAGCATGAGCAGTATATAATAAATGCAGAAGACAAGACAGGCGCAAAAGATCGCCTGTGCGATCGCTGTGCAGATTTTACGTGTTGTTGGCTCCCCTAAAGTGGCGTGGCCAGCTCAAGAATGAATTAAATATAATTTATAGCCACTTTGGGACAAAGAACGTTGGTGTGAATGCTGTCGATCAACCCAGAGATCGTTGTAGACAATTTATGCATTGTGCTCATCAATGGTTTGACATATTCTCGCTAATAAACCTGGGACCGTGCTTAACGCCCTTCCGCGTTGAACGCAATTGTGGACACTCAGTCGCAGTAAAAGTGAAGTTAGGCCCTTGATTTCCCTTAGCTTGGCTTGATTTTGCTGCACAGTTTTAAGTAGCTTCCGCAATTTGGTCAATGATCGAACTGCGTTCGTTGATCATGTGAACACTCAGCTCAAGTCAATGTCAGAGTGCGTTCGCTCAAGTCTCGGTTTCTATTTGGCTTTGTGAACGTGTCCATAGTCATGCCACTGCTGCTGCTGTTGCTTGCTAGTCTGAAGATTCTTGGCAGTCAACGTTAACAACAACAACAACAACAAAGATAACGTTGCCGTTCGAACGACAGCTGAAAACATTGGCAACAAAACACGATTCGGCCGAGACGGCGGCGCTCGTATTTAATATTAAATTGAACTTGGCAGTGCGACAGTCAGCATTACCAGTTACGAGTTCGAACCAAAGGCACGGGCCTCGCATGCGCGCACAGTACGCACTATAAGAGACGAACCCGCAAGCGTCGTCTTAGAACTCTGAGCAACCCTCAAGAATCTACAAGAGAACTGCAACTATTATTTTATTTTATTTTTTTTTTTTTTTGGATTTTCAACAAAAAGTGAAAACAAGTGAAGTGCTTAAACATGGCCAAAATAAATGTAAACCAAAGGCTGCTGTGCCGGCTGCTGCTGGGCCTGACAGGTCTGGCAATGGTTATCGCCCAGAGCGAAAATGTGATCTTCGAGACTATCAATTTCCTGCGACGTGGTCAATCCGATGTGGAACTAGAGAACTTTGACAACACCATAGAAATGGAGGGCGAATATGATTTTATTGTTGTCGGCGCCGGCACCGCTGGCTGTGCTTTGGCCGCTCGCCTCTCCGAAAATCCCGCATGGAAAGTGTTGCTGCTGGAGGCGGGCGGACCGGAGCGTCTGGTCATGGATGTGCCCATTGTGGCTCACTTTTTGCAGCTCGGCGAAATGAACTGGAAGTATCGCACACAGCCCTCGGACCATGCTTGCCTCGCCATGAACAATAATCGCTGCAATTGGCCGCGTGGTAAAGTGATGGGCGGCAGCTCCGTGCTCAACTATATGATGTACACAAGGGGCAATCGTCGTGACTACGATCGCTGGGAAGCATTGGGTAATCCCGGCTGGAGCTGGAAAGATGTGCGGCCCTATTTTAAAAAATACGAGGGCAGCAGCGTCCCAGATGCCGAGGAGGATTATGTCGGACGCAATGGCCCAGTAAAGATCAGCTACGTTAACTGGCGCTCCAAAATTTCAGAGGCCTTTGTCGAAGCGGCCCAACAGGATGGCTTAAAGTATCGCGATTACAATGGACGCATTCAGAACGGTGTCGCCTTCCTGCACACCACCACACGCAACTCGACACGCTGGAGCTCCAATCGTGCCTATCTCTATCCACTCAAGGGCAAGCGGAGCAATCTCCATGTGAAGAAGAATGCTCTGGTGACCAAGGTGCTCATCGATCCACAGACAAAGACCGCCTATGGCATCATGGTGCAGACTGATGGGCAGATGAAGAAGGTGCTGGCCCGCAAAGAGGTGATCGTCTCGGCTGGCTCCATCAACACACCACAGCTGCTGATGCTCTCCGGTGTAGGTCCCGCCAAGCATTTGCGTGAGGTGGGCATCAAGCCCATTGCGGATCTGGCTGTAGGATACAATCTGCAGGATCATACAGCGCCGGCAGTGACATTTACAACGAATGCAACATCGCTGAAATTTGAGGACTTTTCCAACCCGACCTGGCTGACTCGATTCAATCGCAGGGAGGGTCCTTATGGTTCGCCCGGCGGATGTGAGGCGATCGCCTTTTGGGATCTGGATCATGAACGCGATGAGGATGGCTGGCCAGACATTGAGCTGTTTTTGGTGGGCGGCTCCATGTCCTCCAATCCAGCAATTTCACGTGCATTTGGCCTCAAAAAATCCATTTACGATTCACTGTTCGCCGAGATCGAAGACAAGTCGCTTAATGCATTTATGATCTTCCCAATGATATTGCGACCAAAGAGTCGCGGCCGCATCATGCTAAAGAGCAGCGATCCATTCAAGTATCCGCTGATTCATGCCAATTACTTTGCACATCCCTACGATGTGGACATCTCGGTTCGTGGCCTGTTAAAGGCCATCAGCCTGATGGAGCAGCGGGGAATGAAGGCCATCGATGCCCAGCTGTGGGAGCGCAAGATACCAACATGCAAACAGCATCCGTATAAGAGCTGGGCCTACTGGGCCTGCTATGTGCGCCACTTCACCTTTACCATCTATCACTACTCGGGCACCAGCAAAATGGGTCCCAAGTCGGATCGGGCTGCGGTTGTCGATGCCCGTCTGCGTGTCCATGGCATACGCAATCTGCGTGTGGCCGATGCCAGCATTATGCCCGAAATCATGTCCGGACATCCCAATGGGCCAGTCTTCATGATTGCCGAGAAGGCAGCCGATATGATTAAGCAGGATTATGGCTTCATCAAATAAGCCCCAATTTCAAATATGGTTTTTCCTTATTTTAACATAAAGTTTCACATCAGGTTTAAGCTCCGTTCAATTAGTCCCAGTTTGTTGGGGATTGTGGGCCAAGTTCTCTCCAACTAGCTCTCTCCAACTCTGAACGTTGCCTTAATTAGTTCTTGCCAGCATTTTAACTCTATCTGTTTTACATAATGAACTGATTTCTAATTTTAATTTAAGATAGTGCCTAAGACAACAATAAATATTTTAAGAAATTTATAAGCACTGGTTCTCAATAATTTTATACACGAACAGGTTCGCTCACTCGGGCAAATGTCTGTGAATGGCGATAAACCATTTGATAATGGGTTTTTTGTCTTCCATTTTAAGGTACAGCCCGGTACGGAACTTTGACATTGAAACTGGCATTGACATTGGCATTGACATTGTCATTGACATTGAAATTTAAATTTCATTTTACATTTATTTCTTATTTTTTGCTCTATTTGTTGATCAAGCCATCTGTATCTATATATATTTGTATATCTTATGTGCAAATATTTAATTCTTCATCTTCATCTCAGCATTTAGCAACTGAATCTTTATACCACATCAATATTCGAATGTGAATATGAATATTGATTAATATGTATCTGTGTGTGTGTGTGTGTGTGTGAGCCTGCATCTGTATTTTGTCTTAACATTTATCTGTATTCATTTGCAGATTAAATTAAAAATATTTTCTCTTTTTTCTCACATGTGTCTGCATCTTTTCATTTACTTCATATTCGTTCACTTTATTGTCATCTTTACTCACTGCTCTTTACCGATTTTCATGCTAATCAAGAGCAACGGCAACAGTGCCAACAGCAACAACAACCGCAACAATAAAACCAACAACATCATTAATTTGGAAGCCATGAAGTCTGCTACTTCGCCCAATTCAAATGCCACCTTTTTGTTCGTTTTTGGCTATTGTTTTAGCCTCTCTTTTTTTGCTTAGGTTTATAAATCGCTGTTTTTTCGACTTTTATTGTTGCGGAAGCGATCCACGAGCAGCACCCAAACAATTTGGCTTCATTTTAATACTTTATTGAGTGAGACAAAATAGTGTTTTGATTATGAACAATTTGAGCGAATGATCATAACTGTTTGGGTTCAATCAAGAGAATATATTAAAAATAATTGACTCCCATTAAATGTGAAACACCAAAATAAGTTCAAGTTTAGCCTTAAGCCTTACACTTCCCCTTACCAAAGTCCAACTCATATGCCAACAATAAGTATTTCAAATCGATCGATAAAGTGTTTTCTAGTCGAGTGTTATTCGTACAAATTGAATTGTTGAATTTTACGCTAATGTATCGATTTGCATGCTCAGGGAAGTGTTCAATTTCTTATTTTGCCTTGATAATAAAATTAAGATACAAACATGTTTGTATTTAATGCACTTTGAATTATATACTATGTATGTATGTATGTATGTATGTATGTATGAATGTATGCATACTTATTCTCAGGCAAGCTAAAATAAGCATAAGCTTTCATAAGCTGCGCTTAAAAGTATGCAGCAAGCTTTTGAAGCAAACTACAGCTTCAACGAAGCTTTGGATTATCAGCTAACAACTTTGTTTGCCTGTTTGCCAAATACCCAAATACAGTTGTAAACAAACACCAAAAGTATGTAATATAGTGACTCAATTAAATTAAATAAAAACTAAATAAAAAAATATAGTGACTCAATTAAATTCAGTTGAACAATTTAATTGCATTTAATTTAATTGTTAAAGCCTAAGTCAAAAGAAGAGTAAACTACTTACTTTGTATATGTGCAATTTTGAAATACTAATGTTTATCAATCATTTAAGAAACAAACCCTTAATTTTAGAAATATATTCTATCATTAGAAAGCTGAGTTATACTTGGCGACAAATGTATGGCGAATATCTATTAAATGCCATTGTAAGCAAACTTGATTTCAAAAGTTAAATGAGCATCTTTTATTTTAAAGATATCGAAACGTAACAAAGGCCATGAATAATCAAATTTGAAATATATTCAGAGTCAATTTTAATACTCAAAGCATAGTACACATAAAAACTCCACGACATGTTAACAACATGCTGTCAATCTGTGCGATGAAACCCTACTCTGAGTTGGGTATGCGTTCCCTGCATGAAGCCAACGTTTGAGTGTGAATTTTGGCTGTGGTTAGTCTGCATCCGTTTCGCTTCGAGACCCCTCCATATAAGTTCGGAATTTTCATTATCAAAGGAGCAAATATTCATGAATTCACAATGGGCCCGACAGGTACTTTTAGAGATAGACAGCGAGCTATACAAACAGACAGATAAACAGAGAGGTTGGCTGAACACAACGATTGAATGATCAAAACTCTGGAAGGCCCAATTGCCAGGTTCGCAAGTGGTCGCCCGTTGAGAGGGAGAGGAAGGAAGGGAGGTGTGTGGAGCCACAATTGCATACCTAATTTCAATATGTTTGGGGGTTGTTTTTTGCTGTTAACCAGCGGACTACGTGGATTGAGGGGTAGTGGTGGGGGAAGGTTGGGGGGTGTATGTTGACAAAAGCTGGCAAAGGGTGGCTGTCAGTCCAAATCCTTTTTAATCTGCTCTGATTGCGCATGATGCGTTCCCGACTCGTAATTATGTTTTCTTTCAACTTTGTCATGGGGAAAAACGAATAAAAAAAACAGAAAGAGTACAAAAATAACACAAATAAAACGCGATGGGGTTGCCTTCTTGGATAGGCAGCTGATGAATCAGTGTCCAAGTCCACGATGGAGTCGAAGGCAAGTCAGTGTCAAAAGTTGTTGTGTTTTTTTTTTATAGTTTCCGCAATAATAACCAGAATGAGAGAAACACAAGACGCAGCAGCACCAGAACCAGATTCAGAACCAGAACCAGACAACAAGATGTTGGCTGGAAACAACGGCAATACCAATAACCAAAGCAACAAAAAAAAGTGCTAAGCAAAGACATGTACAGGGGGATAGCAGGGAAAGAGATGTAAAAAAACAGAGAAGCGCTAATGGGCAATAAAATATGTTGAGCACAAATGGAAGCCGAGCTCAGCACCCAGATAAAAGAGGTTCCACAAGCAAGTGTTGCACAGTGACACAAATGTGTTTGAAATCTAATAGAAAACCACCTGTGTATATACATATATAGGGAAAGTAGAGCCCTTGAGGTGTGTAAAAAAAGACGAAATATGGTAATAGTCATCAATCATGCATCGATATGCATTACAGGCTTGTGTATGGAAAGCAATGTTGGCACAAACACCAGGTAAACGAGAGGCAAGCAATATCATAAATTGTTTTTTGTTTGTTCTTAAATTTCAGATAACTTGGTCTCAAATAGGAACTTAAGCCACTTAAATATATCAAATATAAAA
Source organism: Drosophila basisetae (assembly GCA_035041595.1). Lineage (NCBI taxonomy): Eukaryota > Metazoa > Arthropoda > Insecta > Diptera > Drosophilidae > Drosophila > Drosophila basisetae. The sequence continues at coordinate 17,740,278 of JAWNLB010000174.1, forward strand.
CCTAAAACCAACTAACAAAACAAACATATAACCATTGACTGAGAATAGGTCAAGCAAATCGTAAGCAAACTATTTATATTGAACTGGCTCCACTGTGCGCACAGAAGATTCAAATGGATAAGAGAAACTATTTCAGTCGGCAGAAAATTGGCCAAGCAAACAGTTCTTCAACGATGACGACGACGAACAGGCAGCAGCAGCAGCAGCAGCAGCATTCATTTGGACGGCTACTTCCACTTGTCTTGGCCCTGACAGTGGCCGTGGCAATGGCCCAGCAGCCCAATCTGGAGCAGCTACGTCAACTGGGTCTGGGCAATGTGATCAACCTGCCGCTCTACACCGATCGTAAGTAGATGCATCTACTATTCGACAACAATCCAGCCAACATCTCAAATTAACTGAAATCCCGGACAGTGCCACGTTCGAGCTACGATTTCATTGTAGTGGGCGCCGGAGCCGCTGGCTGCACGCTGGCCGCCCGCCTCTCCGAGAATCCCAATTGGAATGTTTATTTGATTGAGGCAGGCGGCGTGGAGAATATTATGCACCAGGTGCCAGTGCTGGCACCCAGTCTACAGCTGACCGCCTCCAACTGGAACTATCAATCGCAGCCACAGCGTCGCGCCTGCCACGGGATGCCCGGCAATCGGTGCGCCCTGCCGCGTGGCAAAGTCCTTGGCGGCACCAGTTCCATAAATTTCATGATCTACAATCGCGGCAATCGGCGCGACTTTGATGCCTGGGCGGAACGTGGCAACCACGGATGGAGCTACAACGAGGTCCTTCCCTACTTCCTACGCAGCGAGTCCGCCCAGCTGCAGGGATTGAAAAACTCCCCGTATCACAATCACAGCGGTCCACTTAATGTTGAGGATGTGCGCCATCGCACCCAGTTGGTGCATGCGTATGTACGTGCTGCACAGCAGGCAGGTCACTCTAGGACCGACTATAACGGGGAGTCCCAGCTGGGCGTCTCCTATGTGCAGGCGAACACGCTCAAGGGTCGTCGGCATAGCGCTTTTCGCGCCTACATTGAGCCAGTGCGCAATTTGCGACGCAAGAATCTGCACATACTAACCATGGCGCGGGTCACCAGAGTGCTTATTGACGACACCACCAATTCCGCATATGGCATCGAGCTGATTCACGCTGGTATTCGGCATCGGGTGCGTGCCCACAAGGAGGTCATCCTATCGGCGGGCGCCTTCAACTCGCCGCAGTTGCTGATGCTGTCGGGCATTGGACCGGAGGACAATCTGAAGGCCATCGGGTTACCCGTGATACAGGCGCTGCCGGTGGGTAAACTCCTGTACGATCACATGTGCCACTTTGGACCCACCTTTGTCACGAATACAACGGACCAGTCCATCTTTACTTCCAAGTTCACAGCGCCCCTAGTGAAGGACTTTCTGCTGGGCCGCGCGGATACGCAGCTGTCGAGCATTGGCGGCGTGGAGTCGCTTACCTTCATCAAGGTGCCAACGGCTCAGACACCGGCCCAACAGCCGGATATTGAGATTATTCAGGTCGCTGGCAGCCTGGCCAGCGATGAAGGCACTGCATTGACGCGTGGTGCCAACTTTAAGCCAGAAATCTATGAGAAGATGTATCGAAAGCTAGCCAGGCACCAAAAAGATCACTTCACCTTCCTTATCATGCAGTTCAAACCACAATCTGTGGGTCGCCTCTGGCTGCACAATCGCAGTCCGTTGGAATGGCCGCGAATTGATCCCAAGTACCTTACCGCCGAGCAAGATGTGGAGGAGCTGCTCGATGGCATCAAGGAGGCCATCCGGATAACTCAAATGCCCGCCCTAAAAGCAATTGGTACCACACTACTCGATCGCCCAGTGCCAGGCTGTGAGGAGTTCAGCTTTGGATCGGATGATTACTGGCGCTGCTCGATTCGCACCATGTCGTACACACTGCACCACCAAGTGGCCACCTGCCGCATGGGTCCCGCCACTGATCCCAGTGCTGTGGTCAGTCCACAGCTCAAGGTGCATGGCGTGCGAAAGCTACGTGTGGTGGATACCAGCATCATCCCATTGCCACCCACAGCACACACAAATGCGGCGGCCTTTATGATCGGCGAGAAGGCGGCTGACCTCATAAGGGCCGATTGGAGCTGAGCTCCAACTGACCTGTAGCCGAATCTGAATCTGGGCCATGACTCAAAACTGTAAATGGGTCAGTAAAATGCGAGTCGAAAGCATGACGTATGCGAATGAGAATCGATAAAGGAGAACGGACAATGAGAACATGAGAACGAGATCGAGAATGAGAATGAGAACAAGTCTAACGGGTTTCCAGCATGACCCAAAGTGTATTAAATCGATAGACTGCGGTAATTTTAGACTTTTGGGTAGTGTTTTCGAGGCGAAACGACTCCGCACCAATGAACATTACGAATATTATGGTTGCGCATACCCTGTAACAATACTATGTATGCATATTTAGTCGCATAAAATATCTACTAAATGCACTTTATTAAAAAGATAAATTAAATTGAAGATTTTTCAAATTACCGGTAATCGCCTTTAAGTATCGATAAAAAATTGATAAGAATGTCGCCAGGAGCAATATTTCTGAAAGTGTAAGTCGATAAAAGCGTATTGCTTTTGCAATTTTAAAGATAGTCATCAAACTTGGAAGGGAAGCTGGAAACCTCCGTCAAAGATTGACATACTCGTATGAACTCCAGCCCTTAAAAGAGATATGTCATATGATGAGAATCGATATAACCATATCGAGCACACAATTTTAAAGCTATAGTCTCAAAATTTAAAAGATATATTTCCAGTAGCGCCCTTAAAAAGGCGAAAATACATTTTAGGATCACATCCACTCGGCCCCCTAAAAAACGGCAAAAGCCTATATCGTCCACAGTTGCAGAGATAAAGTTAGCAAACTTGGCAGGTAGATTACCTTCTTCAAAGATGGCAAGAAAAATGTTTGTTCCTTATTGCCTGTTATCAACTGGTATTGCTTATTGGTAACAGAGAATTTCGCTGTCGATTACACCCGACTGCAACATTCCCACTTGATTGTGATACACTCATCATTCTGCTATATATTCACATAATAAATGTATATTTTGTATACCTTTTAAAAGCATGCGAACCGAGTATACGAATATACGTGAAAGTACTTTCAGGTGCACTTGAGTCATAGCTGACACTTGATGAACTCGCAAATTGGAATTGTGGACAGATTTATAAGACCTAATCTCATTTGGACTGGGAGTCAGTGAAATGTTACTTCTCACGCTGATAACAACACTCTCTGTGGCCAGTTCACAGAACACTCGCCTGCTGGACCAGCTGCCTCTGCTGGGTCTGAGCAATCTCATAGAGCAGACAGTGCGTCCAAATGGTAAGTTGAATCGGATTTAGTTCTGTTAACTTAATGCGATTGACTTATGCCTGGTTGCAGTGCCTCAGAATTTGGCCAGGTATGATTTCATTGTGGTCGGCGCTGGTGCCGCTGGCTGCACGCTGGCCGCCCGCCTCTCCGAGAATCCTCAATGGCAAGTGGCGCTCATCGAAGCTGGCGGCGTGGAGGACATCATGCATCTAATGCCCCTGCTGGCGCCCTCAATGCAGATGACTGCCTCCAACTGGAACTATCGCTCAGTGCCGCAGCGTTTCGCCTGCCGCGGCATGCACAACCAGGAGTGCGCCCTGCCGCGTGGCAAAGTCCTTGGCGGCACCAGTTCCATAAATTTCATGATCTACAATCGCGGCAATCGTCGCGACTTTGATGCCTGGGCGGAGCGTGGCAATCACGGCTGGAGCTACAACGAGGTCCTTCCCTACTTCCTACGCAGCGAGTCCGCCCAGCTGCAGGGATTGAAAAACTCCCCGTATCACAATCACAGCGGTCCGCTTAGGGTCGAGGATGTGCGCTATCGCACCCAGTTGGCACATGCCTTTGTCGCTGCTTCAGTGGAGGCTGGACATCCGCACACCGACTACAACGGGGAGTCGCAGATGGGCGTCTCCTATGTGCAGGCCACCACAATTAATGGGCGCCGGCACAGCGCCTTCTCCGCTTACATTCAGCCCGTACGCAATCGTCGACCTAATCTGCATATCTTTCCATTTACGCGGGTGACCCGTGTGCTTTTTGACGAGACCAGCAAATCAGCTAAGGGCATTGAACTGGTTTACAAGCGGACCAAATACAGATTTACAGCCCGCAAGGAGGTCATCCTGTCGGCGGGCGCCTTCAACTCGCCGCAGTTGCTGATGCTGTCGGGCATTGGACCGGAGGACAATCTGAAGGCCATCGGGTTACCCGTGATACAGGCGCTGCCGGTGGGTAAACTCCTGTACGATCACATGTGCCACTTTGGACCCACCTTTGTCACGAATACAACGGACCAGACCGTGTTTACCTCGCGTATAACCCTACCAGATATACTCTCCTTCTATTTGGCCGGCAATGGAGCAACGCGTCTCAGCTCTATTGGCGGCGTGGAGGCGTTAGCATTCCTGAAGTCGCCACGATCGCCGCTGCCCAGAGATTGGCCAGATCTGGAGTTTATTCTGGTAGCGGGCAGCCTGGCTAGCGATGATGGTACCGCTCTCAAGCTTGGCGCCAATTTTAGGGATGAGATTTATGATACTGTGTTCAGACCGCTGCAAATGGCGCAGCAGGATCATTTCACGGTGCTTGTAATGCAGTTCCATCCCAAGTCCGTGGGTCGCCTCTGGCTGCACAAGCGCGATCCCTTCACCTGGCCCAAAATAGATCCCAAGTACTTTCTCGACGAGGAGGATGTGGAGTATCTGCTTGATGGCATCAAGGAGACCCTACGGATAGCCCAGATGCCCGCTTTAAAAGCAATTGGTACCACACTACTCGATCGCCCAGTGCCTGGCTGTGAGGAGTTCAGCTTTGGATCGGATGATTACTGGCGCTGCTCGATTCGCACCATGTCGTACACACTGCACCACCAAGTGGCCACCTGCCGCATGGGTCCCGCCACTGATCCCAGTGCTGTGGTCAGTCCACAGCTCAAGGTGCATGGCGTGCGAAAGCTACGTGTGGTGGATACCAGCATCATCCCATTGCCACCCACAGCACACACAAATGCGGCGGCCTTTATGATCGGCGAGAAGGCGGCTGACCTCATAAGGGCCGATTGGAGCTAAGTGGAAGGGTAACCAGAAGTGCACGTGCAAGGAAAAAGTGCTCCAAGACGGTTAATTGCTTTAGCAAGTTAATTAAATAAAATCGCCTAACGAGCGACGAGCGATGAACAAGAAACGAGGAGCGAGGAGCGATGCCCCCCCTACCCGGTTGCCCAGGTTGCCTTTTCGTCAAGTTGGGGGTTGACCGACCGCAGAGTGCATTCACCCAGTCCCAAGTAACGAGGGTTGAAAAACTTTCGAGGCAGACGGCAAGCACAGAGCTAAGCTAAATGGGGTGGTTTGACGTCGCCAGCCATATAATAGTCAGAGCATGAAACTGAAAAACTTGGCTATGGATGTTGTTGGCTGTACCGAGGCAGGAGTGGGGTATGCCGCACAGGGTTTGCAGGGAGGGGGGAAGGTGGCATGGGGAGTCTTTAGATGTTTGGGGGTTGTGCACACAAGTGGTTATCAATGTGCAAAGGCTTAAGCTCTGACTGATACTGGTGCTATTGTTGTTGTTTATCATGCTTTTGTCAGCCTGGTTGTAACTGTCAGTGCTGTCATGCCTGCTGTTGTTCTTGTTGTTGGATAAGATATGCCATATGCATCAGCAGGGGACTCATTTTACTCGCAATGCTCGCGTAACAAAACAAAAAACAAAAGCAAAACAAGCAAGCCTGGACGCACTGGTTTAAATTGGGAATAGCTTTAGGTGTTTCTTTCATTTATTAAAAATCAATTAAATATATATGATATATTTCAGTAGCACCTTGATATCTAGATAAAATTTTGTTAAACATACTTTTATAATAATTTTGAGACACAGATAAAAACACCTAATAAGATCTAGAATCTAGATCTATTATATAACATATGTATACATTTTTTATATGTAAAGTAAATTGAATAAAAAAATATATATAAAATATATATTGAGAAGTTTAATTAATAAGCCATATTTTGTAGAAGGAAACTCTTGTTAGTCACAGTTGTGGCAGGAAATTTCTTTACTCATCTCGCCACCCTCTTCAAACGGTATCCACAGAAGAATGAGTTTATGTTCGTTCGCATGTTCATGTTAAGCTTGTGTTATTTACAATTGTTATCGATCTCTCACGATTGCAACCGTGTATCGTTACTATGATTATTCTTTGCCTACTACACTTAGATGACCAGCAATTCTTTATTCACATCCTCGATACAGCTACAAATCCCCTAAGCAGTTTATCGATAATCAGCCAATCGTTTTATATGTACATCGAATATTGCTATTGGCGCTTCCAAATAATAGTTTTACTTTATGGCGTGTATTATGTACCCATTTGGCTCTACTACTAAAGGGCGGACATGACAAGCGTTTGTATGTTTATGATTGTGTTTGAATTTATATGAGGTGTGTTCAAAAAGTATCGCGAATTTTGAATTTTCGCGGGTTACGTATAATCGAATTTCGATTTTTTTGTAGCGTTATGTTGGTACTCATGTCTCTCACTTATGCCGACAAGCTCGGCCATTTTGAATGTTCACTTAATTGTTGACAGCTGCTTTGCTTGCACGTGTTTTGGATCGTCTTCGATTTTTACCTATTCAAAAAAATGAAAGGAGCTGAACAAGATAAAAAAAAATGATTTTTTGAAGTGCTTCGAAGATTGGAAAAACCGTTGGCACAAGTGTATAATATCTCATGGGGATTACTTTGAAGGGGACAAAATAGATATTCATGAATAAATAAATATCTGAAAAAACACAAAATTCGCGATACTTTTTGAACACACCTCGTATGTGTAGAGAAATTGAAGGGTTTTATCGCAAAACTCACCTGAAACAATTAACGCCTCATTTGGGCCCGTTGTGTGTATGTTGCCCATGATTGGAAGACGCTCTCTGTTGGGGATGTACTCCTCCTTTTCGTTAAGGATTTCTTGGTTATTGATAAACACGCGTACTTTAACGTCAAGTAAGACACCGATCGAAACCGTGTTCGAGTAAATGCTAAATAAAAACGATAAATAAAAATATATGGAAATACGTAAACAAAAGCCAATTGCCTCTGAAAGCACGATACGCCTTTTTTCTGCTCAAGTATTTCAGATATGCCTGAAACTATGCTAAGCTTTTTAATTTCACTCAAGCACGCTTCTCTTTCTTTTTTTGTATAGATTTGAATTTGTTTTGGTCTGCTTTGTTTTGTTTTGTTTGCTTGTATTTGCGCTGTTGGGCGTCGGCAACAACTTGTTCTCAGTTATAATCTGCATAATAAATGATGAAACATACACGCTCAAATCGAGCACACAAATATATTTAATGTAATTGTATCGACAACGCAACAACAATCAGAAACAAGTCCCGTGACAATTGTATTATTCAATTTAAATGCCAAGTTAGATATGATAAAAAAATAAAATTACTCGCGACGCTGAATAAAATTAGAACAGCAACAACAACAACAATAATATGTATAATGGCGTCGCATGGCATGGGTGGGGGACGGCTGAATGACGCAAACACTGACAGCATAGGGGCGGCGACGCGACTGCGACAACGTCTCTGCCACTTGGCGGCTGTTTGTGTGCGTGTGTGCGTGTGTGCGTGTGCAGTATTAAAAAATATACATGTATCGTAAATATTGAGAGCAGAGGGCGCCACCTTATCATGAGCTCATCATCGGCGTGCAGCTTTTTATACACACACACACCGATGTATATATGGAACTTATTCATTTCTGTTTGTCGATTAGAACAAAAGATATCAGCGTAAAAGTAACATTAGCGAAACACACAAAATACACATACACATAAATACACACACGCATACAAATAGCGAAAATAACCCCTAGCATTTGTTGCCATTTATTCTGGTTGGGGTTGCTTCTAACTCTTATTGGAAGTAAACAATTTTCGTTGATATGAAATCTTGTTTGTTGGGTTATTGTTGCCGCCTCGAAAACGCACTCGACACTTGAGCTATAGTTTAGATATATTCCTTGGCCCCACTGGCACAAAAAGGAAATACGCGAAAATCTAATGCTCAGTACTTGACAGCTTAAAAGCTTTTCACAGCTCGAAAAAAAATTGATAAAAAAAGTCAACCAAATTGGTTTTACATGCGACAAGCAAAGAACAAAAAAAAAATAACACACACATACGCACTTATTCAGAAGCAAGCACTTGATTGTAGATTGTTTTTCTTTGTAAATACATGAATTGTAATTCGTCAATAAACGCAACTTTTTCCGGCGCTTTATCCCAGAACTCTACAATCGAATTGCAAATGTTATATTTCTATTTAGATTGTCGATATGTGTATGTTTTATATCGAATTGTAACAGAGAGACCAGATTACAAAAAAGTATGCTATACTTTGGTATTTTGATTACCACCAAGTGGCGAGCAAATAATCGGTTTTGAGGGCTAACGCCTGGAAGACTCCTCTATATAAGAACAATTTGTTCTTGTACACTTGTGTTTTGTTTTTTTTTTATATGGAGTTTTTCATTATTGATATCTTATTTTTGATCCAAATTATCATTAATTAATGCATCGTTGCTGCAATCGATAGTGTACACTCACTTTATCGATATATTTTTGTTTGCCGGTTATGTACACGACAAAAAGGAATATGTTGGATATGTTGGTTTGATTCGCAAACATAAGTAAAAATGAGCATAGCGCAAGGCAAGGCAAATACCAGAGAGCATTGCTACCTGTGCGACTGCAGCGTTGACGATGGCACAGTTTTCGGGAATATGTTCGAGAAACGACTTACCCCCACTGGCAAAGAACTCTATTCAATGGGTTCAATTTTAAGCCAGGTTTTGGGCCACAAACTGCACGTGGAGCAAGTGCATTCCACGGTGAGTCCTGACCTAAATTTCAGCGAATCGAAGTTGAACCCACTTTGTTGCAGTATTTATGCAGCGGCTGCAAGATGGACTTGCTTCAATATGAAACATATCAGGCTAAACTCCTTGCGACATGCTCGAATATAAAGAATCGGCACACAGAAACCCTTAAATTGTACGAACCTAAAGAGGGAATAGAAGATGTGCACAGTGAAACGGGCACAACGGATGACGATTTGATTGAGGAGTGCGATGAGGACGCAGACTACCTGATCGAAGAGTGCTCCGAATACTCCGACAATAGAAATCATCCCACCGATGAAAACTTCGATCATGATGTTGATTTGATTGAGGAGCACTCCGATGGTGGTGACTACCAAAAGAATAGTACGCTGGAACAGCCATTAAAGACGAGCCCAGATGCCAGCCCCACTCCTCACATACAGTTGCCATACAGTTTTATTAAGATTCCAATTCACACTGTAGATGCCAAGCAGAGCAAAAGCAAAAACTGCTGCTCCTACTGCGGACAGAAGTTTGCCCGGCGTCTGTGGCTCGAGGAGCACCAGCGCATCCATACGGGCGAGCGGCCCTTCAAGTGTGAACTGTGCAACGCCCGCTTTGCGCAGCGTTCCAATTGGCGCACCCACATGCTGACCACGCACCAAAACAAGGCCAACTTCAAGTGCAACCAATGCGATAGGCAGTTCAAACGTCGGCGTCTGCTCGACAATCACATCAAGTCGAGGCACACAAAGTTGCGCGATTTACGCTGCACCCAATGCGATGCTACTTTCGGGAATCCGGTGTACTTAAGCCAACATATGCTGTGCCACACGGGCGAGAAGCGATTTAGCTGCCTGATCTGTGACAAGCGATTCGGTCGCATCGAGAATCGAAATATCCATCATTTTGTGCATAGCATACGGAAGCCGTATGCCTGTCTCGTCTGCGGCAAAGAATTCATGCGGAAACAGCACATCCAGCAGCACATTGCGACCAGCATGCATCACAACCCGGAAATTGTGCGCCGCGAGCCTCTGTTCAATGTGGCCAACAGTAATAAGCTGCGGATGCATGCTCTTGCAGCAGCCAACAAATAAATCTTGAAGATCTCCCCATTCTCCCAAAAAAAAAACAAAAGTATTAGCTGATAATAAATTACTTTTTCATTTGTACAAATTGTTTACGAATTGAGATCGTCGTTTTTGACCATCAAACTCTTATTTTATTTATTATCCTTTATTTGGAACACTTGTGAATAAAAAAGAACTTTCGAAATCGCTATCGAAATTGTTAAATATAAAATACTTCTGGTATTCACTAATACATCAAAAGAATATTAAATACTTTGAGCGTAAGAGAGTCAGTGGGATGGTGATAAAGTTCAACATGTGCCAGGTGTAAGGTGTGGTAAATACAAAATAAAAATTTAAATTAAATATATTTATATTTATATTATTATTCTTTTTATTTTCTTTTCTTTTTCAAAGTGTCCATTAAATTAACAGTCTTGTTTCGCATGTTAACGTCGTGGTTTGTTTTCCTCTATAAAGCTCCAAAATCGTTTGGTCTTTATAAAATTGTCTTTTTTTTTTTTGTAAATACATTGTTGCATGCTGCATAACAAACAAAAATGCATATTTTGTAAGCGTCCAGCGGCGTTTAAAACTAATAAGGAACATTACAACTGTGAAATTAAACGAAAAAATAGGTGAAAAGTGAAAGTATGTACACAATGTAAAAATGAGAGGGACAGAGTGCGAGAGAGAGGGAGAGAGCGAGAACGGTGTGAAAAATGAAAGAACATTCAACATTACAAGCGGATGGATATAGCGAAAACTTATGTCTTTGAACGACATCGAGCTGTTTTACATGCAATAAATATATCAGCACAGCAACAACAGCTCTCGGATTGTGTATGTGTAAATAAATAGGTGGATATATACATAAATTATTAGTATATAAGGAATAGTGTTTGTGGTCCGTGTTGTTGTTGCTGTGCTATGATTGATGTCGTTGGCTGCAAGCTGCCTGTGGCTCTGGCTCTGGCAATCGCAATGGCAATGACCGAGGAATCGACTTAAAGTGCTTGGAGAGCTCAGGCACATGGGGCAATCGGAAACTGAATACCAAAGGTTGTTGGCTGTACCTCAGGCATTTGCTGCATCGCACGCATTTTAAAATAAACCAAGCCGGTGAGCAGGGCATCCGATCCGGCCTGATGCTGGGTGCCGACGCGGAGCAGGCCCAGCTGATTGGCGACCTTTTGGAGGCCGCCGCTAAGATTCTTGCAAGATTTCATCAGATCTTTGATATCGAATATGTTGGGGAAATACATATTTGACAGTTCGGTAAATTCGCTCTCGGCGACGGGCAGATTTTGATCCGTGAGCATCTTTAACAAATATCCAAAATCGTAGCCAGAATGAAAGCATAGCCATTTAATGTTATCCATTAGCACAATGCCCGAACTCATTAATAGCTCAGCAAAATCTGTGGGATTAATGCCGTCCTCTTCGTGCTTCTTGAACTGTATGCCGGCATTTTGTAGCAGCTCAATTGAATCATGTGCATACATATCCTTGCTGTAAATACCATCAAATATATATATATATATATATATATATTTCATTTAGCAAAGATAAATAGGTAATTTCGCTCACGTTAGACTAAACTTGAAATTGAACTGCCATGTAGAGCAGCCGGATGGCTTGTTGCCATCGTCATCCATGAATGAGAGTCCCAGCTGGATGATACGCAGCAAGTCGACATTGCAGCGCAACAACTGATAGCGATAGTCGGTTACCGAATCAAATTGGCCAACGGGTCGTGCCACAACGCCGGGAAATTCCGTGTCCATTGCAACATAATGATATTTCTGCACAACCTTTCGTATGGTACGAAATTCCTCCTCCATATTATGTTTCCACACGTCGACTATGACGCACTCATCATTGCTTGGCGAGTCTGTCATTTTCTGTAAACAGTTCATTTGCTATTTAAATACCATTCGAAGTTTTTTTTAAGTGTTTTGCTATTTTTATTGCTTGATGTACGTAATTATCATAAATGGTGTTTATGTGTGTTGCATGCATCAAGATAAATATAATCCTGATTAAGCATAACTGTAAATTAAAGCAATGGATGTGATAGTCGTATTTTTCAATGTACGAGTATATTGAGCTCACAAATAACCGCCTGAATACAAATCGCATTATTCTTACTCACACGTTTGCCTCGATTCGAATAGACTTATCAACTTTTTTAGTAGACTAATTAACAATATTTCGTTTTGATTGTTGACTGAACAGAAAGCGCATTCTACAAATTCAAAAATCAAATATATATGCATATGTATATATCAATTCCTTGCATCAATTTGAAACTGAACTAGTTGCGGCAATAGAAGACAGAAAATCAAATGAAACTGCACTCATGCACATGCATACACACACAAACACGCATTTGTGTTCCTGGCGTCTTGAGTTAAAACTTACCAATTTCATGAATTGCTGCTTGTATTACAAATGTTTTCGCTAGCTACTGCGACCAAAATGAATGGAACTTATAGAATCCGAATATTTTGCACTTAGAGCAACGCCAGTGACATTTAAAATGCACGACTTATCGTCAACGTTGTTTATGTCAAACTGCTGTAATGTAATTCCTGTGGCAGTGTTGAAAATCCGCAATGCATAGTGTTGCACAGCACAAAAAACGATATACTTATCTAGGGTTGTACTACAAATGCAGACTATTTCTTAATTTTGGAAATTTCGTGTATTGAGCCATATAACTATATCAAAAAATATTATATACGTTTTGTCAAAAACAGATTTTCGAGAATCCAAATGCCTGAAAGCAATGCGTTTTTGGTTTAAGCACTGATAATCATTTATAGTTTTTCTCACATTGAAATTGATGCTTTCTCTTTCTAACCCGTGACCAAAATGAACAGTGCCAAGTTGAATTTGGAAATTTTGAGCTGCGAATGTTACAAAAAGTCAACTAAAATATAATAGACTGCAATAAAGTCAAATTAATAAAAGGAAAACTGAATTGTAATATTTTATTATGGAGGGATATTAATGCCAAGTTAACTGTGGGAGCGAAGCAGCAATCCAGCAGTGTTGTATAGAGTTATGCCTGCACTAATCAAACAGCTGTTTTCAGAAAGATAACAGCTGAGCGCAGCGGCAAGCTCAAAATGCATAGAACTTATTTACGGCTCCGATTGCAGTTTCCCCCAAGGATGCTAAACCTGCTCCAAATAATAGATTTTCTTGCCTAGAGCGGTAGCACTGGCCTGTGTTGATTAAAAATATGCAGCAATTAACAGCACTTGCCCAATTCAACGGTCCAAAACAGACAACAGAATCCCATGCAATTTTGGGTGCATTTTAGTTTGGAACATTTGCATTTGTAGTTTGCTTCCTTAAATGTACATACACAAATACACATGGGGACTGTATGTTTATGTTTGTATTGTTTTAAAAAAAATGACGCTTTTTCAGTTGTTGTTTAACACCGGCCCGGGCAGTTGTGCCCCCGGTTCCAGAACACATATATATTTTTTGCTTTTATTCAGAACGGAACATCTTTTCCCTTTGACGCTGCAGCTTCTTCTTGGACAGCTTCTTCTTTGTGGGCTCATCGTCGGCGGCCTTGGCGACGACCTCTTCCTTCTCGGACAGAATGACCTCAACGTGGCACGGGGACGACATGTACGGATTGATCCGACCATGGGCACGATATGTGCGGCGACGCAGGCACTGTGCGCGATTCACCTGAATGTGATCGACGACCAGACGATCGGCATCGAGTCCCTTATAATCGGCATTCGCCTCAGCGTTGCGGAGCAGCTGCAACAGAAACTCAGCCGATTTCTTTGGCCAGCGACCCTGTGTGGTCTTGAACTGCTTGGCCTGAGCACAACGGCCAACGCCGCCATTGAAGCGACGGAATGGAACGCACTCCTTCTGATCGATGACGGCCTTAAGGTAACGCTGCGCACGACGCAGAGGCATACGCTTGATGGCCTGTGCGGTCTCGTGGGTGTTCTAGCCGGATGTAAAAAACAGAAACGTAAATTTATTAACATATATATAATATTAAGTGCTGTTGCTGCTGTTGTTATTCATGGGTGTGCCATGCTTCAGGTAGAGACGAGCGCATTGATCGCAATGCTCGCCGCTGTTTTAACATGACTGGTGTTTGCTTTGGGCACACTCAAATTCAAAACACGCTAAATGCGTGCAAATCAAACACTGAGTGTGCCCACAACTTGTTTGTTTAAAATCACCTAGCGACCGCTTTGACAATCTTTAAAAGCACAATGCAGTTAAGTTATCCATGTTTGATCCGCATCTTAGAGCTATTGTGCCATGCTACAGGTAGAGGCGGGTGCATTGAACGCGATTCTCGCCGCTGTTTTAACATGACTGGTCTTTGCTTTGGGCACACTCTAATTCCTTGCACACTGCATTAAATGTGAGCAAATCAAATATTAAGTGTGCCCACACACAATTTACTTAATTGCTGTGGACAAGAGTTAAGAAGAGGGCGCTTTGGGTTCTCTTTTTGTCGGCGCGCTCAGCTGATGAACTTGATCCTAATTTATGTTCTAGCAACAATGCAAAAGTGAAATGCTGCACTTTATTTCTGACAGGCGATTCACTGATTTATGTTGCACACACTCACACACACACACAGTAAACCTCACCACAAATGTCAACAACAGCAACATTTTGGCGTTCATTCGCCTGGCGAAAAACCTACCTTGAAATGAACACGTAGATTTGGGCCGCGCGCCTTGCACGACTTGGTGGCGTTGTCTGGCTCACGAGAGTAACGACCCATTGTTCAATATCTACAAAATATAGTAAATACCAATGTTTTAGTCACACTTCAAGTAACAAGAAAAAAAAATGTATCTGCTTGTTAGGTGCACAGAAAACAAAAATAAAAAAACAAATAACACAATTTTTGCCGTCAATTGGTTGCCGTTTAAATTTGCAATTTGTTCGTAAGTTTACGACCAACGATTGCAGCACTTTATATTCTTTGATATTTTTGCGCGAATCGTATGTTTATACATTGCTATTATGGCGATGTTTCAAAATTTGTTTGCGGCTTTGCCAATTCAGCGTACCTCCTTCGTCGTGTACGAAACCGGAAAAGAACCTTTGACAGTGAGTTGGCGGCCATGCTCGATATCGCACAATATCGTCATCGATAACGACGAAAACAGTGTTGTATAGCGTAGATCGCACACAGAGTTGCAAGCCAGAAAAATACCATAGCAGTTAGCTTTGTGTCACGGTACCAAGCAACTACGCGCGCTTTGCGACATTCATTTGAATTAGCTCAGCACGAGGAATTGTACTTAATAATGCAGAATTCATTTCCTTCCGCAGCGCCAGCAATGGCAAAGCAGGCAACAATGGCAGCCAGGCGCTGGCTATTAGCGCATTGTGCGCAAAACAAGTTGACAACTTGACAAAACTTGCACAAATTATTTATGAGTGGGGCACTTGGCACAAACACAAAACGTTATTCATTTAAGCTCACTCACTTTAGTTAGTTGCCTGCTTCCTCACAATAATCTTTATTACAATTCTGCCATTTTCATGTGTACTTACAATGCAAATTAATTGAATTAATTCAATTTGCTCGTTGAATGTTTTTTTTTCTCCTCTTTTCTGTTTTCTGTTTTTTTTCGTTTTATTATTATTTTTATTTCGTTCGTTGCTGTTGCTGTTCATATATAAATAAATATTGAATTTTAGCATACAGTTTTGCATTTCATTGCACTGCATATCTTTATAGATAAATATATACATGTATATATATATATATATATATATATATATACTGATTACTTCTACGTACTTAGTCAAGTCGGCGCGCATACTTGATATAATTTCCATTGCCTCAGTCACTGCTTATACTTTATCAAATAATGCAATAAATATTGTAGCATATAATTCTAAGTCATCTGATATATTTGTGTGTATGTATATATGTATGTATATATATATATATATGTATATATGTATGTATATACATATATATATATATTTTTTTGTATTTGTTTTGGAGCTGCTCAGCTCGACTTGTCGCAGCAGCTATAGCTATGGCTATTGCTATAACTATAGCTATGTGTGCACACATATACCCGTCGACAACTGAGACAAATCTAATTTACATGATCGCTCGCATTATCGTCCATTGTATTATAATCATTCCCGCACTCACAGACGACTATGACAGCGTCGCAGTCGCAGCCGCTGTCAACCTACACTAAAAAAAAAAAAAAATCGCCCAAATTGTATTAAATCGCCATAATTTGACGCCAATGGTTAGTCCCCCTATTATTCAGAAAGTACATTTCTAACATTTTGCTGATGGTTTTCTAAAAACTACGGTTTGCATTTCGAAATTTCTTTGTTTACTTTTCTAAAATGTATCACGAAACATTTCTAATTTCCATATTTGTTGTTCCATATATCCTTATATTATTTAGTACAAGCTGATCGAGCTCTGAGGCAAAAGACAGCTAAACTTTAAAATAAAAAACGAACAAGTAAATTGCGTTACTTGTTTCTGAAATTGTAGAAAGGATTTTTTCTAAGAAATTTGGGTTTCTACTTTTAATAATTGAAAAACTCACTCACATACTTTTGAGAATGTCGAGTTAGTTAAATATATTTTCTCAAATATAGCGAAATTATATTAAAAAAAAAAGTTATATTTTGTGGGTAATTTTCATATAAGATTTTGTTTAGAGTGTTTTTTTTTTCTGCCTGCGCCTGCGCAGCTAACGCCGCCCTCAAGCATCATGGATTATTGTTATTGTTGTTGCTGCTGTTGTTGTTGTTGTTGCTGTGGCGAGTTCAGTGGTTGGCGCTTCCTAAGTGGATGACACTCAAGCTCATTGAGCGCTTCAATGTGGCGAATCGGAGGCAGATCGGAGGCAGATCGGAGGCGAACATGACGGCAGCGCTGCTGCACCTAGCAGCAGCAACAAATTATAATACGAGTAAACATAATACAACAACAACAATAACAATAAGAAAAACAACAACGAGAAGAACAGTAGCAGCAGCAAACACAACAAAAGCACCTCGCACAGCGAACTAAACAATGCGAAATATCTGATTCTGAATTATTTTTTTTTTTTCGTTTTCAGATTTTTGTGCCCAGTTTTAAAGTTCAAGCCGCGACATTAACACACGAAATCTGCGATTATCCGTTCAACTACTTATATCCATATCTATATCTATATATCCACAGCTATATCTATATACGAATCGAAGTTACATCTACACACACACACACACACACACACATATCTGCCTCACTTTTGCACTCACAGAACAAACAACACACACATACGCGTTGTGCTAAAATCGTAATTTGGTTTAATTTTGTTTATCGTTTGCCAAGCGCGTTTTTATAGCGTTAAAAACTACGCTAAAAAATAGACATAAAATCTTTTTTATGAACAAAATCAACATTTGCGTACACAAAATAATACTTCAGTCGACCGAAACCCATATAAATAAATAACAAGAGCAAATAAAATAAAATACAATTAAAAAAACCAACAAACACGCACACAAACAAATAAATTAAAGCAAAAAGTAAAAAAAAATATAAAGTTTTTCTTGTTGCGCTAATAATAATAAAAAATAAAAAAAATCCCTGTAAATCAAGCAAAGCATAAAAAAAAAAAAAAAACCAAAGCAAAAACAAGTGAAAAATAATAGCAACAAGCAGCTAATATAAAAAAATTACAAAGTGAAAAATTATGAAAATATGAAAGTAAACTAAAAACAACAAAATTAAACATTATAATACAGATACAGGCAGAGTAGTTCAGCCGCCATTATAAAACAATATACAATCAAATAGGGGAAAAATCGTTAACCAAATATAGGAAAACAACGCGAATCTATAGGTATATACAATATATATATATATATACATATGATCAGGACGAAATCGATTGAATGTATACTTAATTAAATAAAGATTTGAGGGATTAGAGAGAGATTAGATATCCCATGGATACCATTATCATTGTTATTATTTAATATTCAGCATGGCAATTAAGCCAAGATTTGGGGCATTAGATCAGTTAGATATTGATGGACTTAATCTGAATACCCTCGGGCAAGGGCACACAAAAGCAATATAAAAAAGAAAAACAAGTATACGTATGGGTGAACAAGTGAGCGTTACTTGTGGAAAATCTGTTTTGAATTCCCATGCGATATACTCTATGTATATAGATGGCTTAAACAATAAGCCGATTTGCAGGTTATTGAATGTTTCAGTTTGATATGCTCCACAATCGCATCGGTTCAATGATCCCTGGCCGACCTTAGTGACAAATTAAAGTTGGCCTTAGCTCAGGGCCAAGTTACAATTTTTGCACAAAAACTGTACTATATTACGATAGATATGATCTGTGCAATATGAGTATAAATCGATCACTAATCGGGTCTCTCTACTGCATATTCAAGTTGATTTGCTAATACGCAGTTTGCATTCAAAGTTTTGAGAAAGTTTCCAATGCAATCGCGTTGTTTATTCGCCAGTGAGGATTTAAATTGTAGCGAGTTAATTGGGAGCAGGAGTATCTGGATTCGAAGAGCGTGACAAATAAATAACAAATGACTCCCACAGTCTTCGAATCGGTTGTATTAATTCCAATATTCTAGATATGCATATATCTACGTCATCAATCCCCAGCCTCTGACGTTCCAACGTGAGAATATATAGAATATATATTCGATATGCATATGTATAGCAAGAAAACTACACAAGACTCGATGCGATATTGCTTACTCACGAACTCAACTGCGGCAGAGGCAGTGTCATCAATGTCGGAATTGAAGCCAACAAGAAAAAAAACAAATACACTGAGAACAAATGAAATTAAGGTCCAGAGTATATACTCGAGACGAGTACTAAGCTTGTTCAATGTGAAAAGAGCCAAGAATATATTCAATTATTCCAGTTACAATCTTATTATAGCTATTTTAAAGGACTTTTCCTGCTAAAAAAAAAAAAACACTTTTCTCTGATTAAATTCTATTGATGACAAAATGAATTAAGTCTGTTTGAAATCCAATTATATTTAAAATCAAACTCAAACTTTACATGCATATATATTGCATGTTAATGTATAAGTACTAACTCTCTCTCTCTCTCTCTCTCTCTCTCTCCCTCTCCCTCTCATGCTCTCCCTTGCACTCAAGCACAAAAAAAAAATGCATTCGCAAATTTTCACTTGCTTGCCAAATGCACATTTTTGCATTTGTCTGTTTCCTTTTGAGTAGTTTTGTCTTTAGCCGAAGCACAAGTAAACAAATCGTTAGAAATATGGCAGCTATATACGAACATTCGTTGACAACACACGAGACCAAAACATATGTAAATTAAATATAAAAATTATAGTTGTGTATTTCATACAAAAAGTACAGATTTAAGTTTTCCACTCGGAACTAAGCAAGTTTGCCTGACATCAGTCTGCTCCTTGCCTATGCACTTGTTTCATAAAAGGACTCTTTAATCTTTAATTCATTTGCTGATTACTATTTGCAATCCTTTTCCCTCATCTTGTCACCAATTTCACATAGCCAAATTTGGTTAGGGTATGCAAATTAGATGGTAGACGTCGGCAGTGCAACTGGGTAATTGGCAAATGAGAACTGTGCCACGCCAAGTGTCAAGTGTCTACAAGTGTATACTACATACACACACACATACACACATATATATATATATATATATATATATATATATATATATATATATATATATATATATATTCGTTTTGAATAGAAATATTGCTTCGATATGTGATATATTTTTGGATGTCCCAAGGGTTTCTGCTCTCTGCCGCAATTAGAGTGTCTCCTGCGGAAAGGGGTTAGGCTAGCTTATACGGTTGAAACTCTCCAATGGACCACTTGTATATATGCATTTGGATATAGGTATGGATGTGCCGATCTCGGAACTTATATTAATTTCCGAGCAACCGAAATAAACACAGAAATGCTACAAAGTATACAACTTTTATACACTAATAACTGAACAATATATATATGTGTGCATATATATATATATATATGTCAGCAGTATTAACTTGCATAGACGACGAAAGCTCTCAACGAATTGATACAACCCGTCCCGAACTTGGTGCGCAGGGTATGCATAAGTCTTTCAGAGTTAAGAACCCATGAAAAGCACAACAAAATAGTAAATTGCCAAAATGTGGAACAACTAAAGTCAATTGGAATACGCAAGCAAAGCTAACAAAACTCGAAATATAATCGGTCCATATTGAAATCATATATATTGCTACACAGGAAAAAAAAAACGCTTGAAATCTTAAGCCAAGTAAATATTCTGAGATTGAGTCCATTTGTTCTAGAAGCAGGCAAGTTTTTATATTTTGAAGAAGATATTTCTGATTTCGGTTTGTAGTTCAATGTTCTTGAGCTAAGATTTGCTATCCTGCAATCCAATATTTTTGTAATGTGTAACTATCTAAGGAGACGCCAGTGCTAAGTAAATGCGAGTGCAACAGAGATGACAGGACAACTGAATGAGGCTGAGTGCGAAAGGGATGTCAGCTACTTTTGTTTGATGTTTGCCTGCCTGACAGCACTACAAATTGTTGAAGCAACGAACCGTATCTGTATTAAATTCATATTAACGAAACACATTCTACAATAAAACATGTGAAAACACAAGCAGCTGCTCAACAGCTGTCAAGTCGGTTACTGCGAAATTGTGTGACGCACAATCGCCATGACAGCCGCCTTATATAGTTTGCCATATCGGATTCTTGACCCTTATTCTCGCTTGCTCTCTCTCTCTCGCTCTCTCTCTCTCTCTCTCGCTCTCTCTCTCTCTCTCTCTCTCTCTCTCTGACACTCTCTGTGCTTCTATTGCCTTGTGCCAGGCGATATCCTTGTGTCAGGCGATGTCCTCACGTGCTTCCGCTCTGCTTATACTTGAAGCTATATATATATATATATACAGTATTTATCTACAGTAAACTGGCAACAGATAAACTACAAAACAGAACAGAGAACCGAAAATAAAAATTGCTTTCAGCGTGATTTTTATATCTTTTATTTTGTCAAACAACCATAACAAAACTCGAGCGAATTCTTTGTTATTGAATTGAATAATTGTGCTTATAAAGCAAACACGTATTTGAAGGCAATACAATGAAATAATTAAACATTGTATGAGGCGGGCGGGATTATCACAATGCAACATGTTTGCTATGATTGGACATATGTATATACATACATACATACATACAAACATATGTTGATAGACGCTTGCGTTGTCCTTGAGTATGTTTCAGAAGAAATATTTGCCAAAAGTAAATAGAGTATTGAATATCGTATCGCAATTAAAAGCAGATTTCCTTGCGAGTTCAATTGGTTGATCACTTACAAAGCCGCCAAATCGAAGCGCTGCAAAAAAGGAACATTGTCCAGCAACTAAAAAAATCACAACATTTTGAATGGAAGCAACATTGAAGCGCAATTGCAATAACAAAGCACAGCAACAGCAAGGCTGCTTCAACAACTTTAACAAGCATAATAATCATAATACGCAACAAACTCGAAATTGGCAGCGCCACCAATACACCAGGTAAGAGCGAAAGAGACGATGTGAACGATATCTAAATATTATGTATATATATATGTATATGTATATGATAAGTGATGTGGCAATGCTGCATAACACACTTCCTTCCATTGAGCAGCAAATCACCTCGCCGCAAAGATGTGGGCGAATACACTCAATTAGCTTTTAGTATATGCAAATGTGTGTTAATATAAATATACCTTTATTAATTATCGTACAATGGTAATTAAAAAAATTTCCGTGAATGTTTGCAGCGTGTTCGAGATACAACCTTCTGGAATCTTGTGCCACGTGTCTTGCATAGGGAATTGCCCTTTTGAATAAACAGTCTTATTACTCATAAAGGCATTGTATGCTAACAACTAACGCAATTATATTAGTATACCCTGTAAACAGGCAAGAGTCCAATTGCGGCTTCTTCTGCGACCCACAAGCAAAACTCTTTCCAAATAAGGAATGCATTGAGTTTATATAATACAATACATAATACAATTTATACAATCTATAATTATGATCTTCTTCTCACTTTTGATACCTTTTTGTATTTGAGTAAATTATGTATAAATATTTCCAATTTTTTATTGAGTTTTTACCCAAAACTCAAAGCTCAAAGCTTGGATAAGTAGTTATCGCAGAATAGCATTATTTCATGTGATAATCCGTTGAAACAATATCGATTGCAGACGGCAATTAAAAGACACAGTTTGAATCGTTCTCGACTTTAGCCATGTTACTTGCTTTCTTTGTATATTGCATATCTATGCATCGTTTTTTTAAGTGTAGAGGGTATTGGCTCTTCGAGCGATCGACTCTTGTGATTTGCTTCTGATTGGATGATGTATACATATATCTGAGAAATATGCGGATTAATTTACACGGACGCTAATAGCACCGATCGAGTTGTTTCTTATAAAAATGCATAAAATGACTCCCCTTTTGAATGTCACACAACCCACTTCCCCCTTCCCCTCCTCCTCCCCCTCCTATGGACAAGTCTGTGGCATGGATAGAAAATTAAATCAGTTTAGTGCGCATTTGAGAATGAGAAATAAATTGACGTTAATCAATATACTAATTGCTTACTTCAGGTTATCATTGATATTGGCTATGAGAATTCCTAGTAAATCATATTTTGCGGCAGGTGAATTTACATTTTCCGCACTTACGCCCATCCACCTGACTTATTTAGGGGCTTTCCACAGCAATTAAAAATGTTCTCTTTTTCTTTTTTGATTTCACAATATTGTGTAAGTTGAAAATCGTTCAATATTGTTCCCCGAATTCAGTCAAGTTCATTGCAGTTTTTCCCCAAGTTTGCTCATTATTATTTATGATAATATTTGTTGCTTTTCCCAGCTTTAACTGAATATGGAGCGTCTGAATTTTAGAAATTTGCCATACGTTTGGGGCCAAACGTAACTCACCATATTATTCGGAAAGTATATTTGTAAAAACCAGGGTATATTTTTCGAAAATCTAAAAAAAAAATATGTCTAATCGTCAGGGCGATTTTTCATGTGTGTACAAAGAACTCGATGAATTTGTTGTTTCTCAGTGTGTGTATATAATATTATAATATTAAAGAACCGTTCTTGTCAAACTCATTTGACAGATCGCACTCTCTGCGGCTTGTTGCCTCTCCCACACAAAGTCACATTCGCAGCTATGGACTCGCCAGATGACCACCACAGACAATCGTTCCGTTGGTGCAAATGCTCAGACACACCGTCTGCCCTCCACAAACCCGTCCCCCTCCCCTCGCCCTACGTCACCTCATTCTACAGATTCCGCTGTTTTAATTGTGCAATTAACTGCATAATTACATAAGGTAGCGAGAGGCAGCCACAATCCGAACTGGGCACAATTTTAACATTTTAGCACAGGCGCGTTATTTCTTTGGCACATAATAAAAGCCGAGCCTAGACCGCTGGCAAATTGACCGGCCAGCTGGACCGCTGCAAAATGCATTTATTTGTTTATGCAGCTTTTAAATTTTCAAGCAGCTAGGTGAGCTCCAAATGATCCCCATTGATGAACTGGCCAACATTAATGAGCGCAATGTAATCCGGCAGGGCAGTCAGGCAATACCTAGTGATTAGTTCAAATGTACTATAAACACGAGCTGACATGGCGTATGCGTAATATGCTGACTGCTGAATGATCAATTTAACCAATGAATGACGAATTTTTAAGCATTATTCAGAAAGGTTTTCATACTCATTCAATTTGAATATTCAATATATACAATTATATTGAATGCATTGGTGTAAGTAGTGGCTAAGACGTCTTTTTGGCACATACAAAAACAAACAATGATTGACAAATGCAA
Organism: Drosophila basisetae; assembly: GCA_035041595.1. Classification (NCBI taxonomy): domain Eukaryota; kingdom Metazoa; phylum Arthropoda; class Insecta; order Diptera; family Drosophilidae; genus Drosophila; species Drosophila basisetae. The sequence goes on from JAWNLB010000174.1 coordinate 17,764,276, forward strand.
ACAGACTGAAAGATTTAAAAATTATTTAAACTGCAGACATACACAAGGCCATCCGTCCGTTTCAGTTATTGGCTGTCTGGCCGTCTTTTATAAATATATATAAATATATTTATATATGCATATAATATAAGGTTTGATGTTAACTTGAAAGTAACCAGAAACTGCGTCCGGAGCAGAATCATCCTTCTGTTACATAAACATAACCTTCTGTAACATAGCGATGTTAAAATGCAGTAAAACAAACCAGTGCTGAACTACTGGCCCCTGCTACTAGCTGAACTGAACTACTGCATTACATTATGTTATGCATGGCAATTATGTTAAGGTTAACTGAGTCGAAGTCGAGCACTGCTTTCTGCACTGCTTGCCTGAGAATGCAACTGTGTAGTTATAATGTAAATCAAATAGGCGTAACAATAATAACTTAATAACGCAATTAAATAAATTTTTAAAACAATACAACGCAATCGCGCCTCTGTATGAACGTTAAGTGCAGCGGCGTTCAAGGTTCGTTTTATTACTGACATTGCTATATTTTTAATATGGATCTTTATGGGCTCCACGGGCGGCTCGTGTCTGCTTCTGCGTCTGCCACTTGTTTAACCAGTAGTCAGCTACTTACTTGTTTTATTACTTACTTACATATTTCGCTTACAGTGTCATTATCAACTGTGTCGGCGAATAACTGCATAATTTGTTACATATATGATACGGACTAAGTTACGCCCAGCAGATCAAAGCAGCGTGTTGTAAGTATTCTAAATCAGATCGCTAAGCTCAACTGCCATAATGCGAATGCGAATGCGAGAATAAATGCTTAATACGCTAAACCTTTTTTATTTGCATAAAGCGAAAACAAAGCAACGAGAAAGAAAAACAAAATAAAAACCAATAATAAAAACTAAAAATACACACACATATAAAATCAAAAACAACAACAAAAAACAAAAACAAACAAGAAGTTGCAGCGCAGTTGTGACAACTGTGATATTTTATTGGTTTTATTTAGTTGTTGCTGTTGTTGTTGGCAAGTGAGATACCTGCATATTTAGAAGTGTATCTTGTGCCCAACTACATTTATTTATTAATATCTATTACTATCATGATGATTGGTGGAGTCCTTCAACTCTCAAAAACCATATTCAAGTTCAACACAACTATTTATTCATGTTGCTTTCATGTTCTGCACTCTTCTGATCCAGCTTCCGGCCTGTGACAAGCCAGCAGTTGAAATGTTATTAAATATTAAGACTGACTTATGTAAACACATTTACTTAATAAATTGTTATTACTGTTAATTAGATGTTGATGTGAGCATTTCGACTCTGTTGCCTAAAATAGCTGTTTGCCGTTGTTGCTCGCAGCTTTGGTCTAAATTGTTGAATGTTATACTGTTAAAAGTCGTGCACAACCAGTCTGTGTTTCTTCAACCTGTTACATACACACCCAATTTGAAGCCCATTTCAATCGGTAGCTCAAGCTAATATATATATATATATATATATATATATATGTGTGTATATATAAATGTGTATTGACCCTGCAGAGCGAACATTTGACTCATAACGAGCCGGCTGATGTTGTCGTTGGGTTCTTGGTGTGATGGTTGTTGGTTCGAACCAGTTGTTGCTGCATGCTGTGCAACACGTGCAATGCTTAAAATTAAGGCCGTCACTTATGGGGAGTCCGGGTGCGGGTGGGGGTGTTGTGGGCCTGTTAAATGGTGGCTTTGGCCTGCGAATTGATTTCTGCTTACTGCTCAGCTGAATTAGTCATCGTTCCCGGTGTCTGACTTTTACCAAAAAAAAACCAAAAAACAACACAAAACAAAATAATAACAATAGCAATAACAATAACAAACAACAGCATTACGAATTGAATCACAAGTTGCCAGCCCCGTTCACAATGCAATGATCATCAGTTGAGTGTGTGTGTGTGTGTGTGTGTGTGTGTGTGTGTGAGTATCTTTCGGTTACATTCACATATTATTCACAGCTATGTAGTATATTCGTTTTGCCTTGCCTTAATTGATATTGAGCATGCACGATTAATAAAGTAGTCTCAGTTTGATTGAGTTCATTTAAGAACAGCTTCGGTTCCTAGTTGTTAATTCCAGTTCCAGTTCCAGTTTCATTGTCACTTTCAAATGCATGTCTTATGTATATTTCAAAACCCAGCTACGGTTGGTCTGAGTTCATTAACGATCCAGTTCCAGTTCCACTTCTTGTCATTGCAAACCTGAAATAAATAAATCTCAATTTGACAAAAATCTTATTTAAAGTGCTTACGTTCTTATTTTTTATCTAGTTCCAATGCCAGTTCCAGTTCAGTAGTTACCCGTATCAAATAATAGTGCTTCAGTTCTTTTGTCAGGTTTGACTTTAAGAGCACAAAAAAAAAAACAGTCTTCAAGATTTCTAAATTAAATGATAATCATTTAATCAGAGCTTTAGATTAGTTCAGTTCCAGTTCCACTTAGCTGATAAGCCAGCTCCAATCAACTAACTATCGATTAATATCTGTAACTGAACAGAGTCCAGAAATAAGCGTTCAAAAGAATTGTCGCTCATTTCGTGTGAAATCGTTTAACAAACAGCCTAAGCCAATTTCATTGTTTTCGGTTCCAGTTCATTGTTCGTCAATGCCAAAATGACTGAGCATTTTAGTTCACGTGACATGTTTTGCGTCAATTCGCATCCAAATAAGCATAAAAGGCTTTTGTATAATAAGTGGACTTGGGTTTTTTTATTATGATCTTATGATCATTAAACGACAGATTATAAAATATTAGATGGACCGTTCTTTTTTTGTTATTCTGCTCTCAATATCAACACTTCGTCTTCTTCGCCTTCTGCTTATTTCCACGTGAGGCTGATGCGCAAAATGTGATCAAATCAAATTTTGTTTGTAAATCCCCCGGCTGGGTGAACCGAGCAAATTAATTCTGTGATCGCATTGCGCGATCAGCTGACACGAAAAAGGAAAAAATTAAATAAATCTCTGGCAAATTAAAAAACAAATTGCAATTAATATGCAAACACATAGTGAGGCGAATATTTTTGCTATTTCTGATATATGCAAGGCTTAGCATCGTTTATGTGAATCTTGGAAAAAGGCGTCTCGAACCGGAAAACCTTTCGATTTATAGACAGACACCGACCCACTCAAAATTACTTCCCAATTTTTCAGTACATCAAAAGAAATACAAAATATGAGCTAGGAATAAATTATGCAGCTTTTGATCTAAGAGCCGAGTCGAGATTAGTTTCTGGCTTCCCGATATTCACTGCCTACTTTTAAGCTGGCTTCATTGGCCTGAAGCTCGGTTCGATCCACACGTGGCTAAGAATTGTCGTCAGAACTGCTATCATATCATATCTATTTGATTGCGGATCAGATACACAGTTTTGTTTTGTTGTATTTTTATTTATTTTTTGCTAGTTGCTGATATAATAACGTCTAGGCCATAATTCATCAGTGGCAGAATCCCCAAAACAACATCAACAATAAGCCGCATCGTCATAAAACATATACGATTGTACAACAATTGTGTATATTAGGTCTGACGTCAGTCTCCCCTCGAGAGCTGTTTCCATATAATCGCATACGGTGTACTGCCCAGTAGTACGAGTATGTATAAGAATCTCAAAATATCTTAAGCTGTGCGCAAACATTGTATAAACTTGTGAAAGATACCGAGTATTTTTCATATATTTCGGAAACTTTTGACGCGCTGCTACGCGTGGTGGGACTGGGTGGGTGGGGGGTGAGGCAAGCTGATGTCAGTCAAAGGACATGGATACGCCAGTTAGCCGACATACACCCGGTCATGGGGGTTGAGGGTTGACAGCCCCTGTCAGCGATCTGCCCAACATTGCCGGGCAATGTTTGCCCTGGCGTTGACAGCTGACAGCGGATAAACATAAACAACTTTTTGCTACACATTTTACACATTTTCACAGACTCGTGGCTCTTCTGCTCTCTTCATGGATCGCTGTTCGCTTTGAACTTGAGAGCACTCATTATTCAGTTGCCGTTTGTTTTCCAAATCGGAATCGGAATCGAATGCTCTTTAATGCTGTACAAATTGCAGACAGACAAGGACTCCACATAATATATTTAAGTTTTATAGCCAAATACCAGAATATTTATGTTTTGATTGCATTTAGAATGCTGCTAAACACTTAATCAAGGCATTTCCGAAATTAATTGAATGTAAGAAATCTCTGAAGTCAGCTGATGAACTGCTCCGAAAAAGCTGTGAAATATGTAGCAATTTAACTGTAAAACTAACACTTGAGATCCTTATCATTCAGAATATTGAACATTCTATATTAAGCATCAACCAATTGAGAATCTATGAAGAAGCTTCATTGATCTATGAGATCTTGAGAGATAAATTTAGATAATGCGCTTGGCATTAAAAGCAGTGTCAATTAAAATCCTCAGCAAGAGGATGAACTTGGAATGCTTAAATTCAATTTCTGCCCCGGTCTCCTCTCACGCGAAGACCCACTTGTGCGCCATGGAAAAAAACTATGGAATATACACACCGAATCAAATGTATGAAGCAAGACAATTACGCAGATCTTTTGCCGCCGTAGGTAGCAGGGAGCAGGGAGCAGAGAACAGGGAGCAGGCAGTGGGATATGTGGCAAGTGGGTTGTTTGGTCATGAACTGCTATCAGCACGCAAATATCGTCCGTGACAGAAACAGAAACAGAAACGGACAGACATCTATAGACACAGATACAGCATGTAAACCTGACGAACATGCATATTATAATATTTAATATTTTTATATATATATAAAGAGCTACTTGCGATATGTCTGAATATAGATATCGTATTATCCACCCCCCTCACCATTTTATTATTTTTTTTTTTACTGTTTTTTACACTTTTTACCACTTCCCGAGGAGATAAGCACGATTCACAAGTGATAAGCATCAGTTGTTGTCGGAGATGCTTCGTGGATATCGTGCGAAGACGAAGATGTCGACTTTGTTGTAGGCTGATATTCGGCCCGATCCAGAGATAATGTCAACGAAACTTTTTTAAGCCAGAGGACAAGGTGAGGCAGAGCGACAGAGAGCGATAGATGGAGACAGCGAGATAGAGCGAGAGAGAAAGATCGCCAGCTTGAACAATGCAAAGAGATGTTGACAGCAAACAAATATGGAGACATTGTCAGAGACACAGACGAAGACGAAGACGAAGACGTTGACAGAGATGTTGTCGGGGAGGGATGGGAAGGGGGGAGGAGCACAGCCAGAGATAGTGACAGCGACAGCGACAGCGAGAGCAGCAGCAACAGCAACAGCAGCAGCAGCAGCAGTAGCAGAGCACACACTTGGTCAAGGGAGGCTGCCAGCCGATTATAAATACTTCGCCCCGGCGCCAAACTGAACGCATTGTCCAATCGCTTTTGGAGCTGCGTAGAGCTCTCCATTTAGTGATACCGTTCTTGTTTTATCCCATTAATTCGCTGAGTACCGTTCACGTGCTACATACCCAATCCAGAGGTCCAGAAGGCAGAAGCAGCCATAAATTTGCGAAATCGACGAAGACAACTCCGAATCCTCTTCAAGCATTAGGTGCGTACCACAAACAACCAAACCGAAAACATAATAAATCCTCGCCACACCCACGCCAAAATCTGGCTTAAGGATACCAGAAAACAATATAATTGAAAACAAAATAAATATGTTAATATTTGATAAGCGCGACGCGTCTTCCAGTTAGGCTTACATTGAAATATGAAATCGAATCTTTTCCCATCCTGTTCTGTGGCACCTGTTATAAGGTGGTATGACTTATTGGTGTCAGAGTATTTCGCAGTCGGCTATGCCCGGCTGCAACGTTGTCTCTTGTTTTTTAATTAGTTGAAAATCATGATAGCTTATAATGAATTATAATTAAATATGCAAAACAATTATCGCCACATTATGCGATCTAGTTGAAAACGAAAGCGGAAAAGTGCAATAGGAAAACAGAACAACGGCAATAATTTATTCAACTTTAAGAATAACTTGCATTAGATCTTGTCGATATCTCTGCCAGTGATCAATTGTGATATCAATAAACAGTGTTTCAGTAACGAAAGGTTGATTGGCCATCAGCGATCTTTACTAACTAACGCCACTAAAAATAAAGAATATTAGTGACCAGTGATTTTGGACTTCGTAAACAATATTTCTATAAAATCTTAAAACGACTTTTGCAAGAATCTTGTAACTTGACATATTGAGTCTTGTGCAATTTGTTAAACCAATGCTTAAATTCGCAGTGTAATCATGGCTTGTGTTCATGACCAAGTGTCAGGATTAGAGCTAGTCCTGATCGGCGATCGGTGATCATTAGTCACTGGTTTTTTTTACTTAGAACTTTGCAGCATTAGAATTATTGAAAATATATTTAATGTTTACCTAATTCTCTATTTCAAATTCAATTTCTACTACAATTCAGTTCTTATTCGGTTTTGTCTTTCTCGCGCATTGTTTTCAATTTAAATGAACAATTAATTGAAATGTTTGTGCAAGAAAACGAGACGAAATGGAAAGAAAATTAGCTTGGAGAAAAATAAGAAATAAAAACGGTGTGCAGTGGGTGGAACGTTGGGTGGGGAGGGTTTGAGGTCGTGGCACAATTGAGAGGCGACGCATGAAAACAAATGAAAACCGATTCGAACAAGTATCCGGCGATCATTTTTTTCGGCGCACGCAGTTGAATTATTCAGCAACAACAAAAGATACAAATACACAAATACAAATGCAGAGCAGAGCAGCGCAACGCATGGCAAAGCAGAGCATTCGCCCAGTGTTATTGTTTTTTGTTATTGTTAAGAGATTGTTCTTGTCGTTGTTTTTATTCTGTTATTATTATTTGTCATTGAATATTGCTGTCGTGCTATTGATGCAGCTGCATTAAAAACGCCCCGAAATTATTTCAAATAACAACAGCGAATCCAATAATTCTGAGCAAAAGCAATGCAAATTTTGATAGAAAAGACAGCAACCACAGCGAGTGCAGCAACCATTGAAGATGCACCCTTTTCACCCCCTTTGCGCTCCATTTACCCTTGCTAGAGGGCAGTCAAGTATATCACAGGAATCACTTGCATTACTTTCATTCATTACAAGTGTATTAAAGCTGTTCTCTGAGTTTTTGTTTTGCACTTTTTTTGTTTTTGTTTTTCAAAATTACGCTGTCAGTCACTGGAAATAATACAAAAAAGAACAACAAAAACTTTGAACTCCGTTGACAGTCAACAGACAATTGTAATTCGACAATTTCTAAGCGTTTCAAATGCTAATTTATTTAATAATGACAAAGATATATATATATATACTCGTATATATATATATATGTATATATAATATTGAAACAATGACTAGAAGCCAAATAGTGCAGTGACAATCGAGGGGGGGTGTGAGGGTATTTTGGAGCGTGTATTATGTAAAAAACAATTGCTATGGATTCCAACAAAGCCTATGTAAAAGAAAGAGACAGAGAGATGTAATATTGTATCTTCAACGTTACTTCTATATGCCAGGCACGTACTCAGTTGCAAAAAATGATTAACATACATGTATATTTACTACACATTCATATCTTGGGCATAACACCTGCTGTGTCATATACGAGTATATGTATGTAATATGGAACGCTGCGAACAGACACAATTTTCATTTTCATTCCCAGCTCATTGCTCTACGTAAATCTTTTGCCATGCGAATTTATGATTCAATAAGCAACTCAGATTACAAAAAAAAGAGAAAAGATTTTTGATTCCATTTTTATTTGCATATAAAAAAAAACAAAAGCAAAAACAAACCATTCGTTCTGCATTTGATGTGTTAAAAATGAATTTGAGATAACAGTCAATTGACGATACAACCGTTGACTGACTCATATTTACAATCGGAGCAACTGAATCTCTTTAGATGCTGTGAATCACATTGACTGCGCACACGAGCTCATTGTGTGGTTGTTGTATTGCTATTCGTTGTCATCGATTAGAGTCAATAATCGCCAATAATCGCTATAGTGCACACTGTGCACTCATTAGTGTCGCTTATACGTAAATATATTCTTTGATCAGCTAAATCGCAGCCAGTTCTCGTTAATTGTTGAATGCACTTAATTATATATATATATATATATATATATATATGTATATAAATATATGTATGTATATACCTGTTTGTAAGTATTGGTCGGAGCTCTTCTTCATTTAGCTTGGTTAAAGTAAATTGGGATTTGAGCAATTGGAGGACTTCAACAATCTGACAATGTTATAATCAATCTTCAGTTGTTTGGCATTCAAAGACACATCAAGCCACGCTCTTTAGAAACAGTGAGTGCTCCAGTGCTTATCAGTTGCCGTTACTTATCTCTTCGACTACAGAGTGCCCAATCTGCCATCTGCATTTATTAGCAATAATAATAATAACAATAAAAACAACAATATCAATAACAGAATCACGCAAATGCTGTGGTACAGTTGCAACTGGCGTCGACTTGCCGCCTGAATCGCCCATTGCGATTAGTGTTGTTATCTATCAATATAAAATTAGCATTACAAATCGCATTCTGCATTCACATTTTGAATATCAATTAAGCCATCAAAGCCATACATTGGCTTATACGCTGCTCAATATATCAATTGTAGCTTCTTCTTCTCTCTCTAGTCAAAGAAATGAAACATTTTTCAAATTACTATTTTAATTATGCCCAGCATTGAGTGAAAACGAGTATCTATGAATCAGAAATATCTTAAGAAACGAAGGAAAAGCAATTCTCACGAAGAAGAAGAAACATCGATTCAGCACTTATTCTGCCATTTTTTTTTGTAAACAGCGAACGTTTTTTCGAATGAAAAATCACAGACCAGAGAGGAGTAGATTTAGCAGAGCTTGATCACGGACCAACAAAATTGAAAAACGAAAAGAAGTAAGAAATAAAACAAAATGAATAAAAAGAAATCTAAGCGATTTTCAATCGGTCAACGCAGATCGGTCGCTTGCCAGCCGATCCCCGTGCTCTCTTTTATGACTGTTGACTGATGACTGTTACTGCTCGCCGCTGTTACTGTAACTGCTACAGTTACTGCTGCTGCTACTGCTGCTGACTGCAAAATGTTACTGTTACTGGGCAGGGTGCGTACTTTGCGCGCGCTCGCACGCTCCCGACTCAGATAGCTGCTTTTATTATTTTTCACGGCTTGGCGTAAGTATTTAAAAGCGACCGCGTAACGCTTCTCAGATACTTTCCACTGTTTGATGCGTTCGAACGTTTAGCGAGATCGCTCCCGTTAACCAAAACACAAGTCACATATAAACAAATAAACAAACAAAACATAAAGTCAATACAATATATATAAATATACATATATATATACATATATATATATATATATATATGCAACAAAAATAATCGAGTTTCGTCGCGTTATTTCGCTCGCTTGTTTTGAAGATTTTTTCGTTTCTGTTTGTATTGTGTTTTTGTCCAGCTTAAGTTAAATGCGATTTGTTAGTTTGTCGTTTTGCCGACGGGATCAAATTTGCCGTTATTAATGTTGTCGCTAGATAAACTCAAGCTCCCAGCCAAACTGAGAACAAGAACAATGACCAATATCCAATACAACAAATACAAATACTCGGTGCACAGCTGACACATAAGATATCTACATATATAATCCAAATATAAATACGCTAGCTGAATCCAAGAAGAAGAATAATAAGCAAACTGCATGAATTATAATTAAGTAATTTATTGTAATATCATAATAGGCATAACAAAATTAAGTGACAAGTGCATCGGAATAACACTCGAACTGCAGCAACAATAAATCTTTAAATTTTCATCGTTTTCGAAGCAGAAGAGAAATAAACAAAGTACAAAAACGGATAGAAACACGTGCCAAATCACCAAGTGCAACGCGAACTTGACAATTACAACTGCAGCAGGTAACCGAAAATATTACATAATTAGAAACAACATTAACAAAGTACTGTAAATGAGCGCGAGACTAAAGATATACTCGTATGCCGTAAATTTGCCAAAAACGTAAGAGTTTTTTGTTTATCACTTTTTGTATTTACATTCAACTCGCGAGAATACAAACACTCGCGCAACGCATTAAACTGAATTAGTGCAAGAAATGCAAGGCGACAAGAAAAGTAACTAGCAATAAATAAAAGCAAAGAGTGCCTTTCCCACAAGTAGCTCACAGTCAGCTTATTCTATTCAGCTTCTGACATTGAAGCTGAGTCTCTGATTAATTCCAAGCACGGAGTATTCCATTCAGTTGTATTTCATTCAAATGTGCTGCATTCCAAGCACAGGCACAAGTATATAAATTAACTGGAACCCCACATAATATCCATAGTTTGTTTACGTTTTACCGCTCCGATCTCTCTCTCGCTCTCTCTCTCTGTCTATCTCTCTTGGGATTGCATTCATACCTACACGATAGATGGCTGGGAGTATGCAAATCATTTCATGACTTACCACTTATCACTTCCCACTTACTACTTACTTACTTACTACTTGTTACTTACTACTTGCTGCTTACTTCTAACTACTTACTTCTTACTACTTACTTCTTACTACTTACTTCTAACTACTTACTTCTAACTACTTGCTACTTATTACGTGCCACTAACTACCTACTACTAACCACATACTACCAACTACCTACTACTTACCACTTACTAGTTACTACTTACTTCTTACTACTTACTGCTGGCACTCTGAGCTGGTAGAGCCGATTGTCTTGGCAGCAGGGCCAGTTGGTCTTGGCGCGCCTGGTGAAGGGCGCACTTTGCGGAAGCGGCGGCGTAGGTCAAATATAATGATGTATTTGAAAGCGATAGCGATAGATTGCAGATGCTAATTGTAGTGTGTGCTACTTAATACGATTATTATTTGTATTGTTTTTAATCTCCGTTAATTAGCAGCAAACGTGCTGGAATGCTGGAATTGAAACATGTTAATTGTGCTCGATTGGCATGTAATTGAAATCAAATATGAATTGTTTTGAAATACATAATTAATTGCGATTTTTGCACATTTCTCTAGCTTCAGCTCTAGCTTTAGCTCTCCTTATGTGGCGCTATTCGAAAGCTGGTTTAAGTTTGATTCGGTTCCTGTTCTCCTTCATGCCACATCCGAGAGCCGTTTGTTATCTTGGCAGTTTCAATGTGAAACGATTTGATGTGCATAATTCTTAGTATTTTACTGCTACGACTGCTGCTGCTGATGGTGCGGCTGTTCTTTTTAATAAATATAAATCAAGTGGAAGATTGCTACAGTGACCGCAATAAATCATAAATTAAAACAACAAAAGCCGCAATGGCGGCTATCGGAAACAATAAAGCCTCTAAGCCAAATGACAAGTCACGCAACTGTCAGCACTCCCTCAGAGTCAGTCAGTCAGTCACACGATGAGCGGAAATATAAATGGAAATGCAAATAGAAGGCGAAAGAGAAATTGAAATCTCTGTCACTTAACAGCTAAGTTGGTTGCCAGCTAACAGTTGCTCAATTCGAAATGCTGGATCGTTAGCAAGGCGAACAGTTCTTTAACATTCGCTTAACACTGCTGCATACGAATGTTATGGTTCTATTGCATTACTTACAATAGCTTTATGTACTGTCAACAAACAATCAATACGCACATTAGCAGATCGCAGTATAGATTTCATCAGTAAACAAGTTTGCTCGCTTGCCTTGAAGCGGTATTAACGCGCCTTAACAGAGCGCTGTTTACTGCTGAATAACGGATAAATATATTATTATTGGGTTTTTAATGCTATGCGGCTGCAATTACCCATTAACGAATGCTTCGCAATGGGTGGCTTAATTTCTTAATCGCTTTCATTTATACATTCGTTATTATTACATAGTTTACTTTTGTTTTTTCTTCTTTTCGCACGCCCCCTACATTTGTTTCGTCCACTTGTCTATCTTTGGGCATAATTCAGTTGTTAAATAGTTAAGGCGTTATGTGACGGAGTGTTTCGTCAATAAGACGATCTGTGCCCACATTCAGGCGTTGACTGGCATTTAAGCACTTATACACACACGTATGTGATCTGTCTGTGTGTGCATTCGTAGGCCATTTATTCATTCTGTTCAATTATAGTTTAATGGGCTATTCACTTAGACGCCCAATTGAGCGATCGGTTGATCGAGCATGGGGTCGATTTTATTGTATTGCTTTTTATTTATACGAGTATTTCAATCTGGCAGCAACAAGTTTGACATAAATCTAAGAAAGGTAGCAAATAAGTAAAAAATGTGATTATTTAATTTTCTAAACCATATTTTCTGCCTTTTTTTTGTGTGTGTATTTACAGATTACTAAAGGATCAAAGCAAACCCCACATAACTGAACTTTACTGAGCATTAGCGCTTGGCAAAGTAGAATAACCGGACCGAAAACAAATACAAACAAAAACTTGAACTATAGAATGGTAGAAGGTGATTCTGGAAAAAGTAAAAGCGAATGTAAGTGTAAATGAAATGCTTGTTTATGTTGTTGATTATGCTTAATTAATGTCTGTTCCCTCGATCTCCATTCACCGATTCTATAGCCTATAATGTAGAAGCTGGCCAACAACCAAACTACAATCAGCACGCAGCAAGCAATCCAAGCAACCCGACAAACCTAAGCGGTTCGAATAGCAATAGCAATACGCATATTGATAATCGTGCCATTATCCAGCCGTATTCGTTGGGCACGGGTGCCAAGCAGCCGGAGTATCAGTTTGCGGCAGATAATCGCGGCTACGAGCCGGAAACAAATACCAATGGCAAGCAGCAGGACGTAGAGCGTACCGGTGGCGGTGCCGTCGCTGGCGCTGACAGTTCCGATAGGGATCGAAAGCGTAAGCAGCCGCCACCGACCCGTCCCATAGTCGCTAACTTCGAGCGGGCCATCGAGCTTTGCGAATATGGCAAATTCCACTACATACTGCTGGCCATTTGCGGTCTGGTCAGTACGTCAGAGGAAATGGATGTCATCTCCATGTCATTCATTCTGCCATCGGCGCAATGTGATTTGGATCTAAATACCGAAACGAAGGGATGGCTCAATTCGATCATCTTCATTGGCATGATGGTCGGCGCCTATTTCTGGGGCAGCATCGCCGACAGTTTTGGACGCAAAAAGATTCTCATTGTCATCTCGTTTATGAATGCCTTCTGCATTGTTGCTTCGTCGTTTTCGCAAACTTATGGCTACTTCATGCTTTTTCGCTTTCTCAATGGCGCAGCGTAAGTAAAACATAACTTTATCAATAACTAGATATAAGGAATTCCACAATCTCACAAATACGAGCAGTCTGAGCAAGCAGTTAACTGCTTACCTTAGACTGTTCAACATAGAGTTAACAGACTCTCCAACAGTCCTGTAACCTGTTGCAGCCCAGCATTGTCACAAATTAACATAAACAAACATCACATAATCGAAAATACTGAATATATAGATATTTATATATATATGTGTGACTATATAGTCAGAGTCGCTGTTGCTCTAGTGACACATGCAAAACACCATGTTTTGGGGGCATTCGGTTCAGAGGTGTTAATTCAATTAACTATGTTATAAATAACAACAAAATATTTGAGCCGCAATATCGTGACTGTTTATGCTAATTAAGGCTCTTGCCAGTCGTACGCATATTCGTATCATAAAATTGTTTTCATATAATCATATTACACGCTGAATTGCCCAAAAAAAAAAAAAAATAAATCAATAAAAATGGGAAAATCTCATTTGCCATGGCCTCTGTTAGGTGGCTGACTCAGTCGCTTTGGTTATACTCTGATCTATAAACAAATAGATATATATATATATATATATATATATGGCACTGTTAATGTTCATTAGTTTTGCCAATGGTTTGCTAATTGCCTATGCGAATTGCAACTGATCATTGGCTTTACACAATAACATTAATCGGCCATGACTCGTTGCGTTTCGGAGCGACGCTCTCACTAGCTGGCTGCTATGCAACTGCGTGTAAGGTGCTTTGCATGCGGTCGTAAACATTTGCATGCATCATTTAACATGTGTACTTTTCTAATTACCTAATGTAATGTAATATATATATATATATATATGCTAATTGGTGAATTTGTTTTGTTTGTATTTATAGGCTGGGCGGCAGTGGTCCTGTCATCTGGTCATATTTCGCCGAATTCCAACCGAAAGCGAAACGCGGCTCTATGCTTAGCTTCATGGCTGCCTTCTGGACCTTTGGTAATCTGTTTGTGGCCGGTTTAGCCTGGCTAATTATTCCCACACAAATTGGTTACACTTCGACCGACTTCACATACAACTCGTGGCGCATCTTCCTATTGGTCTGCTCGATTCCCTCATTTCTCGTTGGCTTCCTGCTCTTCTATCTGCCCGAATCACCTAAATTTCTGCTCACCCGGGGCAAAAAGGATAAGGCGCTGGCCATTTTCCGTGGCATCTTCGTAACGAACACACGCAAGAAGCCCGAAGAGTATATGGTCTACGATCTGGAGGTCGATGAGAAAACGTCCACAGATAGCTCTGCCGGCGGTAAGGGCAAATATCATCGCATGGTCCATGGAATGGTCGATCACATCCGCGATCTGTTCAAATCGCCCATATTGAGATTCACGCTCGTCTCGATCACCATCAATTTTACATTCCACATTGGCTACTATGGCCTGATGATGTGGTTCCCGGAGGTGTTCAATCGCTATGAGGAGTTCGAGAAGACGCATCCCCAACAGCAGGCCGACATATGCACCGTCACCGAATATGTGGTGAATCAGAGCCGTGCCGAAAGCAACAATGGCACCTGCAATTCGGATATACCCTCATCGGTGTTCATGGAATCGCTGATAACGCTCGCCTCCGCCCTGCCAGCAAATCTGTTTGCCATCCTCGGCATGGATATGTTGGGACGCCGCTTCTTCCTCATCGCTGGCACAATGACGGCCGGCATCTGCTCGGCATTGATGTATTTGGTGCGCAGCTCACTGCAGAATCTAATCGTCTCGGCCGTGTTCAGTGGCGCCATATCGGCGGCAAATGCGGCCCTCGACTGCCTCATCACCGAAGTATTCCCAACCAAGTTGCGTGCCACTGGCGTTGCCATTTCGATGGTGGCGGCACGACTTGGCGGCATCATTGGCAACATTGTGATCGCCCAGCTGCTGGATCATTTCTGTCCCGTGCCAACGTTCATTGTGTCTGGCCTGCTCATCGGTGGTGGTCTTATGTGCCTCCTGCTGCCCAATACGACGCGAAAGGAGCTCAATTAGGTGCCGTTAACAATTAGTAGCAAAGCAACCACAATCCCTCCCTTAACCCCCAACCCTCCCAATACACCACAAACTATTAAAGAAGACCAATGCAAAACACACAAAAAAACAGGAAAAAAAATATATCTGCTAAGCTAAGCAGTTGAGAAACAATATCTTACGCAATAGTAACACCACCAACCACCCCTAACCGTAGCCCGCTTAGAAGGCGGCACTCGTATTGTTTTTGTACGTATGTATTTACATATATATAATATATAATGTGCCTTACATTATACGGATTATATTTACGATTTATTGTGGATCGTCAGTAATTATGATTAATGATTAATGATAACGATTTTTTTTCTTAGCATTTAAGTACAGAGGAAACACTGTTGTTTCTTCTTCTTTTTTTTTTTTTTGTTTTTGTTTTTGTTTGTCTATCGGAATTTAATAATGCCCTAAAGCCAGCGGGAAGATAAATAGCCGCTATTTAAGTACATACATACATTATACATATAGACATATATACACATATGTACCTGTACCGATATTGTTATGTATGTATTTTGTAGTTGTTGTTAGTTAATAAATGAAATTAAATAAAAACGAGAAGAGACGAAAATTTGGCAAGCGCCGGCGCCGGCTAAAAGCAGCAGGAAGAGAAGAAGAGAGGAAGTGTGAGATGGTGATGAAGATTGGAGTACAGGCGGCACCAAAAATGTAGATGATGATGAAGGATCAAGCAGGGATCATTGCGAAAGCAGCAACGCCTGCTGGCAGCTATTGTTGTTATTATTATTACTATTACTATTGCTATTATTAATGCATGTTACATAATATATACATAAAACTACACACATATATATATATACATATATATATATAAATCAAACGAAACAAAAAAAAGCAAAAAAATTAAGAAAGCAACAATGTCCTTATGTACCAATATACATTACTATTATTATGATTATTAACCTTTTTTTGTTTTTTTTTTTTTAAATCGTTATTTAGGGCAGAGCACAGGAAGAAAATGAATTGTACATTTAATTGCAAGTGTTATAAAAAGTTATTCTATTACATAAAGCAATGAAAAGCAAACAAAATCCCTAAATACAAAATAAACCCCATAAAAAGCGCAACAACAAAATTCAAATGTGTTCTCTTCATTGCAATATATATACAGATGTACATCTGTATGTACAGTTTACTTGGAAACTAAGGCTTCCCTAGTTGGGAGTACTATACGATTCCATATACCCATATACCAATGTATATATTATCGTAATGCAGTTTTATATGTTATCACACACGATTCGGTGGCATAGTCTAGGATATTTATTCAGAATGCGAAGGCCAGTTTGTGCCTGACTTAAAAGTTCTGTATGCAAAAGCAGATAATGAACTAAAAGGCAGTCATTCACTAGACCGCTGCTGGGGTGTGTTAACTATCAGATGAAATACTTCATAGTATTCGTATAACTTATAGTAGTCTAACAACTTGCACATCAACTAATATATGTTTTTGGTTTTCATGTCCAAAAGAGAACGTTTCTTATTCTATAGTTGAATATTTTCCAAACATATCTTAATTAATCGTGTGAACTGAAGGCACATGCGGCTGGCACTTGTATGTATCTTATTGATTAGGGTAGAGATCAAAAGTTGTCTAGTCAGTTGCACCCACATCTTCACCTTCACTCCAGCTCTCCAGACTCATCCGTTGTTGGTGGGATGGCTGTACACGCGACTTGCCTCGTATTTATTTGTTCAACGTGTTTTGCAGCGTCAACCAATTTTGGCAAAGTTAGCAAAAGCTAGAATTAACGTTAATTAAATAAATACACAGTAATAGCCGAATGGACCATTCAATAGATATACTCGTACATAGCAGATATATATATATATATATATATAAATATATACATATATATGTATCAACACATGTACTCTATGTACATCAAATCCACAAAAACCTTGGGCGGAAAATAGTTGGAGAAATCAGCGGGCACAGAAAGCTGAATGTCGCGCAATCAACTGTAATTCGCATAAGTCGTCAATTTCCCATTCTTGGAATCTTGGAAAACTGTGCAATAAGTAAAGTAATCCAAATTTGAGTATTTTATAAAGTGATTCACTAATTTAATATAAGACATAATACAAATTTTAAATGAGGTTAACTTTTAAGTCGCAGTATTATTAATTAATGCTTAAATTTAAACGAAACCACTGGACCTTTTATACCCTTTGCCCGTTTGAAATGGGTGAACAGGGTATAATGAAGTTGCCTAAAAGTATGCAATAGGCAGATGGTTCTCCTTGAAGTTCGTTAATTTTCGAAATTTCTTCTTCAACTTTTTTCTTGACCGCCATTTCGATTGCCCGTTGCTCGACCGGCAACTGCACCTACTTCTTCGTCAAGTTTATTGCTTTTAGCCATTCTCACGTCTGCGCGCTGCTGAATGCGTTTCATCGATACACTTTCAACTATCGAGTTGTACTTTTAATCGAGCTGCATCCAACTGCACTAATTTGTGTGTGTGTGGGATCTGGTGACGCGGTATTGGTGTCTCTGCTCTACTTTATCAGCTACACCATCACACATACTCTTTTACTTCTTCACTACTTATGCTGCTTCTGCTTTTTGTACTTATTAATTTCGCATTAACTCTCAATAGAGAACACACGACCGCTTGAGCCCCCAAATTGTATGACTGATTATGTCGTGTTTAATAATAATATAATAGTATAATAGTTATAAGCATATTAAAGAGACGACGATATTAAATCAACAACTTATTTCCTCGACGCATAATTTTAGGTACTCGGGATACTGACGACCTTGCGCTTCACGAACTCGACTCCCTCGCCCTGCTGCTCTTATACGACTCTTCTTCTTTCTTTAATGCTATGCTGCTGTTAGATGTGTATTTCAAAAGAATATGTTTACCAAGATCATACACCGACTGTGTAACCGACTGCGAAACAGCAGGTAGCAAAGAACAAGGTGGCTGTAGCCAAGAAATACTGTCCAAGTTTGCCTTTCAAATTGCGATAGATATAAGCTAGTAACGTTTATTCAAAGTCTGGGAGTGGGCGTGGTCAAAAAAATGTGTTTGGTAAATGTAGCTTTTAAATTGCGGAAGATATAAGCGTTTATCGTCCAATTCTTTATCGATCATATCATTCAATTCTTTATCGACCTCTTATGGGAGTTACCAGGCACATACGCTCAAAGCTTGGTGACCCTAGCTGACAAATTGTGAAAGATATGCGCATTTCGGTGTCAAAGTATAAAAATAGATCATTTCGAACGGGTTAGGCCGGAAAGGGAATTGCAAATTGTCCAAACACTTTATTGACATACTGTGCATGTTTTGAGGTCTTGAAATCGATGCCACGACCGCCCCCACCCATTCCACCTCACTACTTCCCTATTTATGTACGTTGTCAAAAGTTACGTTAAAATTTATGTCTGCCCAGCCTGACAAGCACTTATCTCTCGGTCGATAATATATTATGATTTTTATCACAAACAAAAAAACTGTATACAGGGTATTTCCACGTCGGCCACTGACACTTTCTTATTTATTGTGCTGTAGAGAAACTCGATACATACTAAGACAATTAAAAGTGTGCGGCATATATTTTTTTAATTATCACAAAGTCGACGACTGCTCGCACTTGAACTGCGTAATGTGCGAACATTTTGTATACGATAGTTAAGAAACTGGTTAGATGGTGTTGATTATAGGGTATTGAGTGTGGAGCGAATATAACGTTTGACGCCTATTTCCAGTATTTGATCAATTGGTGCGATTTACTTGATGTTGATTAAACGCTTTATGGCTGCTGATAGCAGGCTAAACCCAAACCCAAACGCAAATCGAGCGAGATAATGCTAGAGTGCAATTGAGATAACGTCGCCTAATTAGGTGTACAAAAAGGGAAAGACGATCAATAGCAAAAGCGTTTCTCTTTTGTTTTAAACAACGAATTTAATTAGCTGTTTCAATAAGCATGGTAAATAAACAAATTGTTATGCGACACGGCGGCCCAGTTAAAAGTAATGCGTACAACGCTTCGTATGCGTAATCACTGTAAAAATCGCCGATAATCGTAGGCAGCCCCAGCGAACGGAATGGAATGATAATGTAAATGGTAATGATAAGCACACACACACACACACACACACACACACACTTAGCCAATGATTAAATGCAAACATGCTGAGCCACAATCAACGCGACTTTTTGGCCCATAACCCCATATACCCCCCCTCCTAGCACATCCCACACCCCAGCGACCCCGCCCTCACCCAGCAGTCGCGTTCGCTGCTGCTGCTGCTGCTGCTGCTGCTGCTGCTCAGCTGAGCTGAGCTGTTGACGGTTTTTTTTTTGTGTTTTGTTGTTTTAGGGGCAGCATTTGGTTTCTCGTTTTGCCCAGCGAGTCGCAAGCTGAACGCGATCGCGAGCGCACGTAACGACAATTTGTCTGTGTATTAAAACTAAAACCAAAATTAAGCCACAGCAAACCCATCCAAACGAGCATAAGTACAAGTCGCGCTTCAGGCGAGATTATGCCACAGCTGGCGCCGACGTCAGCGCCGGCACCGGCACCGCTGTTGGCTGCCCAGGCGCTCAATGGGCAGGCGCAGGCGTTGCCCTATGTGGATGAGGTCTTGGATCAGGACCAGCACCTGCATCAGGTCGACGAGGAGCAGGTTCAGCTGCTGGCGTCTGGAGGGCAACGCAAGCCATCGCTGGGCCAGCGTCGCAATATGGAGCTGCCACATCTGTTTGTGGTTAAAGAGCTGCCCGATGAGCTGGAAATTTCGTCACTCAACTCAGATACGGCTACGCCACCGGTGTCGCAACAAGATGGAGAAAGAGAGCGGGATCGAGAGCACTTTAGTCCCGGTCTGAGACGCAATTCCATATCGCTGCCGATGGGTATCAATTCGTTGGATTTGGAGGCGCTGCGCCTGCGGCATCAGATGCAGGCGCAGGACGCGCTGCACGAAGAGAGCGTAAGTAGAAAAAAATGGAAAGGTCAAGTGGTAGCAAGGGTAGCATTTTATTTCTCGCATTTTTTAAGACACAATTTCAAGTCGAAACGGAAACGAGTTTTGCACTCTCAAAATACACAAAAAAAAAAACAAAAAAAACACACATAAAAACCAAATAAATAACAATAAAATGCTCATTAGTTGAGCTGCTATCTCTACACTGTGTGTGTGCTGAGATAATTATCCGCTTGTTAAATTTCAGTTAATATTTTACATGAAATCCATCAAATATTTGACAAAGCAGCCAATGAAAATCGTATACAAGTGAAAAGCGTTTTCAGCCCAAATCGTATCGATTGCAAAAAAAAACTCACCTCATTTAATACATAGCATTTGAGCAACGCAACGACATCATCAACGCTAGCACCTTCGATCGATTCTAATATGATTATTGCTGTTCTCAGCCCTGTCATTTTTGTTTGTTTGCCTTTTCAGTTTTATTGCTTGTTTTTACACTTTGAATATAATTAACGTGATTTGGAAATCGTCAGTCGGCGACAAAAAGGCTATACGACAGCCCAGTAATTTTTACCTACCAAATGTAGGTTTGGTTTGTTTACCAATTTTCATTTAAAATTCGTATACAGGTTTTAATTTTATTTTTTTTTTTAAATATAAAATTGACCGATTGATCGGTCTATTGAAATGTTATAAAACATTGATTTGACAGAGAACGAAGAATAACAGCAACTTAAAGTTCACATAATAATAAATTAGTTGGGAATATAGCTCAGCACAGAAGATAATGCTTTCATTTTTGAGAACATTTATTAAAATTATTTTATTATCGACTCGTTTTTTCCCAAAACTATTCAGCCTAAAAGTATGTAATGATTTTTCATTTTATATTATGCCTAAGCAAACTGCAATCGATATTTGAATAGCTGATAATATTTATAAACAGCATTTCTTAAATCTGACCAATATTTGCTGGACCGACAAAGGGTTATTTTCAGAGTCTAGGCTCATAATGTATGTAAAAAATAATAATAAAAGAAACCAATTGGATGAGAACTGTGCATTTCGATTTAGATTTTAACAACAAATTTGGGGCTCAAATCGTCTCCATCAATGAGGGACAAATTGATTTATGAGTGTCAGTGAAAACCGATAGACCATAATTTATGGGAACTAGTTAAGATTAAATGGTAAAACCTGTCGCTCATAATTAGTGTAGAGCACACTGAACTGATTAATTTATGGATCCGAGCTCATAGCAATTTCCCGACACATAACAAAATCAAAGTTCCATTTCGACAGTTGCCTTTTTACTTGCACCGAGAGTGTTTCAGTAAGTATCGACAAAGTGTCTCTTTCCAAATGAACTGTTTTATCTGGAAACTAAACAAAACAATACTTTAGCCTTTTAAATGACTAAGCAGCGAGATTGGGGTTATTCAAATCACTCTTAAATTTTGTTTAGTAAATCCCATAACAAGCATTTTGAATTATTTGATTTCCAAGTACTCTTTTAAAACACATGTCACCCGTTTTGCAGATAGAACGAATGCTAATCGCCGGAATACATACATAAAATATACGATGACAAACTGATATAGTCAACAACATATAACTTAGAATTTATTATTGACGCAAGTAAAAAATATATAGTATATTATATGCTTAGATTGAGTCCGATTGTTTCACAATGAACAATTTCAGTTTGAGCTCTTTTTTCCTTCTCCCAAATACTCATTTTCAATCTCCGTTTTAAGAAGACATTTTCGATTTGAGATTATAACTTAAAATGTTGGGGCTTCAATTTTCAATTTAATGTTTTCCATTTAAGAATTTAAAGTTTTTGAAATAAGATTCGGCAATATATCAATTATTTTGGGCTTAAGATTGTTTAGGCTTTAACGCAACAATTGTATATTGAACGACAATTTACATTGAGTCATCCTATTTCACTCCAACTATTATACTTATCGAGCCACTCTCGACTTGCATACAAATCTGTAGATATGTATGTGAACGAGCGACGTCGCAAAAGTCTCAATGAAATTGTGAGAAATGCGAAGCCGAAGCGTCGTAATTAATCACTCAGAACCGAGTACTTGTGATCGCTCTGAAGCGCGACGAGCGATTAAACAAACGCACACACACACACACACCTAGCAATATACACACACTGACACGTAGAGAGAGTACACTCCCACAGATAGTGGATTCAAGCAAAGCCGTCGTCATTTTTAATACAATATTCGAGCAATTATCAAGCAGCCGACAAAGTTAGCAGTCGAGAACCGAGTTCTGGGATTCTCGTATCGCAGATCTGTTAGCGTTCGACACTTGGCCGCAATTGTCTCGCACAGCTCCTGACAATGAGCTCCACACCGAGCAACGTGCAGCCAAAGCCGGAGCAGCAGGAAGCGCTACAGGACGAGGCACAACAGCTAACTGAGGTCAAGGCAGGTACTAACTAAGTACAAGTGCGAGTGCGAGTGCAAGTGCAGGTTTGAGCTTGAGTTCGAGTTTGAGTGTGAGTTTCGGGCCGATCGCAATCGATGTGACTTGAACTGATGAATATTGGACCAGTTACATCTGCACGCAATGGCAGACAGGGATCGAAAAACGCCTCTTTTAAATATATATACGCATTTGCAAAGTGCAAATTACAAATTACACATTGCGCATACGCCGCGTTTGCGCTGTTTTCCTACCCAATTCGAAATTAATTAAATACATGCATTGTCGTTGCAAATAACATTCTACTTACAGTTTATTGCGTCCGCCTCCAGTGTGGGCACACCCACAACGATTGTGGTAACTCCCAGTGATCCAAATGATTCGAACCACAAGCAGGAGGACGATGACAGCAGCAGCGATGAGTTCGGAAATATCAAGAAACCCGTCTATAAGTGAGTTGTGCATTTCCAACCCATGCCATACCAATTTCCATAAATATTTCCACTAGTTGGAAATATATACTGGTTTTATTTGGTATTTGGTATTCTCTATTTCCATCATCTCAGTGCATATGTTTTTTCAATATCATTTCGCATATCAGTGTTAAAAAGCCATAGCTCTGAACGCTTTCAGAAGCTAAGCCATGAAGTGCTCGTATTCTTTTTATTCTGTGTAGATTCTGTAAATAAGTTCAAGTTGAGTGAAGCAATCAAGTCAACTTTAAAGTAGAATTATGAATGTATATATAATATATTTATATATATAAACGTAACTGCAACCTAATAGATACTTTTACGTCAAAGAGGCCATATGACTTTTAAGCATTATTTTTTAAATACATACCAGCAATTTTAGTTAGAGTTAGAATGGTAACCATGCTATTGGTAACTTGAGGACACATATATAGTGCACTTCTTAGCAAAAAACTCTTAGTAGATGCTTACATTTTGTAAAAATTGCCAAATAAAGCTGAGCCTTGCACGGGGTTCGTGTCGAGTTTGCGTCAAACACAGCATACACAGATTGCATACCCTGTGAATTGTGAGTCTCTGGCACTCACTAATTAACTCAGTGTCGCGGCACGTGATCATTGTTAGCAGTATAGCAGGTCAAAGGTCTGCCAGCAATTAAGTTAATTAATTTGGATCAATTGTTGAAGTACATTAACGACACGTCACTTGCCAGCCAGCACATTTAACAGTGGTTTAGGGAATGCGGAATGGTCAATGGGAAACGGAACAGGGAACGAAGGGAATGCTGGAAGTGCCTTTCTCAGCATTCCGGCTACTAAAGCAAGTCCAAATTGTTGGCTTTGCACTTTAAATGATATTACACAAAGGTTCTGTTTCAGTAAGGAACGAACTGTGTGCAGTGATTGTCTTAAAAGTCATTGTTCCATATTGACGAATATTGTTATTTATAAACTTGTAATTGACTTCAGTTTTTTTTTTTACCAAATTAATGTGTCGAGCTAATTTTACATGATTGGGATAAGCTGTAATTAAATGTGAAACAGGTGAGAGCTGTCAAATGGACGATAATTAAATGATGTACGAGAACAGACATATTAAATTCGCTACCTGTAGCATTTAAAAAAAATTGCTTAAAACACAAAGGACAGTCAGAATCTGGGGGAAGTATGAATATATTAAATATGCTTGCCTAACTTCACGATGCCCTGTTTATATGCATATTAATTGGGTATCTGTGGCTCTAAGAACCGTGTTAAAAATACGATTAGAATTAAGAAGATTGGTGGGAGTTATCGATAAATTAAAAGAAAACTAATCTGTGCCCATTCAACTATTTGGTTCACGACTTCACGATACACTTTATACATAAACATTAAATGTGCACTGTAAAGCTCTCAAAACCTTTAAAAAATGACGATAAAAACTATGTCGATGTGTTCTATCGATTGTAGAGAATTATTGTTGAGAATCTCAGATTTATTCTCATAAAAAAAGATATATTTTTATTTTTAACGAATCCAGCGGAGTTCTTAATATCGAATAGCAGGCTTACGGTTAAAATTCAGTTACTGCGTCAAATGTACACATACGAGATGTGTTCAAAAAGTATCGCGAATTTTGTGTTTTTTCAGATATTATTTATTTATTCATGAATATCTATTTTGTCCCCTTCAAAGTAATCCCCATGAGATATTATACGAGTAATCTTAACTGAATAAATTATTTATAACAAAATAAGAATGCCATAGTCGAGTGAGCTCGACTACAAGATACCCTAAAGCCAGCATTTAACAGGTATTATTATAGTTTAATTGCCAGGGTATGGAATCATTACAAACTCTCTGCACGCATTTAATCACAATTAGTTATGTCAACTAAAGCACTCGTTCCACACAGAGAGCTTTTGCTGTGCAGTCGCTGCACTTGTGCGCTGAACCACTGCGCGGAGAAGGGTGGCGAAAGTGCAAAGCTCCAAAAGCAAAGCTTTCGTTGTGTGTCGACAACCGTAAGCAAACCTTGCGTGTGTGTGAGTAATTTTGCATTCAAATAGAATTAATATCGCTGTGTGTGTAATGGCGTAGGTGGCAGATGGCAGATGGGAGATGGGAGATGAGAGCAGGTTGCTGAGACGAGGCACAAGCAAATACCCCAAGTTTATGATAAGTAAATCAAAAGGCACAAATCATGACGACGACGACGACGAGAACAGTTGTCGTAGTTGTTGTTCATGAAAACGTTGTTGATTGCAACAGCACTGAATGAGCATATGTATATATGAGTGTATATAAATATATATAGATATATATATGGATACATGGCTTTCATCTAAAGAGATAAAAATCAGCAGAGGCGAGCAATTCAAGACATTTTCGTAAATCTGCTGCTGCTGATGCTGATGCTGATGACTGTAGCTGTGTATCTGTATCTTAAAGTCGCACTAGCTGCTCAGTTGATAGTTGTGATTAGGCGTGATAACACGAACGCGAATAAGTCAGTCTCTTTCGCCGCACAGCCAGCTACAGCGATATACACATATAGCAATTAGATATTGGATCAGGTAATTAGGTTGGGCTTGCATATGTATTTCAAATAATGTTTGTATTAATGTATCTCAATGTGTGGACAAGTAGCTTCAGCTCTTAAAAGGCATTTAACTTATTTCGTGCCGATATAAAATGTACATATCGCAAATTGCATTGCCAGAAACCACAAAATGTAATACGATATTATGTACAAATATAAACAAATTGATATGAATTAGAGCAATCATAATGTACTATGTATTTTTATCAATTACGCGACTTGCGACAGATAAGGTAATTCATAAAATAGATCACACAATTCGCCACACAAGTCACCACTATCACCTTTCCTACTGCCTGTCCACAACAACCAGTCATGTGCAGAAAACAGCGTTTCTCGTTGAATGAATTGTGTTTTTGGCCTTCGGATTTGGCCAGATAAGTAGCAGCGATAAAGGCGGCTCTTAATTCTCGCTAATCTAACTCTTAATCAGAGTGTGTGCGAAACTGACACCTGACAGCAAATGCCTTTAAGACGAATGCATAAACAATTCTGTTCTTGTATATAGAGTTGTACTTTCGGACATTGTTAAAAATATATATAATACAGACTACATATACTCATATAAGTATGTATTAGAATAAAAAAAATCGATGTTTCTTTTCATATCATATAATACCTAAAGATTTAGAGACATCAATAATATAATCCGCAAAAAACTGTTGCAAGTCATTCATTTATCTAAATTGTTTTTACAATTTTGGTATAAGGGCATATATATATATGTATATATACATATATAAGTCAACCTATAATAGCTAAAAGTTCGAAACTAATTTATTGTACCTACGCAATTCTATATTGCCAATAGTATTTCATTGTCATTATCAACATTTTCGATTTACTGATAATTTTGCGACGCAAGACATTTCAGACAGTTCGCAATAAGAACATAGACAAAAGCCTGTCATAAGAAAGAATTGTTTTCGTTTTTTTTTTTTAACTAAAAGTTAACGAATAATTTATAATCGAAACCATAAATACAAAGAGACTAGTGAAATTATCTTGGGCACATTCACTATCAGCGATCAGCGATTGTAAATATTGAGTCACATTTAATCACTCAGATTTGTGTAGGTTTTGTTAATATGCAGGACACTCGAACTTAAGCTTGATTTGTTGTTGTTGCTCGTGACAGGGATCGCTTTCGAAGTCGAAGACGCGCCTCAATTGCCCCGCTGCCCGCCCTGCGACTCAACAGCAAGGAGATGTTGGCCAGCGATTTTGACACGCACAGCTTGGCCAGCAATCAGGCCTCGATCACCAGCGTCAACTCTTTGGCCAGTCTGTTGCGTGAGAAGATGCAGGTGAGAGACACTGAGACATCGAGGGAGAGGAGATAGATAGAGAGGGGAGAGAGAGAGAGAGAGAGAGGGAGTGGGATGGACTGAAATGTTGAGAAAAGAAAAGAAAAAGCAGCTGAGAACCCAATAAATTGAAGGATTGATTAGAAGCTTAAGAATAGTGTAAAAGTCTTAAAAGAGGAAAAGGGTTACCAAAAAAAAAGTAAAGTGAAGAGAAAAGCAAAATAAAAGATTTGCAGAAGTGACGAAGAAAATAAATTAAGATTAAATCAAAAGGGGAAAAGAAAGAGAAAAAAGAATAATAGAAGAATAGAGATATTTTCCAGCTAAAATAAAGTCACAAAGTGCTGAAGAAGGCTAGGTATTAAGAGCAAAGGGAAGATGGGTGGGGAAGAGTTTAGTTAAGTTGAGAAAGATACAGAAAAATCAAAAGAGTTTTTACACAGCTAGATCATTATTCATTAAAAATGGGAATTGAAACAGTTTTTATTGGAATATGTAGGAGTAAAGGAGCTACAGCCAAAGAATGTATGTGGGCATTTATTAATAGGTGCCTGTTTTAACAGGCCTTTCCACAGATGATACGCAAAAAGAAGCGCGAGACGAAGGACTACAAGATAAAAATCTTTGTGATCCTGATGTTCTTCATCATCATCTTTCTGGCAAGTTGTGCAATTTACCAATTCAATCGAAACGAACCTAACGAATTATAATTTCTGGTCGCAGATTGGCTATGCGTACGTTGCATACCATCATCAGGTGCTGACCAAGAGCTATTTCCAGAAGATCAAGTTCAACTCAAAGGATCGCATCTTTCGCATATTGAGCCACGAGGACAAGGAGGTGATCTCTGGCCATTTGGGCGTAACACTCGGTAGCGATACGGCGCCCTTCCACTGCCTCGAGGATCATCGGCGCAGCGATGGCAGCGTCTGCATCGAGTGGAATGGCATCGCTCGCCTGCACATGAACTTCGAGGATAAACAGGTGTTCCGATGCTATACGTTGCAGTGGCAGGCCCTCACTCCTGGCCTGCTGCCGACAGATTGCTATGAGCTGAAGCGGGACAATGGACTGTGGTTTGGCGGTGGCATTACCAAGGGTCAGGAGTGGTCCCTCAGCTATGCCAACTTTGACTTTATGCCGTATGCCAGCGGCGATAGCAAGGTGCATCAGTTTGGCAATGGGGTGAAGCGATATTTCATCAACTCCATTGGCGTTGCGATGCAAGTTAGCGAGCGTACGCCGCTCCAGCTGAGCATCAATCGGACAGAGAACCAGTTCTGTCTGCGGGCCGCCAATGATGATTTCACATTTGTCAATCGCTTGACGCCGTTGCCTCAGCTCGACTATCGGATATGCACGACGGAGGATATGCGCAGCTTGCACATGCTAATGACACAGCAGAGCCTATGGGATGGTCTGACCGAGCAGGATATTGGGGAGCTGCACTCGTTGCTGGAGGAGCCAGTGTGGCAGATGCCACATCAGGCGCAACGGGATGCCCTCAACGAGACCATTATTTGTGACTACTCGGAGAATGCGATTGCCATCGGTCTGGGCCACATTGTGATCAATGAGTTCTGGCAGGAGAATATTGGCGATTTCACAGTGGATCGCGCACGCTTTCCGACGCTCAAGGACACCATCGATGTGCTGCATCGGCGCGGCTTTAAGGTCGTCTTCACCATTCAGCCGTTCATCAGCACGGATAGTGCAAACTTTAAGGATGCCGTGGAACGCAAGCTGCTCATCTATGAGCGCTACTCGGAGCGCAGCATTCCGGCCCTGACCCGCTATAAGAGCAGCTCCAGCGCCGGCGTTTTGGACATCACCAATAATGCATCTGTGCCGTGGCTGCTGGAGAAACTGCAGCGTCTGAAGGATGAGTATGGTGTGAAGAGTTTCTATTTGGATCTCGGCACCGGTTACAATCTGCCGCATTACTATCAGTGCCGCAAACCGCTGGACAATCCGGACATGTACGCCCGCATGCTGACCAGCAGCCTGGAGAGCGCCGGTCTGATGGCCGTTTCAACTGCAAGCGTTGTGCCAAGGCCGCCAACATTTCTGAGCACACCGCCGGCAAACGCGACGTGGGAGGGATTGAGGGATACGCTGGCCGCAGTGCTCAACTATGGCGTCATTGGTTATCCATTTGTGCTGCCTGGCGCCATTGGTGGCGACTATCTGCTCGAGCGTCCGCTCACCAAAATGGTTTCATTCTATTCGCTGGAACAGCCACCGTTGCCCGATGCAGAGCTCTTCATACGCTGGCTTCAGTTGGCCACATTCCTGCCAGCGATGCAGTTCAGCCATCTGCCGGATGAGTATCACAGCGAGCTGGTCACTCGTGTTGCCCAAGAGCTGAAGGAGGTGCGCCAGACGGTGGTCATAGCTCTGCTCAAGAAATATCTAAGTCCATCGATGAACGAGGGCTTGCCTCTGGTGCGTCCGCTCTGGATGCTCGATCCCCATGATCCCGCCTGTCTCATTGTCAGCGACGAATTCTCTGTCGGCGAGGAGCTCATTGTGGCGCCAATTCTAGATGCGGGTCGCGAAGAGCGTGAGGGTAAGTCCACCAGGAGCAGCCGGTGCAATCTGTACAAACTCACCCAAAGCGAAATGTTGAGAAACTTTTTTCGCTTTTCGTTTTTTATTATTTCTGCCTGACCCCATAGAGTATATATTGTCTTACTCATCAACTGTCGGTCCGATCTAGCCGTGTCCGCCTGCCTGTCTGTCTGTCTGTCTGAGCTCAGCTTTGCATCCCAATGTGTCCCAACTACCCACTGCAGTTATCCACTTTGGTACTTCTTGTTTTGGTTACAAGTTTCACATGCATTTCAAGAGGAAATGAAAAAATGTTTTTTTTTTATATGCGGAAAGTTTCATTCATTCGTGTTGGAAAAACCACACACTTACTTTGACTTGAATGATTTTCATAGGTTTTGTTTTGTAATTTGAAAAAATCAGAAAGATCCCATTTGACATGTTTACTCATATTTGTTTGCAGTGTACCTGCCGCAGGGCGTATGGAAGGACGGCATCGACGGCTCTCTGCGCAAGGGCAGCCGGTGGATGCACGGATATCGTGTGCCCAAGGATAAGATCGCGTACTTTCGCAAAATGCCGGACAACACGCGCTTCTAAGAGAATGCATATGTGATTTACCCACTTTCCCTTACTTCCAGTTGCAGCTCCAGTTGACTCATCTATTATACGCACATATCTATATTCATTACATATATTATTACTATTGCTTGCTTATCTCGTCATAGATAATACTACCCACATTCCATAACAAACATAAGTTGCCTATATTTTAGGCCTAGTTTTCTAGTATTATTCTTCTTTTTTTTGTTTTTTTTTTCTGTGATGCTCGGCATTGCATTAGCTACGTAATCGTTGTTAACTATATACATATATATGTATCTCAAAATGAATCAGCGAAGATAAAAATGTATTGAAATACTGATTATTAAAGCGATGTACCTTAATTTTTGAAAGAACTTTGGGATACTCTCGAATATTGTTGGAGCTTATAAGTAGCTCCACAAAGAGCAATGTGCGACGCAAGAGCCCTGTTTGAAATATTCGACAAGTTAGATTTCAGTCATATGTACATATATATATATATATATATATATATACAAAAATGCCTCAAATGTAACGAGATGAGAACAACAAAAAAGGCAATCCATACACTACTAAAAGATCGATTATTTATTAAACAAAACTGATGAGCATAACACAGTTCTACATTCCTTAGAGGACTTGCATTTTATGGATCTCTGTCTTCACATAGGACAAGCAGTTGCATAATTTATAAATGGAGAGCATAAAATGTTGAGTATAACATTCAAAGAGTCGTTGTGAGTACAGTTAAGTATATCATGCAAAAAAAAATATTGTATATATATATATATAAATATATGTTGTTGTATATATATATTGCTTTGTTGTTAAAATTTTTTGCACTGGTTTTAAATACTAAATTGCAGCCGTCTCGATTTTAATCGTCGACTTAATATTATTGATCGATAACATTGCCTATCGATCTAACTACACGTATAATTCGAACTTGTTAAATAATTATTATAAT
This sequence comes from Drosophila basisetae, assembly GCA_035041595.1. Classification (NCBI taxonomy): domain Eukaryota; kingdom Metazoa; phylum Arthropoda; class Insecta; order Diptera; family Drosophilidae; genus Drosophila; species Drosophila basisetae. The sequence continues at coordinate 17,795,512 of JAWNLB010000174.1, forward strand.
ATATATATATATATATATATATATATATATATAGGTAAACCTGTCTGTGTTTTATTTGCTGCTCACTTAAATTAGCTTTTAATTAGTAGCAATAAATAGTTTCCGTCTTCGATGTCCAGTAACTGGAGCTGACTCCCTCACAGCTTGAGCCGGCACTCGGGCAACGTTGCCTCGCATGGCTCCGCCTCGGGTGGCCTTGTGAGCAGACCGCACTGGGCATCCGCGACGACAACATCGTGCTGATCGAGGCAGACAACGGAGCGACGGCGCTGCGGCAGGGGAGCGCCCGGCTGCCGACAGGTGAGCGGACAAAACTGCCAGGGACCGGGCCACCAGTGCGCCGGGCACTGTTGCTCCGCACAGGAGCGTGTCTGGCGCAACGGACGCTTGTTCTTCGCCTGCGCCCAGCAGGGCAGTTTGTCGGCAATCACTGCAAAACATATTATTGAAAATATCATTAATCCTCAATCGACTTGTTACCATTTGTGGGATTGTGAATTGGGTGTGAGCTTACCCTTGCCATTCTCTAGACAGGTGGGCTCCCGACGCTGCACACCGCCGCCGCAGCTAACGGAACAGCCGGTCCAGTTGCTCAGGCGCCACTGATGCTGCCGACCACCGCTCACCTTAAAAGCGGGCAACGTGAACTCATATGAGATGCCCGTGTTGCTCTCATTGCCGCGCACGATCGCCTGCGAACGCGAATAAAGAACATTTATTTAGATTAAATATAAACAAAATAAATTCAATTTTCCACTTGTTAAACAATTGAATGGTTCATAGAAAGCCTATTTCAGAGTGAGATGAGAAATTCAAATGTTGCGTGTAACACAATTCTTGCTGTTTGCCGATGAGGGCAAGTTTGTCGGTCAGAATGAAATCTGCTGGGATCCACACAAATATGAAATACTATCGACTTACATATAACGCTATGGAATGCTGAATGGGCTGAGGTATTTTGATGGTCTCCTGCTCGTCCAGCCGATCGTAGAGGCTCTCGGCGCCGGCGATTTCGAATTCGCCGGGCATGGAGATCAGACTGTCGCCATTCAAATAGAATTTCTCGCCCTGCGTACGGCCAATGGCCAGAAAGTGCGGCGAATTGGCCAACTCCTCGATCACAATGTGGCGTGCTCGTGCCGGAATGCTGACAATCTGCACGTAGACGCCATCGCTGACATTGAAGGGTTCGCTGTATGTCTCCCTTATGGGCTTGCATTGATCACCAGTACCGCCACAGACACCGCAACGATCGTCCTGCATGTCCGAGTCAACGATCCAATCGCAACCAACTTTCTGAATGAAACGCTTGTTTAATTGATCGCGTCGAGCAAACATGCAGCCAAACAGCCAAATAGCAGCAAAGTAATTTGCTGAAGCGAACTCTTACCTTACAGATGCCATCGATGCACATGTTGTTGGTGCCCAGCGTACAGGGGGTGCCATCGAGCACAGTTTCGCCCCAATTGGCAATTATCGTGTCATCCACATCACTGCAAAACAGTCGACATGGATTGTCTAAGCGGAACAGAAACAGATAGAAGGGGAAAGAGAGAGAAAGTTGACAGTTATAGATCAGATCTCTCTACACGACAAAAAAAAATAAAAATAAAAAATAAAAAATAAAAATAAGAGGAGATACCCTGTACTCAAGTCTCTCCCGCCTAACGAACTCAAAGGTTCCAACATAAAAATAAATTCTAATAAAGTAATTTATTCACTGTGGTTTACGAGAAATTTGTATACCAAATTTGAGGTGCGATACAATTATTAAAATTAGAACGTGGTATTTTATGGAACGATTAATATTAATTTAAAGCTTTCAAATGAAAAACATATTTTTTTTCAACTAGTTTTAGGAGAAAACAAAAAATTGTTAGACAACAAAAATCATACTTTTTTTTTTGCAAACGAAGTTGTGAGAAACTGATTTATTCCTTTGTCAAAACACTTTCTTCACATACTGTATTTTCCTTGAGCTCTCAATTCCGTTGCTGGAATTTTGCTCGTTTTACTATCGCTGTTTTTGCTAGCTTAGCTCAGTTTATGTGAGTTTCTTGCCCGGATTGCACTTGGCAGTTGGTGGCACTTACTCTTATCGAAGAAGGGCAGCCACTTGTAGGTGGCACCCTGATAGGTGACATTGTCGTAGCGGGCACACTGCTGTGCCCGGAAGCTGGGCTCGTGCTCTGGACATGGCTTCTTGCGGCAGATTTTGTAGCGCTTGCGTTCGCCAATGCAGAAGACGCCACCATTTGCTGGCAGGGGTGAATCGCATTCGCGCTGCTGTATGGAGACACCGCCGCCGCAGCTGCGCGAGCATTCGCTCCACTCGCTCCAATTGCCCCAGCCGCCATGGATGGGCGTCAGTTCCTCCATGCGAACACATTTGCCGTTCTGGCACCACTTGTTCTTGCCGCACGCGGTGCCCGGCGCCGTCGGTCGCATATTGGTGACACACTCGCCATTGACGCGACACCACAACGTCGAGCAGAATTCGTGTGGCGCCGAACAGGCACCGACATCGCTATCCGTGGTCAGATTAAACTGCATGCGGCACTGCCGCTTCGCATTGTATCGCTCTCCAGGCAGCGCCTCCGGATAGTTGTATTCATTCGCCGGCGTCGGCGGATCATCCAGACACTCACCCAATCCCTGGCTGCAGCACAATAAAATCGTAGCTGATTGTCTCGCAAACAATTCGTATTTGTTATTCACTTACTCTAGAAAGTGGGTGATGTACTTCCGGCTGCAGTTTGACCAGCAAACCTGCAGCGTATCCGCCCCAAAGGTCGGCGTCATGATGTGCACTATGGGGCCAACCCGCGGATGGCAGCCTATTTTTGCCGTATCATGGAACATTCCAAAGCTATAAAAAATAATTTATTTGCATTCATTAAGTAATGTCTTATCAAAGATTCAACAAGTCTCCCTTCGATGTGCTTACAAGCTAACAGTTTGATTTTTGACCATGGGTTTTTGCATGGTTAGCAAACTTGGATGGTAAACACCGTGAATTCGTTAAAAGCATGTATATCTTCCGAAATTTAAGAGCTTCAGTTACCAAACTTGGAAGGAAACTTACTAGAACTTTGACGATAGATTGCTAAAAATCTCCTTCAAAGAACGATATTTCTTGGAAACACCCAACCTGTCCCGTGGCACCTGTTATCAGATGGTATTGCATATGGCATCAAAGTATTTCGCAGTCGGTTATATTATGGACTGCAGCGTTCTCTCTTCATATATTTGAAATATGTCATTCGCTTGACCTGGGGTCAGTCAAGTGTCGGAATTCGTCTGCAGAGGGAGATGACCGGACGGACGCTGTCAATCGGGATTCGAAATAGCATACATATTATTTAATGATGATTTACGTATAAAACGTATCGCGATCGAAAAAGTAGACGTACTCGTATTGGGGCTTATGTAACTTGAGAGACTCACACATGGGTTAAACTCGATCAACTTGGTTGCACTTGCAGTTGGGGGCCCCAACCCCCTCCCATCATTGTGCCCCGTACTGCCTATATAAAATCTGCCGAGATTTATTATTCGCATTGTCTTCAAGAAACGAAAATAAAAACAACGTCAAGCAATTTATGCCACACTCCGCGACTAGACTGCGAGCAAGTCAAAAACCTGATTATTAGAATAGTGCTTAAATCAGCACAACAACAAAATAATAACAAAAACAAACACACACACACACACACACACACATACACACTGAGAGATACAGATACAGATGGAGGCACAGACAGAAAATAAGCATATCGTTAGCCAGTGGCTGCCACCTGACGATGACCGGGCGACCCAGCGACAATCAAGCGTAAATTGCACAACAACAAACGAGTCACAAGCTGATCGCGTCGAGGGTCCTCGACTTGTGAGATGCCCTTTAATTATGTCTAAGCTAGCCAGCCCGTCCATCCATTGAATTCCGAAATCTTTTTTAGAATTTAAAAAACAAAATTAATTAAGAATCGAAATAATTTAGAAATATAATATCTTAATATTTAACAATTTAACAATAACAATTTGCTGAATTTTAGAGTACTTTTTTCCGCGTATATCAACTTGAACTTATTTTTAAATATATAAGATCGGAGCTTATCAGGAACTTCATATGATTATTGAACGAGCATACGCAAAGATACAGTACTGCAGCCGTTTAACTGATTACAGGGTATACTGAAGATTGAGCTCGCTGCCTGACTGACTGTTGTAGTCTGTCTATCTGTCTGTATGGCCGGCAGGCTAACTGTCTGTCTGACTGGCTGGCTGGCTGCCTGGCTGGTTGAGTCAATCGGAACACACCAGACTGACGGGCACTTGCCTGCGCTTATAAGGCGTTTTACAAAAATCCACTTGGCACGAACACGAAACGAGATAAGCCTACGAAACCGGACAACTGCCTGTGCTACCAAATTGCTACGTGCCTCGCTCTGTCTCCTTCGCCCTCTCTCAGTCTTTAGGGATGGACCAAAAGGCAGTAATTTGACATAAGCTATAACAAAACATAGCAAGCACATTAAGCACTATATTTTACTTGTAAGATAGAATATAGAAATAGAAATCAATGCGAAATCAAATTAAAAAATGCAGGAATTTCAGGAATTTTCAGCTCGAAAATGTCGGCTATGGTTTGGTATGGGTGAGCTTAAAATATGTATGATATATTTTATAAATTATATATGCACATATTCTTGATATTTGTGACTTGACTTAATATGATTACGAAATCGAAAGGAAACTTGCTGTGTGCATTTTGCTACACTGAAGGTTACGATACTTTTCCAAATAATGCAGATAAAGATAATGTTTTCATTATTATAGTTTCGCTCGCTGGTGCCAATTGAATTACAAGCCAAATTGATCAAAGCAATTACTAAAGATCCAGACGTACTTTCGAAAAACTTTGATAAACAAATGTTTCTGACTTAATTGCCCATCTCTAGCTACGAGTAAGTGTGTGTGTGAGTTTGTTTATATGTATGTGTGTAGTTGTCAGTGGTCCAGCGACTAATTGAGTTTGAATATCGCCAGAGGAAGGCAGCGCGGCGGAAAGGTGGGAGGGTTATAGGCGGGGGGGAAGGGGCAACGACTGTACTAAGCTGTGGGCGTGCAACGCAGGCGATCATTGTCAAAACACACGCAGGTGTCAAAGCATCCGTCGCGTCCACTTAAAGCAGCCATTCATTCAATTGGTTGCTGTTATGGTTGATGTTGTTATTAAAGTTGTTGTTGCTTTGGTTCATTCATTAAACGAATTGGGCTGCACATAAATCTCTGGGCTGGCCGAGATCAATTGATGCATTTGCATTTGCATTTGCATTGCGTTGGTCGTTGCCGTTGCCGTTGCCGTTGTCGTTCCGTTGCTGTTGCCGTTGCCACTGGCTTAGAGTGAGTGGCTGAAAGTGCATTTCAATGTTGGCCAACAGCAGCGATTGTCTATTGACCGTATGCAAATGTGGGCCTAAGGGGCATACATGCAATATGTACTAGATGGTGTTTTTCGTCTCCGTTCAATGAGTTTTTCAAATAATCGCACAAAAATTCAACTTTCGCTCCTGCAATCTAGTTCCACATTTTCCAATCAAAATTGGCATGCAGTCTTTTAAACCATTTTCATACAGATCATATGTGTACCCTAAACAGACAGATACAATTTCACAATAAATATATATATATATATATATATATATATAAACAAAGATCTTTCAAAAACATTTTTAAGCAGATGGTAAACTAAAATGTTTGCACAACAATTTTTCGTCACTTTTTACAAGGGTTTGAAAAACGCTTCCACAATTAGATTTTTAATTTTCTTTAAATGAAAACCCATTTTCGATTACTTGAAAGAAAAAAAATTGAATAACTTGTAATGGAATTTTCGCTCATTGACCAAGGAAATTTATTTTTTGAAGTAATAAAACTTATGTATATCCAAATAGGTCTATGATACGGAAGTTGTTTGATTTGACTTACTTGTGGCCCAGTTCGTGTGTGATTGTGTGGGAGAGCATGATGCCGTTGTCCTCATTGACGCTGCACGATTGCTTTGGCTTGCACATGCCACCCACATTGGCCAGGCCCAACGTCCTGCAACAACAACCACGACAACAACAAGAGAAGTGCGGTTGTAGATGGAAACAAGTTGGAAGGGGAGGTGCTCAGTACTCACATGCAATTGTTGCCGCAAATATTTTTACGTGTTATCAATATGGCCACATCATGATGGTGCGGATCATTCTCATTTAGTTTGTTGAGCTTGTGTTGCCAGCTGCAGAAACGATCCAAATTCTTTTGGGCGTTCTGCGTCAGATTCAGCTCCGGCTCCGTGTCGTTTTCCTGCAGCTCAATGATGCGCACCACAACGATCTCGATGGCATTGCCAATGCTGGGATCCTTGTAGAGGGCGGACACCATGTTCATAATGGTCAGCAGATAGCTGACAACATCCTTGTGAAATGCGGACATCGTTGCGTCCGCAACAATAAGCGTCTCCACATGCCGTGGGCTGCTAATCGAGCGTCTGCTCCGATGCTGTGCCCCATGCACCACCGTCTGCGTATCCGTTTCCGTCTCCGCCTCCACTTGTGTGTCGTATTTGAATTTTGTGTGCGGATGCGTATGCGAATACCCACGATGTTGATGTGGATGAGGATGTGGATGAGGATGTGAATGTTGATGTTGATGATGATAGTGATGATAATGATGGTTGTGGTTATGGTAATGATGACGATGGCGACGCACCTTGCGACCGCCTTGTATTTTAAATTTGCCACGCGCCTGCCACTCCAGACGTGTCTCCATGCGACTTCGCGGCTCCCTTGTCCCACAATTGCTAACTGCGTTTTGGCCATGGCTTGGGCTCTGGTTGTGGTTGTAGCTGTAATTATGATTACGGTGCTCCTTGCGCTGCTTGTGTTTGTGGCGACGCCAATGCTGTCCCGCCTACCCGCCACCAATACAAATGGTCGCAAATTAGCGAGTGATTTCGTTTTGTCGGACTTGTTTCCTTTTTGATTTTATTGCCAGCTTACCTTCTGCTTGGGCTTCACCGAGGAGCGCTGGAAGACAACATGCGGATGACCGTGGGTTGGATGTGCCGCATGCTGCTTGGAGGGCTCTATGTAATACTCATTGCTTGCCGTCTTAATGTGACCCACCTGAGGCAACAGAAAAAAAAAAACAAATAGTACAATCAAAGCGAATTTGAAAAGCAAAGACTTAGGCAACAAACTGGCGCGCAGACAAACGACTTAGGCAACAAACTTGAAATGGCTCAAGGCAAGGAAAGTGAAGAAAACATCAATTTAAATCCATCTAATTCTGGGAAATATGCAGCGAATGCCAGTTATACTCGTACGAGTACTTGCTAACAAAATTCTCTAATGTTTTGGTGAGGTGAGCACTTCATTTTTACATACCAGACCGGAACAGGTTGATATGGCCACATTGGTGCTGGGTTGACCGCGCACCTTGCCATGAAAATGGCAATTCAGCTGATGCGCTGCCGGCGGCGCACGGGTCCTCAGATCCCGTCGATGGCGCTCTACAATCAGATGCGGCGCCAGGAAATAGCTCTGTGGCCTGCATAAGGATAATTTCTCTATGACAACAACAATAACAGCTGGGGCATGTAAGTCTGCTTACGTCAGCTCCAGATGCAGCGTTTCGTCGCGCAGCGGCAGCTCGATATGCAGCTCCGGCTCCAGCTCGGGCTGTGCCTCAGCGCTGCGGCGCTGCCGTCGATGATCTTGCTGGTGGGCGTAGTGGAGCGTGTGCGTCATGAAGGCGCCATCAATGTGTACACGCCGCGGCGTGACCAGCTGTCCTTCGCCCGCCACCAGCTCATCCGTGTGCAGGCCATAGAGGCTATCGCCACTGGAACCACTGGAGTGGAGCCACAGGCAGAGCAAGGTGCTCAGATAAAGTTGCTTCATGCTCTGGCTTCTTAAGTACAAGAATTCTCAGTGAACTGGTCTCTCTCTCTCTCTCTCTCTCTCTCTCTCTCTCTCACTCTCACTCTCAATCTCTCAATCTCCCCCACTCTGTGTAGCTTTTGATTGGGGCTCTTTTTAGCCGTTGTCCATGCGTTTTAGCAGCTTGGCAATTAGCGGGCACATGGCAGCAATTGCATTCTATGCACGCCCCCAAAACCCAATCCAGGCCGGGTCCAACTGCGTGCCCAGCTGCAAAAATAAGACAATATTTTTTTTGATTGTTTAAAATAATATTTCAAAAGTTTCAGTTTCAAAACGAATTGAAAATTCGCTACTCATTGTTAACCATTGCCTTACGGTTCGCGCTAAGGATAACTCGCCATATCATTCAGAATGAATACTTTGAAAACGATTTACGATTTTACGTTCGCATTTCTACTTTTTAGAAATATGTGTAATGAAAACGCTTTTCTAATTTTAAGAAAATTGATTTCGTATCTTTAGAAGTTACTTATAAAAAACAAAAGATTTTTATAGTTAAAGGCTTTATCACCATCGTATATATATTGCATTATACTTGATAATAAACAGAATTTAATAAAAATTAAAACTAACAACATTCTGATGAAGCATTAATGGTTAGCTTCACAGTCGAAGTGCGCTGTTTTATCTAACCCTGGGCTTGCTCCTGGACGATATTATTTATTGTGGTCTTAGTTTTGTTGCTTTGCCCAAATATTACCTGGCTTATACGAATACATGCTTTCAGGCGATGAGTGACAGTTTGTCTCGACTTGGATGCCAACGAACTTTAAGGTAATAAGCTATATACTTCATTTATTTATAATTGCATTGATTGAATAAATTGTATATACATTTAATAATTCTGTCCTTTCGGCTTCATTGTTATAAGTTGTTTACTTAATAAATTTATATTCAACAATATAATTATATTCTACATACATTTTATACATCTTTGCCTTACAGTCTCTCTACATAAATATTAATAATCAATTTACATTTAATCAAGTCTTTTTGCACTTGGAATATACAATTAAGCTCCATCAAAATTAGATTAAAAGAAAAAAATAATAACAATTGTTGCAGCAACAATAATGCTAATTATATTGCAGGCGTGACTATTTGGCGACCATTGCCGCCAAAATGTATGAAGAAAGCATCTTGTTTTTGATACGTTTTGTTTTGATTGGCTGTCAAGTCGAAGGCACTCACACATGCCACAGGATATAATTGATGCAGAGACAAACAACAAGCCAGACCACAAATATGGCATAAATTTATACAAAATACTACTAGATACCAGATAATAAATAAAAGCTGATTTGCTTTTAGCTTTTTAGCAAACGCTCGCCAATAAAGCTGAAGCTGGGGAAGGGGCTGGATGTGGGGAGAATGGGATGCTGTGAGATATATCTATATATACTCGTATATATATATATATGTGTTTTTGTTTTTTTTCTTTTGGGCACTGCCCATGGAGACAATGGCTAAGAGAAAAATTTGTAGCCAAAAAACGGGCAATAAAATTAAGCAAATAATTTGAGTGCGGCGCTTCAAAGACAAAGCACACAAAAACACAAAAAAGCAACAACAGCAACAAAAACATTGTGTGTCATTATCAAAGCAACACACGACAACTTAATTATTCAACAGATGAACTGATGACGAAGCCATCGCCGTCGCAGCAGCCACTGGAGAAGATCGCGAATCGGAAATCACAGATCGGAGCTGTGAGCTTGAAGCTGGGAACTTGACTAGACTATCGACAACCAGTTGGTGTTGTTGCTGGCGCTCTTATCACGATCGCGATTTGTAATTTATGATAAATGTTGGCAATTCCATTAATAAAATTAAATAAAGCTCATTAGCTGGAAACACAAATTAAAAATCTTTTCTTTCAACTTTTTTTTTTGCCAAGCGCTAAACGTGCCCAAAACACAAATTTCTGTCTGCTCCAAAAATTCACAGACAAAAGCCAAATGAGTTGGAAAATCTACAACGAATTTGATATGCTCTGACCTCTTTATAAGAATCCCAATCACTGGGAGCATAGAGTTCACAGCTATTAGCTAGTGAAGATAATAAATATTTTATTGCACTTTTAATACAATCTCAATTTAAGCCGGTTTCTTAAGAGTAACTTGTCATTAAAATACACTTTGTGTTGTCAATTTTCCAATGATTGAAATTTGTATACACATAATCTTTGCTATCTATGGATAAATATTACGATATTGCTAATAAGTAATTTTTAAAAAAATATAAACAATTTTTTCTAGATTTACCTTTGTTTCTTTGGGAGCGAATAAAATTAATGTTTTCTTAGTTAGTTTGTAAAAGATTGTTTTATTTTGTCAATGAAAGACAACAAGCTGGATGAGAAATGCAAAAAACACAGGCTAAGAATTTAATGAAAATATATCGATTTTGTGAAGCAGGCGCCGTTTCAAATGAGATTCAAATCGAATGCAAAAACCCAATGTGACAATAAAATGCTGGTTCAGTCACCAGTTCTAGTTTATCTCTGTTCTCAGTATTCAGACATTCTCCCGTTCTCCAGTTCCAGTTTGATCCTGATTTAAGAGGCAGTTTTTATCGCAATCGCGGCAAAACTTGAAAGCGCAACTCGCAAAATTAGAAGGCCCCACATTATCATATGTTAAATGCTTAAGACTCTGTCCCAAGAGTGGCAGACACACTCTCCCCGAGACTCTCCAAGTCGACTGTCGACTGTTGACTGTCGACTGTTGACTGTCGACTGTTGACTGTCGACTGCCGCCAGTCGACGCAATGCCGCCGATCATTATGCTGCAGTGCGTCGGCTGGCGGGCGCCACTTTTAATTATCAATCAATCACACTTGACGGTTCCCTCCATTAAATGTCAGCCAATTGATTGAATTCTCATTTGGACAGCGACAAACCTATTGCAATACCTATAATATAGTTATAGCTTTGTATGTCCATACTATTAACTAAATCTGTGCCAATCCCTATAAACTTACATATAGCTATATCTACACCTACATATTATTCCAATCCTATACCTATACTTGACTCAGATCTATAACTTGTATGTATACTTAAAACATAAATAATATTCTTATTCTTATACCTATACTATACTTATGCTCATCCCTTTAACTATACATACACTTATACTTATATAGCATAGCATACATATAGCTATACCGTTAACTATATATACTATTCCTATACGTATACTATGCTCCATTCAGCATTTAGCAATCCCCTGCACCCGCTGAGCTCAGCTCAGCATTGATGAATGATGTTGTCTGGCTTCGCTGATTGATGAACTGCAGTCGAGTGCTGGGCAACTGAAGCTTTTCAGCTTTTCAGCTTTACAGCTTGTCAGATGTTCGTGCCACACAAACACATGTTACTTCCTTATAGGTCCAGAAGTTGGCGTGTGGCAACACTTAAGCAGAAAACGGGAAAGTATTTAAGAAAAATGTATATATATATTATATATATATTCGACTTCTTCAATAAGAGAGAAAAACGCAAATGTTTTGTGAGCATCTTACGCTTCCCAGTCGAAGCATTTTCTAGTCCTCTAAATGTGATAGAAATACGATCAAGTTGCGGAATACCTTCTACTGCATTTTTCGCATTCGCGAAGCTGTCACGAGGATATTGGAATATTGTATGTATTATGGGGAAATTTGTCTTTAACTTTGTAATCGCTCGGCACATTTCTAAAGTGAATCATTTGATGATGGCCCACGCTTTGAATGATCTCACATCGTTTCTTCTCGCATTTAGGCCGTTTTCCTCCAATGGCAATTTCACTCTAGTCGGATTGGGACTCACCTACATTATAGTTAGCTAGCACACACATATATACACACACACACGTGTTTCTAATTTAGTAAACTTATTAAATTTATTATTATTTATATTTATATATTTTGTTTTTGTCAATAGCCGGCGTTGGCGTTCCAAAAGTGACATTTGTCAACAGCTTTGTTGACGCTTTGCTTAATTTATTAGCCACGTTTTGTCGTCGCTTTACATTTAGTTTGGCTGCTCGATCACATCATCAAACCATCTCATCATAATGATAATCATTATCATCATCATCATTACCATCATCATTTTGCTCAGCTCGTCATTGTATGCAAATAATGCGTCCAAAACGAAGAAAAAACCCAAAAAAAAAACGCAAAGCAAGAAATACATACATATGTACATAAATACAGACAGACATACGTATGTATGTTTGTACGTACATCCAACATTAGGCACTCTCTAGAGATCCATACAATCCCATCTTTCATCTATCATCATCTTTCATGATCTATTCAACATTTGTATTTTCCAGATTTGCTCTTCTTTTTCTAAAGTTGTAAAATACTTCAAAGACTCTACAAATCGATCCAATTTCATTCAATATAAATATCTTAGAGGATTTCATATTTTCATATTCAAGATAATAAGTTTTTCACAATAATAATTAAATGATTTTTCAAAAATGAGTTTTTCTCCTTGAAAAGACACCTTTGATAACCACATGATCAGCTTACTATTGTCTCAAGCATTATGTGTATAGTTATTGTTAACGGTGAACTGTCATTGATTGTGGAATTAAGCTATGTTTTTGCTCTCGAGTGACTCAAATCATTTGATATATGACATTTGTAGCCATGACTCTGTGAAAACTCTTTTCTAGTTATGTAAATTCTTGGCTGCATCAAAACGTTTTACTCTGGGTCTTTGTTGCAAACCATCTGCTAAGCAACCATCTAAGCCATATGGCCAATCGTTTACAAAATGGCAAATTTTAGGCTGCTGGCAAGGCGCGGGGGGGCGTGGCATACGGGACAGGAGACACGGGGGGGTAAAGCGAGTTCATAGAAAGATTTCACTTGGGTGGAGACGAGACCAAAGCAATTTGTACGCCTACCTAGTAAAAGGCAACAGACAGATAAAGAGAGAGAGTGAGAGAGAGGTAGGAAGGGAGAGAGAGAGAGAGAGAGAGAGACGCCTATATCTGGCTGGAGCTTCATTCACATATTTATTTTCATTCATGCGTTGTAGTTTCATTGAAGCAGACAACTACACACACACACTCACGCACACCCAACTCGAGACACACACACACACACACAGTTTTTATTTTTATGAATGAATTGAAACTTTTAACGTAAAACGCGAAACGACCGTGGGGCCAAGGGGCGTAGGGGGAGGGGAAGGCAAGTCTACACTGTCCAGATCGCACGTAACTCCAAACGATACTCGCATATGTGGAGCTAATGTTGTTGTTGTAGGCCCTGTTGTTGTTGCTGTTGCCGTCACGAGGCATATATTTTAATATCTGTAGTGGCGAGCGACTCCGCGTTGAATCCATCGCATGTGGGCCGAATATGTATTTTTTATGGCGACGTCGTTTTGAATCTTTTTTTTTCTTCTCTTCAGTTTACAATTTGTTTTTTTGTTTTTTTTTTTGTATACCCTATTTGTAATGGATGATTGGATAGTATGTTTTGGATCAGCGGACAGAGCTGTGCTGAGCGCTTTTCGTGCTTTTGTTTGTTCGGCGTGCCAAACAGTAGACCCTTTTCGTGTACAGGGTATCTTGAAGTCGGTCACACGCTCAACTCGAGCACTCCTTACTTATGCCAGTGTGTATCTCTCTTTTGGCTCGTTATGGTTGTTGTACAACAAATGCAGGCCATAAATTTTGCACAGGCGTTGCTCGGGATGGCCACGGATCGTCAGAAAGAGAGATAGAGAGATAGAAAGAGAGAGAGAGAGAGAGAGAGGGATAGAGAGAAAGAGACAAGGAGACGGTGACGGTGAGTAGGGGGCGACAGGCGGATGGACGCTTTGACGCGCTGCAAGCCTCAAAATACGTTGTAACAAATCATTAATTTGTTTTTATTTGTACTGCCTCAAATGTTGTTGTTGCTGCTGCTGGCCAAAACATGCGCCGCGTTTATTTTGACCATTTTTGGGAGTTGCTTGTGGCACTTTTTTTGTTTTTGTTTTTCAGCTCTCTTTTAGACACATATTTATCTCTCTGTCTGTGTGTGTGTGTGTGCTGGCTGAGATCACACAGGAAATTAGCTTAATATATGGCTACCGTTTTGCCCGAAACCAACAACAATAAACCACAAAGAGAAACAACTGAAAACCAATATTTTTTTTTCATTTTGCCCTCTTTCATTCAGCCCCAAAAAGGGATAGTTGCTGTACTTCGACTGTGATTAACTATCAATGAATGATTCTTAACTGAATTATTCTCCGACAAGTCATTTTTAGTTTTTGAAGGATCTGGCAGTATTCTCCTTAAACAAGCTTATTTGGTACTTAACTTTTAAAGCTATTATTTTATAGCATTGTAATCTTTATAGCATGAAATCTTTTAAACTCGAAAAGCAATGCATTATTCTTATTTTCAACTTTTTAAAACTAAGTTTTTGTATTATACGTTTCCTGATTTATATGCCGCAAATTACAGAAAGCCATCCTAACAAAATTTGAAATTTTCTTACTTTTGCACCGAAACGTAAGTTTTTTTTTTTATTTAATGTTAAATAAAATTAAAGTATTTTCCAAGTTTGATTTTTTTATGTAGAAAAAAACCCCAATTATTAAAAATAATGATAAAAATACTATACAAATAATAATAACCATAATAATTATAATAAAAATCACTTAGCGTACTTACCCGTAACGTTCTGTGTTTGTTGGTTTTGTTTATTTTTTCCCCTTTTTTTCTTGTTTGTTTTTTTTTTTTGTGTTTGTTTTGGTTGATTTTGCTCTGAATGAAGCCCGCAAAGATGTCAACCGCAAATACCGATTACAATGTCGCTGATTATAATTATGATGATGCAGATGGCGATGATGATGCGCAGATGATGTCAGGTAAATACTGGGGGGCGTCCGATTCGTAGCACACAAAACAGCAAAAATTCAAATTAAAAAAAAATAAAATAAAACACGGACACACAAAATAAAGTAAAGCAACAAACGGATAAATATGTATGCGCCGGCGATGACTAAGCGATTCTCAATATTGAATAAGTTTCTGTTTCCGTTCTTTATTCATTTGTTTCTTTTTTGTCACTGTTGCGCATGCGTTTAAGGCGCTGCTCTGATAAAGAAACAACAAATAAAAATTAAACGTGTGAAAAAAAAATGGCACCATGTGAAATTAATTTTCGAAAAAAAAAAATATAAATAAATAAATACAAATGAAATATGTTTGGCGCGCGCTTTTTTTCGATTGTTTATCGATGTCAATTTGAATGCGCTTCGAGCTTTTGCACAGAGATTGACTTACGAACGAACGATCGAACGAACGAACGCACACACACACACTCACGCACACACGGACAGAGCCGGCGTAGTCGCCGTTCGGACTCAAACTAAGTGAAAATTGCAAGCGAGCACTGGTTTTATTCAAAGGAAAGATTGGGGAGCCCACAGCCGGAGCCCAAACAGCAGCCGAGTCGAATCGAGCCGAGCCAAGCCGAACCAATGCCGGTCGAACGAACGCACCCGAGCGATCTTCGAAGCGGCAGCACTGCTCTCGTAATGAATTTTTGCTCACGGCAGAGATTACGATGCTTGCTTGCGTGCGCTCTCTCCCTCTCTCTCACTCTCTTCCGCTGAATGGAGTCAGCGGCGTCAACGTCGACGTTAGCGTCGGCGTCTTATTGCCGCGCCAGTGCTGCATGTGACCCCCAGCGAATACCCCACCAAAGGAAATGCGACTGCTGCTGCTGCTGCGGCTGCGGCTGCGGCTGCGGCGATGCTGCTGCTGCTGATGATGATGCTGCCTGGCAGTGACCCTGTCGCTCTGTGGCCCATTATCAGCATTGTCATCTGTCTGGAGTTGCTGCTGCTGCTGCTGCAGTTGTTGTTGTTGCTATGCGTGGCGCTATCAGCGAGGCAAACTGTAGCCATATATAATTATAATAATATCATGCATATCTTAAGTCATTTGTTTTGTCTTTTTTTATGACTTGCAAAGAAATTACTGCCTCATCTCGCTCCAGTTGCAGAAACAGCCACAAAAAAAAAAATAATAAAAAAAAAAAAAACACGACAAGTCGGCGCAGTCAAGGACGACACCGTTAAGCGAGCGCACCAAGCGCCGGCGGGCCAAAAAGGGGAGTAAATTGTTTAAAATTATCACATTGTAAAAGAAGCAAAAACATAAAAATGCGGCAGACGTCGAGACAGAATCGCTCCCGGGCAGAGCACAGAACAGAACAGGGCAGAAGAGTGGAGAACAGGGGAGAGAAGATCATTAACAATGCGCCGAGGCGCGCAAAAATAACTGCGGGGCGAACAAATCCCCAATACAGTGGGCACTCGCAAGTGAGAACCACCACAAATTGCAATCACTTAGTTATATTATTATTGCAATATATTATTAGTTAATCAGCTACAAAAGAAATTGCTTTAATTTCCATGCATAGTCTGATTAAATTTACTGCTTTTTTGGTTTTTAGCTTTTTAAGTGTAGTGAAATTAATAAATTAACATTAAATATTAGCTTTGTTCATTGGAGTTCTTTTAACTTTTCGCTAGAATTTCGAAAATTTCGCCACTGTGTTTTGGTTTTGACGTCGCAGTCAGGTTTGTGGCACGTTATTTTTAAAAATTTGTTGCATGGCGCCCCGTTTGATTTTTAGGCGCCAAGCGGCGGCACCGGTGTTTGACGGCAAATTGTGGCGACACGTCTGCAGCTGGAGCAGCAGCGGCAGCAACGGCAGCAGCACCAACAACAAAAACAAGAACAGCAGATACAAATGCGATAATGTTGAGGAGGAACAACAGCAACAAAATAACGAAAAACTGAGATGCAAGCCAGATAAGAGCAATGCACGGAGAGGCGCGACAGACGACAGCCGACAGCCGACAGACGACAGACGACAGCCGACAGCCAGCAGACGCCAACGAAAGACGCTCATCGCGCAGCATCGCTGCCCGCCAACGCCAACGCTGATGCCGACGCCGACGCCGAAGCCGAAGTCGAAGTCGACGACGATAGCGATGCCAAGAGATATCAAGCACGTCTCAATCTCAAATCATTCAGGGCCAGAAAGGTTTCTCGCACCCTTCTTTTGCCTTTGGGCATTCGAATTGTGTTAAGTGTGTAAATACGTTAAAGGTATACAAATATACAAGCTATCTTCATCACATGCAATTGCAACGAGCATTGCAAGGCTGCCTGCATATATCTGCCTGCATTATCACGATATTAACAAATTTAGATGTCAGCAACTAGGGTATTTAATCTTCGACATGGCGAACACATATCAGTTCTTTCCTGTTGATTTTGTTGTTTTATTTTATTTTTTTTTGCCGGTGATGTGCAGCCAACGCCGCTCAATTAACAATGAAAAGTCGGACTGGTACGTAATAATATATTTTTATCTGATTATACCTGGCAAGCACCAGGCAGTAAGTAGACAACCGACTCGCACAGAGATGCGAACGTGTCGAACTTAACTACCTTTTCCCCTCTATATTTTGATGTTTATTTAATATGAATTACTAAAGCTACAAGTACAAATAATTTTGAGATACTATCAATATTGAGTGGTAGCCGTGCGTGGTTTGATTTTATATTTCGTTTTTTTGTTTGCGCCGAGTTTGACGTGCTCGTTGGCAACTGATCGTGTCACGAAAGCAAACGAAACACGCGCTCAACTCTAAACTAGCCACAAATCGTGCGTTGGTACAAATACACACACACATTCAAACTCAAACACAATGTATACACTGCACAAGCAGCATCATCCTTGCTTTTGTGCATTTGTATCGTGGTTTTTCGCGTGACTCTCATGTCAGATCTCTAATCAAACAAATCTCGCTCGTGGCGCCGCCGCCGCAGCCGCATCAATGTGACGCCACATGCGTTCGCCTGTGTTCTCTGTGTGTGTGTGGCGCCAACATCGGTAAATGCCGCTCACATTTCGCAGATGAATGAATTGTGCGCCACATTGTGTGGTAGCCATCGCTTATAGCTTTTTTCTGTTTATTCTGCTTTTCTTCTGCTGACTTATTACTTAACATTAGAATTACAAATTTAAATTTCAAATTGAAAATTAAACAAGTTTAGCACGCGCTAACGGCGACATGTGAATGGCAAACACAGTAAAATAAGTAAACAAACCATAAACAGCTGTGCGCTGTCCATTCACACCAGGGTTACCATCGATGATGAATATTATAATTAATATTTCTTGTTTAATTCTATGTATTCAATTGAAAATAATTCCAACATATTTAAACTAACTTTCAAATTTAAAGCAAGCACAAGATGAGTTCAATAATTGCAGTTGCTCAAAATGTTTTACAATAGAATAATATAAGCCAACTCAAGTATGTAGCAATCGTATCAATAATGATAGTTTTCAGATGTAATTTGCAAATTTCTCATTATTGATCGCAGCACATAAATTTTCACAGTCCAAAGCTTGCATTTTCTTAACTTTATTTATTTTTCACTTGTAGTTTGAAAGCAGCGCGTAGTTGGTCAGCTGTCAAAGAAAAGGTTGGCAACCCTGCACACGATTACCCTGCGACTGTCAAAAACCACATAAAAAAAGTTGTCTGCTCGGTATTAAAAGATTTTTGTGGTGCTGCTAAATATTTTCTAGCATATCGGTAAGTCTTGCTTGTGTTGACAGACTCCTAGTAAATTAAACTGGAATTGGTAAGCGTTCCCCCGACGAGCTGACAACGAAGCAAGCAGCCTTCATCGAGGCACAAATCGATATGTGGCTGGTTTGCTGCCCGTTTGCAACTTATGTAATTGCGAGCTGAATGTTGATGTTTAGTTGTTTGTCAATTTCTGTTGTGTTGCAGAAAATATGATACGTGCTCCGCTTGTGAAGGCGCTGGGCGCCCTTGGCTCACCCACACACCAGATCGCCAGCCGAGCCGTGCGCACCAGCGCCATTCTGGCCCAAACGCCGGCCAAGGCGCCTGAGAAAATCGAAGTCTTTGTCGATGATATTCCCGTCATGGTGCTGCCAGGCACCACAGTTCTGCAGGTCAGTCAGCGTGCCCAGCATGTTCCAAACACTCACTCAACGATTCTGTTTTGTGCAGGCTGCCGCTGAGATCGGTGTGGAGATTCCACGTTTCTGTTACCACGAACGTTTGGCCGTCGCCGGCAATTGTCGCATGTGTCTCGTGGAGGTGGAGAAGAGTCCCAAGCCAGTTGCCGCCTGTGCCATGCCCGTGATGAAGGGTTGGCGCATCAAAACCAACTCGGATCTGACGCGTAAGGCACGCGAGGGCGTCATGGAATTTCTGCTGATGAATCATCCGCTCGATTGTCCCATTTGTGATCAGGGCGGCGAGTGCGATCTGCAGGATCAAGCCATGGCCTTTGGCTCCGATCGTTCACGTTTCACGGACATCAACTACACGGGCAAACGGTAAGCCGGACAAACAAACCCCAGAAGACAAGAACGCATCAAAGTTGTTTTTTTAGCTACAGTTTAATTTTTTCTTTTGTTTTGAATAACAAAGCTTTGAAAAATCGATAAATATCGATTTTTTATCGAGGGCACATTTGGAAGATTTGCAAGCAGTGGCTGGAGAGTATTACTCATTTACTTTCGTTAATTCAGACAATTGTAATTGCTTTGCAGTGCCGTCGAGGACAAGGACATTGGGCCGCTGGTGAAGACTGTGATGACGCGCTGCATCCACTGCACACGTTGTGTGCGCTTCGCATCGGAAATTGCTGGCGTCGATGATTTGGGAACAACTGGACGCGGCAATGATATGCAAATTGGCACGTATGTGGAGAAGCTATTCCTCACCGAGCTGTCGGGCAACGTGATCGATCTGTGTCCGGTGGGTGCGTTGACAAACAAGCCGTATAGCTTCGTGGCGCGTCCCTGGGAGATACGCAAGGTGGACAGTATCGATGTGCTCGATGCCGTTGGCAGCAACATTGTGGTCAGCACACGGACCAACGAGGTGCTGCGCATATTGCCACGCGAGAACGAGGACGTCAACGAGGAGTGGCTGGCGGACAAGTCGCGATTCGCCTGTGACGGCTTGAAGCGTCAGCGTCTTGTTGCGCCCATGGTGCGCATGCCCAACGGTGAGCTGCAGGCAGTGGAATGGGAGGGTGCACTGATCGCTGTGGCCAAGGCGCTGCAGAAGGCAAATGGTCAGATTGCTGGCGTTGCCGGCCAATTGGCCGATGTGGAGGCAATGGTGGCACTCAAGGATCTGGTTAATCGACTGGGTGCCGAAAATCTCGTCACCGAACAGGACTTTATCAAGGGCAGCGGCATCGATGTGCGCTCGAACTATCTACTCAACAGTACCATCGCAGGTGGGTGATTCTCGGGGAGATATCCTTCTTAGATTATCCAATGATATTGATATCGTTTGCAGGTCTGGAGCAGGCTGATGCCGTGCTCCTTGTGGGCACCAATCCGCGTTACGAGGCGCCGCTGGTGAATACGCGTCTGCGCAAGTCATACGTTCACAATGAGCTCCAGATTGCATCGATTGGACCCAATATTGATTTGTCCTATGAGCATCAGAATCTGGGCGCTGATCCCAACATTATTAAGGATGTGTGCAACGGTCGACATGCCTTCTCCAAGGTGCTCGAGGGCGCCAAGAAGCCAGCGATTATCATTGGCGTTGATCTGCTTGAGCGTGCCGATGGTGCCGCCATTCATGCCACCATCGCCGAATACTGTCAAAAGCTCAAGAAGCCAGTGAGTCCAATTCCAGATCAGCTCTCCACACTTGGCTCTCTAATCGAATGTGTCTACTTGACTTTGTTTTAGAATTGGAATGCGTTCAATGTGCTGCATAACAGCGCCTCGCAGGTTGGCGCCTTCGATGTGGGCTATCAGCCTGGCGTGCAGGGTGCACTGCAGGCACAGCCCAAGGTGCTCTTCCTGCTCAATGCCGATGCTGGCAAATTGACGCGCGATCAGTTGCCCAAGGATTGTTTTGTTATCTATATTGGATCGCATGGCGATAATGGCGCCTCGATTGCGGACGCTGTTCTGCCGGGCGCTGCCTATACCGAGAAGCAGGCGATCTATGTGAATACGGAGGGACGGTCACAGCAAACACATCCGGGCGTCTCGCCGCCGGGCATGGCCCGTGAAGATTGGAAGATCATACGCGCTCTGTCGGAGGTGGTAGGCAAACCGCTGCCCTATGACACGCTTGACGAACTGCGCTCACGTCTCACGGATATTGCCCCGCATCTGACACGCTTCGGGCAACTGCAGCAGGCGGACACTGGAGTCGCCGCCCAGGCAACACCTGTAAGTTAATTTTTGCTCAGCTGCTTGAAGAATGCCAAATCCTATATAATGTACAATATGTGCGCTCCTTTTTCAGACCAAATCCATCAGCAGCACACCCATCGATGTGAAGCAGAAGGAGCTGCGCGACTATTTCATGACCGATGCCATTTCGCGTGCATCGCCAACAATGGCCAAGTGCATATCTGCGGTCAACAAGCAGCAGCGTCTGGATGAGGCCACCAAACAGTCGGCGGCAGCCATCTAAGCGAGCTCTGATCTGATCTGATGATTTAACATAATATATTAAATAATTAATGTTGTTTTTTTTTTTTTGATTTTTTTTCTCTCGTATCTGAAACACTTGCTCTTTGATTGTCCTGATTGTCCTGGCGAGCAGCAGCAAGCGAAAACAGATCGGAGTGCAAAAGATGCTACATAAAAAATGGAGGAAAAATTGAAACATGTTTTCCAGGGGGGCGCTGAGCACACTGTTAATTTGTCATTGAATTTGTTAAAAACAAAATTATACAAAATACGCAAATAGGAAAACAACTTAAACCCAAAATAAACGCGAAATAGAAAAATACTCGATATGCTAATGTATAAATATATATATAAATGTGTCTATATCACTAGTTATGGGCTTAATAAAAATATGCATATACGAGGTGTGTTCAAAAAGTATCGCGAATTTTGAATTTTCGCGGGTTACGTTTAATCGAATTTCGATTTTTTTGTAGCGTTATGTTGGTACTCATGTCTCTCACTTATGCCGACAATAAAGACGGGATCGAAGGAGGAGCTGAACAAGATAAAAAAAAATGATTTTTTGAAGTGCTTCGAAGATTGGAAAAACCGTTGGCACAAGTGTATAATATGTCATGGGGATTACTTTGAAGGGGACAAAATAGATATTCATGAATAAATAAATAATATCTGAAAAAAACACAAAATTCGCGATACTTTTTGAACACACCTCGTATATTATATATATTTGTATATATATACATATATATAGCCATCTCGCTCTTGCGCGCTCATCCAATGCACTCTAATTGGTTGCCATCTAGTAAAATGTAAATCTTAAATCATAAGGATCTGTTGTGGCGAGTTTTTTAATGATACACCATTAATCCATAATGATATATGTCATATATTGAAAATGAATAAAATTAGTTGATGCTGTCTTATCGAATTCGCCGAAAGAAACTAAATAGAGAAAGACAGCTAGAGAGACTGAGAGAGAGAGAGAGAGAGAGGGAGAAAGCGAGAGTACTTTGCCTAGGAACTAATATTTTGGCGTGGGTGTCCAAAAGAGTTGAACAATTAAATCATGGTTAAATTATTAAAATCATGCTTAAGATTTGCGTAATGTTAAATGATGTAATTGTTTTTAGAGGGTTCTTTGTGCGAAAGAGAGAGAGACTGAAAGCATGCGTTCCCTTTCATATTGTTATTGTTCCTTTATGGCCAATATCTTTACTAATATAATAAAATATGCTATGAATTCGGTTTTTGTTTATCAGTGTTAATGGTTCAAGTGAAATAATAATTTGTAGTTGCTTGAAGTGTTTAGTGAATGGACAAAGATTGGCTAAAGTTGCCTCGATTGCAGACGAGACAACAGCTAAAAACAGGATTAAAATTTCCCATGGTTATGATCTGTTTGAAACGTACAGGATTATAACCACCTAGGAGACATCTGGCTTGTCTGAGTCCCACTGCCTCTGACCAGCTCTGTTGCCGTCTCTGTCTCTCCTCGTTTCTGAGTTCCAGTCGTAGTGTGCCTCCCTATGCCACAATACGGTTCTGGTCCTGTTAGGGGCCTTCCTGCCCCCATTCTTGCAGGAGCTGGGGTTGATGGAGGAGCTATAGACTCAGAATGGGGCACAATAGATCTAGTAGGTCGCAGTGCACGTAACCCAATAATATTAATAACAGTCGTTGTTTGCTCCAGGTTTAAGTCCGTAAATAACACAATTTTGTTTTGAATGTGGGTGAAAAAAATTCTATTTCATACCGTAAAAATACAGATTATTATTTTTTATTATAATATTTAATGTTCATACATAACGTAATTTCGTAATTTTGAGTGAAGGCAGCACGCTTAAAGCATTGATGGATGATAATCCCACTTGGACGCTTCAGTTCGACTAAAGTTCAAATGTCCAGCGCGTTTCTCTAAACGTTAGCTGCTCTATTGTTTATATGTCTGTAAGTGTGTGTGTGGGTGTGTGGGGTTGTGTATACATGTGTTACCATCGAAACTAAATTAAGCCTTGAACATTGATCGCTCTAAAGCGGCAGCAACTCCGAATCCGTTTGGTGTCCCCAGCCAGCTAACCAGATATACATGTGGTGTGGGTGTGCGTGTGTGGATATTAATGCGTGCGTGTGTTTATGGGGATAAGGCAAGTATGATCCCGTTTAGCTGCAGCAGCTGGCAGGCGTTGGATCCAGGCCAGAGCGCTTGGTAATGCTGAGACGTGTAAACTCCTCGGCAGTTGTCGGATGAATGCCGACGGTGTTCATCAGCGTTGGTATGGTTAGGCCGGACTTGAGGGCGGCTGCAAATCCTTGGATAACTTCACCGGCAACTGGTCCCAGATAATGGAGGCCATATACGCGCTGTTCGCCGTGGCGCTGGGCGACAGCCTTCACATAGCAATAGCGTACACTCTTCTGGGGTATAAAGAACTCGGTCGGTTTGTAATAGCCATGGAATACCTCGATCTCATCGGCGCCGTGCGCCTTGACCGCATCCTCTTCGCTGAGACCAACGCAGGCGTATTCGAGCGGTGTGAACACTGTGGTCGCCACATCCGCATAATCCATGCGCAGATCAGAGTCAGCGTAGAGGCGACGTGCCAACAGGCGTCCGGCAAGTACGGCCACTGGGGTCAGTTCCGGCTTGCCATGGATAATATCGCCGACAGCATAAATGTGGGGCACATTGGTTGCCTCATCGCAGTCGACCTGAATCTTGTCGTTGTGGGCCAGCACACCGGCATTGGGCAGATTTAGATCATCGACGAGACCCTTACGGCCAACGGCCCAGAGTACGGTATCGAAGACATCGCTACCGATCTCACCGGTCTCCGTGCACTCGTACTTGACCAGGAGGCGGCCATCCGGCTGCTTCTCAACGGACAATGGCACCGTTCTACGCAAGAATGGTATGCCGCGCTCCTCCATGGAGGCCGCCACCAAATTGGCCATTTGCTGATCAAAGCCACGCAACACAATCGAACGCACCATTACTGTCGGCTCATAGCCCAGTCCCTTCAAGAAGCCAGCGCACTCCAAGCCAATATCTAAAAATGATTACATTAGAGCACATTTGAAATATGTTTGAGGCAAGAGGTGGAGGAGGAATAAGAGAGAGACTTACAGCCTGCGCCGACGACGAGAGTCTTGCCGGGCTCGCGGTCCAAACTGAATAGATCGTCGCTAGTGATGCCATACTCAACGGCGCCGGGAATATTCGGATAGCGGGGACGGCCACCAACGGCAATAACAAAAGTCTGGGCGGTAATTGTGCGATCGCCGTTCTTCAGCTTAGCGGACAGCGTATGTGGATCGACAAACGAGCCCAGGCCATTGATGTACTCGACTTTTCTGTGTGTGAGTAGGGGATAAATATAATAAGTAATATCTATTATATGTCTATATACAGACAGTTGCGAAACAAATAATAGCACCACACTCACAACGAAAGTTTTCTCTTATTTATTTATAAGTTTAAACAACTTATGAATACGTTGTTAGATGTGAAAGAAGACTCCTCTTCAAAAAGTGAGAAAGAAAAAACTAAAATTGAATAAGCCAAATTAAATAGCAACATTTTTCAGGTGCTGCTATTATCTCTCTTGCTACTATTTTGCACTTTTCCCTAAATAATATATTAAAAATCAACATTCGAATTGCAAAAGCAATGCTTTTTTTGTGTTATTATTTTTTGCCGCAACTGTGTACTAGATATGTATATAGATCATAGACTACATACTTGTCGCGCAGATCGACGCGTGTCACCCAGTTGACAGACTTGATGTGATTCTGCACCGAAGAGACGAGCTTCTTCCAGTCGGGCTTGATCTTATCATCGACATTCCAGCCATAGGCGGCTGCCTCATGGACAGCTTCGCCGAGCAGCGACGCCTGATGCATCAACTTTTTGGGTATGCAGCCGACATTGACACAGGTGCCGCCCACGCCCCATTTGGTGCCAATTGGCGTTGGCTTCACATAATCCAAGCAGGCGACGCGTGCCCCATTTGCCACAGCCTCCTTGGCGCAGGCCAATCCACCAGAACCGCCGCCAATCACAACCAGATCGTAATCGTAGCTGCCTGCAATGGAAACACGCACAAGTGGAAATTTATAAATATATGTTATATATATATATATATATATGTATGTATAGGTGGTCAGTTTGTGACTACCCTGTGGCAGCTTCGTCTTCTTCTCTCGTAATCTTATATCTATATAGGCGGATCGATAAATGCTGCGTCCCTCGGACGACATCTCGTCCGCCTGCGATGCGGGCACAAACTCAAATAGATGCATATGTTGTCGAGCACAATGTGCCACACAACAACGACTGAATTCTCGCCGCTATTTGTTGTCCCTGTTCCACAATTGGTGTTGTTATCCTGCAATTATCAATTGTACACGTGTCCCGGTGCAAATCAATGTGAAGCAATCAACCGGAGACTCCGCCTTTGGTTTGTATGCGGTTTGCTTTGGACTCCTAAAAATACATTGTTTGCCATGGTTACCAGGCGACTGGCGACTACCATATATTTATTACTCGCTTTGGGATTTACTCGAGAGGAAGGCAGACTGGGCAGCTGGGCATTGCCAGAACTACCGAGGAGCGGTGCTCGATAAAGAGGCGTTGCCATCTCATTGCACAAATACTAATGTATAATGCATGCACACTAGTCTGCCGTCTCTTTTGTTTTTTTCTTGTTTGCTTTTTTTATCAATTCCGTTTGCTTATGCAAAAGGCCAATTGGAATTGCAATTAGTGGCTGATAAGCGTCTGGCAAAGAATTTAATAAATGGCCTTATCGAGCCATAAAACCAACTAAGAATTTAGCATTTATGCAGCGTATATATTTATATATACATATGTATTTATAGTATATAAGATTGCATACATTAAGCTGCATTTATGGAGCTTCAAATTAGCATAAAAACTTAATCGAGCAGTTCTAGTTGCGGTTGTGGGTAGGTGTAGGAGAGAAAGGGTTCGCAGATACAGATAAAGTAAGAAGTTATCTTTGACCCGTTCCACCTTCGCCGCTGACAACGGTCACCAGCAGACGTTGCAAACTCGATTACATTTCGATAAATGCATATGATCACTTTCACGATGACAGAGTGTTAGTGTGAATGATGATAATCAATATGGGATGACGTAATCTCTTGTCTATCTCGCTTCCTCTTTATACTTGTGCTATGCACTGCGGATATGTGTGCGATTGTGAAATAAAAAATAAAGATATTCTCCAACGTTCTCGCAGCCAGCAATCAGTGGTGCATCTTGTGAAATAAGTAGAGATAAAAAGAGGAACTTGTATACAAGTTAGAAAGTTGTTACCAAATGCCTTAAGCTGACCGCATGATCGTGACTATGCAGAAAGAAAAAAAAACTTTGCCTATGTAAAACAGACACAAAAGCCGGCGAAAAAAAAAAAATCGATTGACGTTCGATAAGTTAAGGCAAAGCGTACGTGTAGCAGCGCAGAGCAGCGCGGGGCCGCTTCACAGTTATACACAGCTAATAAATATACATGTACATGTGATAAAGACAGACAGTAAAAGCTGCCATTATGGTTGGGGTTGAGTTGCCAACTGTGAGTTGTGTATTTTGATCTTCTCATAGAGTTGCGAATTATTGTTTGTGCTATTGGCTTGGCTTAGCTTACCTCGCAGTGTTTTAATCTTGCGCACGGGCTGCTGATACATGGCCTGCCTATCGCAGTGGGGATGATTAAAGGGTGGCACATTGATGCCGGTTGCACTGGTCGAGCCATCGACGGAGATACGCGAATTACGGCGGGTTCCCTTCTCTGCGACAGCTGTATCAGTTGGCTTCATTGCTGTTAGATTTCTATGCTGTTGTTGCTGATAATTGTTACTGAACGTGTGGTGTAGACTATTTGCAGCGATTGTTTTTGACGCACTTGACGTAAATATCGTTGCATGCTGCCGTCGCACTAACGTTACACAAAATCTCGAATTCCACAGTGTAAGCGACATATTTGCAGGTGTATAAATTATATATATTTATGTTGAAGCACGTCTGCCCGCAGGAGAGTTATGGTGTAAAAATTCTCACGCTGAATTGGTGAAATCACAGACGCGCAGTAAAAACAAAAAAGGCGACGTCGTCGTCGTCGTCACGGCGCTTGGAATGATTGGAAAGTATGGGTAGCGACACTCGCTACGTAACAGCAGCAGCTGCTGCAGCAGCACCGCTGTTGAACGCGAATGCGAGTCGAAAGCGAATCCAATGAAGATGATGACGGCTGCTTTATTTAGGGTCGTCAAACACTTATGTTAAACCAAAAATTCGTACAAAACGCACAAAAAATAAATAACATTTGCAGTTATATAATTGCCGCCTGGAAATACATAATAGCAACAGTTGGTTAGCCGTCGTCGCAAGGTTGCCAATCCGAATGCTTATCAATTTATTTGCGAACAGCTCTCTGGCAACTCTGTCAGCTGCCGCCGGCCGCTTTGCCGAATTGTTCTCTAAAATAGAAATGTTGCGATAAACGCAATCACAAAAAGAAGCTAACGTTGCCAGCCTCGAGGAGCGCGTAACAAGCAGAAAACACGAGTGTGCCAGTTTACTTTGTCTGTGTCAGTTTCATTTTCAACTTTAGCTTCGACACTAAACTTTACCGTTTTATTGTGTTTAATCTCAATTACGATTAGATTTCGTGACGAAATCGAGTGGAAACAACAGCAAAGACAATAAGGATGAAATCCATTTTAATAACGGGTTGCAATCGTGGGCTGGGATTGGGTCTGGTGAAGGCGTTGAACGCATTGCCGGAGCCGCCCCAGCATCTTTTTACGACTTGCCGCAACTTGGAGCAGGCCACAGTAAGTAAAAGAAAAAATGCCAGCAATTCATGACTCATGCGAAAGAAACTACGCGAATTAAAAAGCAAAAATATATGGCAACAACACTAGCCTAACCCGTCTATCCGTCCCTTCGTCCACAACGATGACAGAACCACGGAGAGCAATTAAATTATTCTCGTCTGCTGGCATCACCCAGCTCCGACTTACTCACCTTTACCATCTACGGGCGCCATGTTTTGCAGTCTGGGCAAGTGCTTCAGGCTAATAAGCAAGATTAGTAGAAATCTCCAAATATTTAATATTGAGAAGAACACACTTCAACTTCGGCCGCAGAATACACAAGAACACACTATTAACAAACTCGAAATTTGTCAGAAACGAATAGTTGTAAAAATCGACTACTCCGCGTCACACTCTCGCCAGCAAACGCAAATGCGAAATAAACGGTGAACTTTTTGCAATTGCTTTTACGCTTTCAGTTCGATGCTTTGACTTGGGCTTCGATACTCTTGCAGTTCACTTTCCAGTTGTGGAACGCAGCAATTGCCGGCGTTTAACGGGCAAGTATCGATGTTCTTGCATTGTGTTGTTAAATGCTTGCTTTCAGACCACAAACAAAAGTTATCGATAATGAAAAACTCCATGTAAAAAACGCTGTAAAACAGCTCGCTTCAGAACTGAAATCCACACTGTTAACTGACTGTTAACATGTGTTGATTTTGTGAACAGCTGTTCGTTCGTTGGTGTCGAAAGAACTAAATTGGTATATTCTCACGGGGCTTATCGGCAAACAAATCGGCGCATGCTTCTCTCTTTCAAGTCATCCTTTTTAATTCTAATTTATTTATTTAAAATTAATATAAATAAATATTATTAAATAATTTTTTATTAAAATTCTTTTATAAACAAACCACGAGAGAGTGGCAATCTTTTCTTTATTTAAAAGCACTGCGACTTTTTGCTATTTTTAAGTTAATTCTTTGGCTCTTAGCTGGGCCTTTTTTTACGTTCTTCAAAGAAAATATGTTTCAATTTAGTGAGCGAAATCTGAAATAAAATGTACATCTATCGCTGGTTTTTCGATGCAGTAAAAATGATCTTGTTTTCCCAATCAACGGCTTAAATTATCGAAGAATATCGATACTATTGCCAACAAAATACTTATCGGTATATGTTTTAACGGATATGTTTAAAAAACTTGATTCGTTTTTTTTTGCTGGCGTCATTTATGCAAAATAATAGATATATTACATTTTTTTCGTTTTTTCTCCTTTAGGAATTGCAGGAACTGGCCAAGAAACATTCGAACATACACATTCTTGAGATTGGTAAGCGATTGGAGCGTCTAAATATAAAAAATTTGAGATTAACTGTTAGCTGTATGTTTTGTCAGATCTGAAGAACTATGGTGAATACGACAAACTGGTTGGCCAAATCAGCGCTGTAACCAAAGATGCCGGCCTTAATGTGCTCTTCAACAATGCCGGCATGGCGCCCAAGTCAGTGCGCCTTGCAGCCACCCGAGAGCAGGATCTAATCAGTACGCTGCAGACAAATACCGTTGCTCCAATAATACTGACCAGAGCCTGTCTGCCACTCCTCAAGCAGGCATCGGTGACCAACGAGGCCGAGTCGATGGGTGTCAGGCGGGCCGCCATCATCAATATGAGCTCCATTCTCGGCTCCATCGAGTCGAATGTAGAGGGTGGCATGTATGCATATCGCACATCGAAGGCGGCTCTGAATGCGGCCACTAAATCGATGAGCATCGACTTGAAGCCACAGAGCATACTCTGCGTCAGCATGCATCCCGGCTGGGTGCGCACGGACATGGGTGGTGGCAATGCACCGCTGGATGTGGACACGAGCACTAAACAGATTGTGGACACCATCTGTCAGCTGAACGAGTCGCACAATGGCGGCTTCTATCAATACGATGGCGCCCAGTTGCCCTGGTAAAAATATACCAAACAAATATGTAATTGACATCTTTCATATGGGGAATTGATTTAATTTGTTTCTGTTCTGTTCGAATCCCTTATGCAAATTCGTAGTCCGTATATATCGGCCATTGTACATATTTATGTATATATATATAAAAATACATTTTGTGTTCTATCTATGTGTCTATTATTGTTGGGGGGCTTAAAGAATTCTCAGGGAATCATAAGTTACATTTAATTCCGACGAATAGCGTTGCCAGATCAGAGTGGCGGTGGCAATTGTTTGTTTTGGGATTGATTGCCCTCATTTCCATTCGCATTCCTGTTTTCGTTTCCGTTCATGGGATGGGCGACGCGTTTGCGCAGATCAAGACGAGGACGGCGATTGCTGGCATTGCTTGTGCCGTCCGTGCTGCTAATTGGCGGCGGATCATTCCATCCGGGTGTGAGTGAACCTAACAGCCCGAAGAGCGAGGCAAACAATAGTAGTTGGTAAAATAAAAAAAAAAGCTTTCAGGCAAGCTTTGAGTTTTACCTGGAAAGGCGCCAGTGGGTGCAATGGTTTGACCCATTGGTGGTGGTGGTTGCTGTTGTTGTGGCTTTGTTGCAGCTGCTGGTGGCAGCGGCGGCGGCGGCGTCATATTTGTCACTAATGCATTTAACGCTTGCGACCTTCTGTCTGTTTATCTGTTTACAACTAGCTGTCAGCTGTTTTGCTCAATTTGGTCGGTTTCATTATTGTTGTTGTCCTTGTTGTTTCGTGTGAACAATTATTAGCCAACTTCACGTGAGTGAAATTTTTGCGTGCAGCCGACTTCACGTGCTTGCGCATTTTGCGTGCACCCAACTTCACGGACATGCGCTGAAGCGAAGGTGTCATTTTAAATTTCTAACGTTAATTTGATTAAGAAACGGCACAAATTGCAAATGTATAAGAACTCTGTAAATACTAATAATGCTATGAGTATTTAGATTACCTGTTTTTCATGTAATACAGCAAACTGACAACTTAACATTTTTGATTATCTCCTATAACAATAGCAATTTTGAATTTAAATAATGCTATTACTATAAAAATTGTCCTGTCTTTGCGGAATTAATCAAATTACCTGAAATAATGTTCTTTTATTTTGATGTTCTGATATAGCAAGCTAATAGCTTTACGTTATTTTCTTAGCTGAACATACGTTAATGCAATTATTCTATGCATATTTAGGGCTTCTCTGGAAACCTAAATACTGGAAGTAAATAAGTAATTAAATTTAAGTCAACCTAATTGTCAGTGCATACAAATATATTGGATTGTTTGTAATAATATGGGAAGTTGATGTACATGCAGACTTTAACTCTTAGAAGGAATGGATTTAGTTATTATAATATTTGTTTCTATTGATATGGCTTGATGTTATCTGGTCTCTTACAATAGCCGCTGTCACACGCACAAGAGTCTTTTGAATCTAATCTTGTGCAGTGGCCAGCAGCTGCAATAAGCACCGATTATTGAGCGCCATTCATATTTCACTGTGACACTTAAAATATAGTTTTGACTGTCATCAAACTTACTCGTCCTGTCCTCCATTCGAAGAGAACTTCGATATGGGCATATTTGATGCAATTTCAATCGTGCTGAATTATTAATAAGCCAAATAGGGGCCGACATTTGTTTTAGTTCCCAATCGAAAGTTGGAGACACTCTTTTGAATTGTTGATATGAAACTTAAAATTCGAAGCGCTTATTGATTTTCAATTGTGGTCGTCCTGTGGTCTTCATTAATAATAAATGCAACAAATTGAATGCTAATAACAAAGATAATACAAAATTTGCTGCACTTTACGCCTCCATTAACTGACATCAAATTTTATTTGATTTCCATTTGAAAACTTGCCATGTAAATCGATGATTTTTCCAGGAGTCAAAATTTAATTTCACAAATTTACAAAAAAAAAAAAACAATAAATATGTTAAGTTGTATATTTTTGCTGTATCCTTATTTGATGTAGTGTGAGCACTTGAAAAAAAATTATTTACATATTTTTAAATAATATGCTTTGCCAGCCAATGCAAAATTATTGTTGCTGACTGATGTTGCTGGCTGCTGCTCGTCGCTGTTGTCGCTTAATTAACAATATTTAACTGAGACAATGTTCAGGCCAACGGGCCGCTTTTATAGTTGCAGGTGAGCCACATTGCCACATTGCCACATGACATCGACGTCGACGTCGTCGTCGCCGTCAGCGTACGCGTAAGCGTTTTTCTCTGCTCACGTCGCATCCCTCAAGTAGCAAAGTTGCTGTTGTTCCTGTCGCTGCCTCTTGTTGTTGTTCTTTGTTTTTGTTGTTGTCATCAATTTCTTCAACTGCCCGCAAATGCGTGTGTATGCACACACACACACGGACACACACACAGACACACACACCTCCGTGTCGGGCAAATGCAAGCCGAAGGTTTGTGTAGGTTTGTGGTTGTGACTTTGTAATACATATTATTATTGGGCAGTGTTTACAGTAGTCACTGATATATAAGAATTGTCTAGAAATGAGTTTTGTTCATATGTTATTGTTATTCATTGCTTTTTTCGTTGAACATGTTTTGTTTAATCAACCAGAGACAAGTCTTAGCCTAAGTCCCAGATTCTTATTACATAATCCGATTTAACACTGATCTCTGTTGTGTTGTCAGCGTTAAACTCTAATGGCGTCATTAATTAAGTATTCATTTTTGCATTAAAAATTTCTGCATTCCATATAAATATAAATCAAATAATTCGCAATTAATAATTTAACTGAAAAATAGCAGCAAAAAATATGAAATAAATAAATAAATAAACTCTTTGTTGCAAGAATCCGCTGTAAGAACCATTAGCTGTGAATATAATTTACAAATAAATGTATAAGAAAGTCGTTTGCGAGGTATCACTGTATGTATTAGGGCAAGCAAACAGTCGCTGCCTAGTTTTAGGCGGGAGTTCGACTGCAAATCAAAAATGAAGGCAAGCAACAGCATTGGAACAAGAAAACAGACAAAGAAGAAGAAGAACATCGTGGAGGATGGATAGGGAGAGCCACCCCCCGCCTGGAATGGGGCTCTTCAAGTCAAAAGGAAACATTGAGGCAGGTTGCTCGACGCTGAAGCCCAGTTCCAAAAGGAAAAACAAAAGGCAAAAAAAAACAAGGCAACTGGGAAATATGATGCCGGCACGAGCGATGTAATTGCAACTCCACTCGCCACTGGCACTTGCCACACTTGCAACAACATTGCATGCACCACTATAGGGTGGTTAACTCGACAGCGGTTTGAGTGGGGTGCAATCTGTAGGAAACCTCGTGTTGACCAAGCTAACAAAAATTAAATAACATTGTTCTATGCATGCATGCGACACCTTTAACTGACCCCACACACCCCAAACGCCCCTAGCTGTCAGTGCCACGCCCACGCCCACGTCCTATCGACGATCACTTGTATGGCATCGCATCGCTTGGAATGCTTCGCTGCGCTGCGCCCGTACAACGGGGCCTGATGTGTGACCGTGTGGGGAATCTCAACAAGGTAACAATCAGCAAGCGGCCAGCAGCTTAGCACCCTGCCCATGGGCATGGTGCACGGCGTGTGTGTCTGTATGAGAGAGAGAGAGAGAGAGACAGAGAGAGAGAGAGAGAGAGATGGAAAGAGAGAGAGAGGGGGGTGTTGCTGGACGGCGCTTAGTGAAAATGGCGTGTATCAAGTGACAGATTGTCTGCGGCAAAGAGGCCAATAGAGTGGCACTATTGCTATTCTTCTTCTTCTACTGCTGCTTCTGCTTCTGCTTCTGTTTGTTCCGCTTGTGCTTCTTGTGCTTCTGCCTCATGTGCAGTTCTTATTCTTCTTCTTCTTCTTCTTCTTCTTGCTGTTTGCTGCCTTGTGAAACCATAATTTTCAAAGCAGGTGACAGCCAAATACTATGCTACCCACACCCACACACCCACACACACACACGCACACGCACATCGCATGTAAAAAAAAAACGCTGGCAACACTTTTTGACATCTGCTTTTTGTTACTGATTTTCCCGTGGCAAGTTTCCTTGACCACCTGTGACACCTGCTCGTATTTAGACTACTCCCAATTAATGAAATAAAATATGCAAATCTGAGCTATGCATGAATAACTTTGCTCAGACAATGCATTTGCCTGATTCATGAAGCTTGTGGACTTGCTGCCCCCCCAAAAAGTATGCTACAGCAACTGAGAAAATGACACAAAAGTCGTGCAGATTTTCTACATATTGTCATATTTCTATCTTTTCCCTCAAATATGATATAGCAGTTATACGCTTGTATGAAAACCCTTTAATAATCAGAAAGGATTTATAATGCTTTCAATTTATATAATTTTTTTAGACAGTGGAAGAGACTTAAAACTTGAAATAAATAATTGCGTCAGATAAAGTGTTATAATTGTGGTGCTAGGAAATCGATAACATCGTTAAATACACTGCAATGAAACCATATATCTCTCATAGTTCTATACGTAAATTCATCAAACACATTTTTTTTGTTTCACAGACCTTCGAAAATGTCTATTTCTCGCACCGTTTTCGAGCTAGGGTCATCAAAATTGTTAAATAGATTCCTAAGAACCTGCTAAGATTGTTGATTTATTGGCCACGCCCATTGCCGCCCACACAAATCGCGAAAACTTATATCCCCACTAGTCGAGGCACGCCCTGAATGTTTTCTTTGCCACCTGTTCTGTTCCCACTTGTTGGTTATTCAATTGCCCCGACCAATGTTTTAACCAAAATTGTCCCTGAATGTGTTTTACGTATGCGAAGTGTGAAATTTGTTTCGTAAGTCTTCAACAAGGCATATTTAAGTTCAACTTCTTGTCATAGGTATTATTATTGAAAATTGTTTAATAATTTCTATAAGTGACTATCTTCTTTATTATCTGATTCAAGTAATTTAAATATAGTTTCATTATAATTAAGAATATTGCATTCAAAAATATATATAAGTTATGTGAAGTGCATTTTGGGTAAGTATATTTATCCGTATTTCGAGCGAAATATTCTGTTTACAGATAACAATGCATTATTATTCCAATGGTGTAATCATGTTCATTGAAATGGCTTCGGTTCATATCTTAACAGATATCCCAGTTTTCGTTTGTCATCGTATTTCAGTAGGCTTTTTCTTATTACTCTTCCATCTGTGGTCGTCTTAACTTTATTCCATTTCTGTGGCCTTCATACACAACTCATAATGCATTAAAGGAAGATATATCCTTAACCATGACATCAACTTTCCTGAACACAAAGCTACAAATATTTAATAATTTTTGGCCTGAATCCTAGACTTCCACAATCCTTACAATTAATGTTGGTTCATTTTGAAATATATTTATATATATAATCAAAGCACACTTTACCTGCAGCCAGCGAAAAACATATTTAAATTTTAAACATAATTTTAATAATTGTTGACTGTTTTCAGTCCACATTAAATAAATAAATTACTGTAAGGCAAGACGGCTGATGGCCAGAACTAAGCGCCAACTGCATACAAACCCCAACAAACTAGCAAACTAACACATTGACAAATGAAATATCAATCAATATTCATTTAATAACATCGTCAATATGAAATGAGCACATTGACAGACAGACAAATGGACGAAATGACAGCATAAGCGACTTGTCTGGCTTTCGCTTTTATAGGGGAAGTGAATCTTGAAAGTATTGAGAATTGGTATAATAAAGTTGTCCAACAATATTTAATACGAAGAAGGAGGCATCGGCGAACCCAATAAATAAATAAATAAATAAATATATATATATATATATATATATTTATGAGTTTTCGTATTTCATATGCAGATGCAGTTAATTTGAAGCGGTGAATCGGTAATCTCAAAATCGATAAGAATCATGTATCGATAGCAATAAAAACACAATTTTCGAGTAGAAACAAATATGTTAGTGGATTATGAATGCTGAGCAGACATGCATAACTAAATGCAAAGGGAAGAAATCAGCAAAGATTTCACAAAATCGTCATACATTAGGCGCCAAGTTTAATTCACATTTTTATACTGAAAATATATTTCTACAACCAGGGCTCCTATTTTCTTAGTTCCAGAGTACATTTTTCTAAAATTCACAAAAAATATGTCTAATTTTCAGCATGTTTTTATTTGAACATTGGGCTTTTTTTTTGTTAATTATACTTCTATATTATTAATTAACTTCAAGATTTTAAGATTTCAATTTCACCACCTTTTTTATAGTTTGTAGAATGGGGTGGGATCGGAACCATTCGTTTGTGAGTCAACTGACCTTCCACTGAGCTACGCGGCCCATAAATAAAAGTAACAGCTAAACTCTGAAATAGCAGTCAATAAAGCAAAGAATTAAAAGAAAAACTAGGAAATATTTTGGAAATATTTTCTATAATTTACAAATATAATTCTGAAACGTTCAGTTATCGGGGCGATTGTTTTAACATTTCAGGGCGATATATATATATTTTTTTTTTTGTGTTCATATCTGATGAATACTTGGATCGGCCGGGTTCAGGGTATCTGCTGCTGAAGTGGGGGTGTTTGGTGCCTTTAAATAGGTTGATTAATGTTTAAAATATAACTGTTATATAAAAAAAAAAAGAAAGGACACGCTGCGAGTCCACCAGCTGCTTACCAGCGTTGATGACGTCACGGTCTCGTTTCGTTTCGATTCGGTTTTCGTATTCAACTCGGCATTGGGTTAAAGGGATGCTGGGTGGGTGTGTGCAGTCTGTTCGTGACCTGGGCCTGGCCATGATGCTGTTGCTCTTTGCCGATGACTATGACGTCAACAGCTGGGCGGGTAAATGGCCTCTATCAGCACTCTATCACATGTTGCTGGCAAGCAGCCACAGCCACAGTAGCAGCAGCAAAAGCAGCACCAGCAACAGCAGGGGCAGCAACAGAGGCAGCGCCTGTAAGCACGCAACGGTTTTTACTTTTTCTCTTGTGTCAATTGTAGCTGTCAAATTGGTCAAATTTGGTGGCAGTGGTAGTAAGAAAAGTCGCCAGCGTGCTACAAACATTTTGTGCCTAACTCAGTTTTGGGATTCGTTTCACTTTATTGACAATTCATCAAAAAACATGGCACACTTCGTCCAGCAAAAATGTGGCACAGTTTCTATCAAATACTATGCAATTAAAACGAAAGGGTAATTTCGGAACATGTCTCAGACAAGCCTCACATTAGTTAAAATTGCACAGTTATTTGTACGGAATGTTGTAGATCTTTTTGTTGCTTTAGCTGATTCGCTAATTTCGATTCATGCGGTTTTCAATCACAAAAATAAACATCAAATAATAACCATCTATAATATTTAGTGAAAACTCTTTAAGTTTTTTTCTCAAACAAAAATTACAAAAATTACAATTTGTCGAAAGAAACGAGTAGCATAAAAACAACACCAAACTGGGAATACTTCTAAGCTGAAATATTGAAATACCTGCTGAAGGTACGATTTCAAAGGACACCCACACAGGACTTGTTCTGTATTTTATTATATTTATTTATATATAAGAAAAGCCATGTTGGTTCTTCGGAAAGGATTATCTGAGAACTGTAGTTGTGTACAATTACTGGGAAGATTGTTCCTACTGGAGCTATGCGAAATAGGAAGATGATGCTGATCAAAAGGGGTATAATTAACTTTTGCAGAAAGTGTGTAACAGGCAGATGGATATATATTGTATACATTCTTGTTGAGCATCAATAGTGGCGTCACTCCAGCTGTCTACGTGTCTTTATTTGTAATATTATTTCTCGCATACGCAGATCAAGTTGAATTGGGTTTATCTATTTCTTGAATAACGATTCAAATCGCTGTTCGATAATAATGAACACCCCAAGTTGATAGCTATAAAAAAAGTATTGACACGATCGATCAGTTATATATCTATGAATGAATATGCATATTATGAATAAAAACAACCGCTAATTTTCTTCTTCTCTTTTTGATCCTTAAGTAAAATCATTAAAAATTAGAGCAGTTGGCTACCTTTTTTTTTACATTTTAATCAATTTAATATATACATTTATAGGGTGGGTCCAGGGTATCTCCTAATCGAGCTCTCTCGACTAGAGCATTCTTACTTGTTTTGTATGGTTAAAATATGAGGAGCTTAACAAGTCGAAGAAGACTTCTTCACGGGTACAAGGAGGTGATTAACATTTATAATTGCAGATTGTGGTGCATTGAAAAGTGTGATTTGTATATATTCAATAAATGATTACGGTTAATTTTCTAAAGTTACAAATTCTAAGAAACCAAACTGTGCCAAATGCTAGTTTTTTGTTTTAGGCCTTT
Organism: Drosophila basisetae; assembly: GCA_035041595.1. Lineage (NCBI taxonomy): Eukaryota > Metazoa > Arthropoda > Insecta > Diptera > Drosophilidae > Drosophila > Drosophila basisetae. The sequence continues at coordinate 17,834,156 of JAWNLB010000174.1, forward strand.
CGTTGGAACAAGGCTTCGATTAATTTTAAAAGGATGCAATTGGATCTGTATTCAATGGGGAACAGTATTTAAATAAAAAAAAAACACATCTAAATGTTTTCATAATTCGAAGAAAATCAAATAGAGAACATAACGTTGGGTATTTTAACATTTTTTTAAAGTCACTACTCATATTTGAATCCAAATTTGATGTTGTCTTACACTAGAAATCTTTTGTTTTGCTTTTTTTATAATGAACTTTTAGCAGATTTGAGTAAGTTGATTTCCGCATCGCACACACGAGCTCAACGTGTCAAGTTTTTGATTTCAAATACGCTCAAAACTTGAATAGTGGAACTCGTAAGTGTGGCAGACCCCCAGATGCACTGCTGTAAAAGAACAAACCGAATCATTTCGAAAGATACTTACTCAGCGTAAGTGCTCTAGCACTTGTCACAAGCTTGACAATAAACACTGGACAACACACTCAAAAAAAAAAGCAACAACAAAAAAAACGAGTGGAAAACAGAAGCAAGTCGCAAAGAGCTGCCTATCATAATAAGTGTGATAAGACTCTTGTTCGGAGTTTGAGAGAGAGATTGATGGACTGGTTGGCTTGAAGATGTATTTCCGACTGATGTTACCAAATGCGCCAGCCTCAGAATGTTAACTCAGACGCAGACACAGCTTGCAACGCTGACGCCAACGGCGACGTCAGCATCGACTGCAACGTCAGCAGTGGCTGGGACTGCGACTCGTTTGGCGCACTGAATGTCCTTTGCAGCGCTTTGTTTTGTTCGGAGGCTGCGCTGCTGCTGCTGCTGCGCTGCTGCTGCTGCTGCTGCTGTTGCTGCCTCTTTTTCTCAATGAAATTTTATATGTCCTGTCCTTCTGCCAACTATTACCTACCCACTACCAACCAGCGCCATACTCTGCTGTGCTCGCTTCCCACTGCTGCTGGTGCTGTTGCTGCTATTTCTGTTGCTGGTGCGACTGCTGGTTTGGCCGCACCTTGGCTGCACAACCACGAAAACATTGCAACGGCTCATATCCTGTGAATGAATGCCAGCTAAGACGTCACTAGATCGAAGCACCGTAAAGGCAAAAAAAAAGAAGAAGAAGCACAGCACAAAAAAAAAAACTGATTGTGATTTCGTGGACCCATTTGGCTTCGCTTTCGCTTTCGTTTTCGCTTTAGCTTTTATCGACGACGACGGCCTCGCCACTAGGTCACTGTGTTAGCAGAATTCGCAGGCGGCCAATCGATGCTGCTTGTGGGGCTGGGTGGGGTTGCGGAGGAGGCTGGTTGAAGGGGTATCGCCGTCGATGACGAAGGCGCCATGTGAATGATTTCAAGGGGTGCTTGTAGCAGACGCTGCAGCCTGCGATGACGTCGACACCTGTTTGACATTGCCAGCGTCATACGTCACAAACACACACATACACACACACACACACACACTTTGACCTTAAGCGAGAGAGGGAGTGGTATTGGCAGAGGAGAGGGGTTTTTGCATAATATACCATATCGTTGTTGCAGCCTGGCATACCCGCCCAGTGGTTGAGACCTTCGCATTTATTTTTAGTGCACTTTTCTAAAAATACACTCAAACGGGGTCAGCATCAGCAGCAGCATCGGCAGCGCAGCATCGGCAGCAGCAGCAGCAGCAGCAGCAAAGGAAAATTGCATCAACTTTACACCTACAATCTCTGCACACCAGACCCCTGAATCCACAGCAACCAGCTGCCAATTACTAGTCAATTTCTATTCAATTTGCATATGCGTCACATAGTTGCCAGAGTTCGCCTGGGAGTGGGTAGCGCGATTTCGCGCCTGGACTTTTCATCTTTTCATCCATATTTGTTTGTACTATATACATATTTACTATATATAAATGTAAATAAAATAGGCTAGTTTTTATTGGTATTTTATTTGCTTTTTTATTTGGCATTAATCACTTAAAAACAGAAAACATACAAAATGTAAATAGGAATGCTTGATTGCCCTTGATTGAACAGTTTATATACAGCTTAATAGACATTTCTATAAAATATATATATACAATACAATAAGTTCAAATATGAACCATGTCTTCTTTTCCCATTTTTAACTCTGTCGATCGTGTGGAACTTCTGTAAACAAGATATTTCAGATACTCAGTTGATCTGATAGGATTTTGAATTTTGTGTTTCTTAAGTCTCGCAAGTTTGACCGATTTCTTTACTTGTTTTGTTGTGAATATTTATGTATTTATATTTACATATTTTCTGTATATTTATAATCTTAAAAGATTTTTTTATTGTCCATGTGCAAATGTCACTTTTATCGATACAAAATACATTTCAATATATCCTCTTTTAGCGGAAGTAACGCAAAATCGCGTTAACTTCACACCAACAATCTCTGCACAACCGACCCCGAGCCCGTCCCTGAACATTCTGCAACAACCAGCTGCCAATTACTGATCAATTTCAATTCAATTTGCATTTGCGTCATAAAGCCTGCAGGGGTTTGTCGTGGGAGTGGGACCCAAACCTGGAGCTGGGACTAAGCCTGGCAGTTCGTGGCCAGTCGTGAAATTGGGCTCGTCTCCGGACCAGGCTTGTATTCGGGTTCGCAACTGGGTTGCAGCAACGGGCAGCAACAGTCTCATTTGCTATCAAAAATGTATCTTTTATATATCTGTTCTATATGCTAATATACCAAATATAAATGAAATTGGCAAGTTTAAATAGGTTTTATATATGCATTGTTATGTTGCATGAATATTTATATTTATATATATAGATTTTAAGTGTATCTATAATCTACGAAGAAGATATATTTTTGTGTATCAATAAAAATCCATGTGTAAATTTCACTTATGGTTTCAAAATAGATTTGTATATCCTCTTTTAACATTATAAACACAGTGTCAAAATTTCTGCTAGCCATAAATATATATATATAAAGATATATATATATATATATATATATATGTGGAAATATGTTTGTCTGAATGTGTAATTTGAATACATATTTGCATATGCTGTACTAAATGAATACATATATATTTCTGTGTATTTATACCAGATGTGATTTTGGCTCTGAATAGAAATCGCCACGCTACGCAAATATTTATTAAATCAAAAACGTAATCATGTTTTGCTTAGCTGTTTGAAATATTACCAGAGCTGAAAATAGTACTTAAGCCAAATATGAATGAGAAAATATTTATTCGTAGGGTATATATGTAGCTCGATAGTTAAGCTTTCAAAATCCTTAAACGCTTACTTAATAATCCAGCCAGCATCTGCCAAAGCTTTTAGTAAGCCATAAGTATGAGGGTCCTTTGAATAAATGTGTGTTTTTTTTATAATTTAAAACTCAACTGAATCTGCAATCAAAATCACTTTGAATTCTCATAGGTAACATTGTTGCATATAAATGTTATTATAAGAATTTTAAGATTTCACAAATATAAACATTTTTGAGAGTTTACAAATTTTACTTTGTTAGGAAGACGACAGCTAAACTCCAACACAAAAGTCGAGTTTAATAATTTGTTTTTCAAATTCCTGAAATAGTTTTATTTTTTTTATTTACATAGAATAGATTGCAACTAAGGGACTGAGTGGGTGATGACTTGTGCAAGTCATTTGACTAGCATCATGCTTCAGTTGATTATCATTAGCATCATGATTCTGTTGAATAACCTTCGCGAATGCCGCTTGAAAAAGTCAGTTATTGCGCTGTCATAAATAGCAGAAAGCACTTGTATTATCATAGCTGATATTAAGCCGGATCTGCAATTTAATAAACGTCGCGTGTGCCATCAAAGTTATTGCGTAATTGCTCTCAATTACCATCTACGCATACCACTGAGCAGTGCCACAGCCAGCTATATTCAGTCACCGCAGGGCTTAACGCCCTCAAAGTGCATCTGCCAAGCTGAATATATTAATTTTCATTCACAATTAGATTCTGAGCTGGTTGAGTACATTTTGGGCTGCTTTAGCTAACATCATCATTTTGTAGCGTTACATCAATCAAATGGCATACATCAAAGTGTTGGCCTTGCCTAAAAATGAGCACAATTTGTTGCATTTTTGCATATTGCTGTATTGCATATTTGTCTTCTTTTTACCAAAGACAATATTACACATCTTCCTGGGATGGATAAAGCTTATATATTCTTGATCAGCATTGATAGTCGAGTCGATTTAAACATTTCCGCCAGTCTGTCTATATAATATCTATAGTTGCTAGAAGTTTCAAATTGGTCTCAGGGTATCTACTAATCGAGCTCTTTCGACTTTTTATACCTTTGTATATTTTTTTTTCAGATTTCCAACGCATTAAAGGACATATATCCGCCCTATATGGCATACATATTCTTGACAAGCATCACTAGCCGAGTCAATATAGCCAGTTTAAATGCATTTTTGATTGTATTGTATTTCAAACCCCAATCAAAAAACTAGATCTTCAGCAGAGGGTATTTAATCTTCGGCTTGCCTAAGATCAACGTTCATTCTTGTGCTTCTTAAATTGTAATCCTTCAAGACATTTTCGCAATTATTTCACTGTCATAGCTTTCTCAGAACTTAACCGATGTTCCAAGGCAGTCAAACTTTAGATATAAACATGTCAGAAACAGTTTTTGTGGCCAAAGTGCAAGTTACCTGGATATTTACGACAATGTTGCGCCAGATAAATGTTATACTTTTATTTTTGTATTTCTAGCAAGAAACCTAATTCAATTTAATCATCAATTATCAATATCAATTTGATGTGAAAGACGTCATCAATGCAACCAATTAAAAACATGACTTTTATGCATGCATCCCACACACAAATCCAGGAAAAGGCATTTGTGCAACCGGCTGCACCCCACAAGTCAAAGTTGCAAAAGTTGAAACTAAAACCCAGACGACCAGAGCTAAAAATATCCTCAATGCCAGGCAGAGCTAACGCGTGTCAGATAATTTGTTTCATAATGAGAATGCCCAGTAAACATTCCATGGACACTCTCTCACTGTGGGTGTTGGTGTTGCTGTTGGTGTTGATGTTGCTGTGGGAGTTTTTGACCCAGCTAAGCTGCACAGAGAAAAGATGAATCCATTGGTGATGACGCGTTGCAGTTTGCAAATTTCATTTACAAAAGTACAAGCGCAGCTGTTCAAGGCCAAATTGCCATCAATGCTATTAAAGCCAGATCGCCAAACATAGACACAGATGAGGCCCAGAACACAGTACGAATCCGAGCCCGATGACGATTTGGATGCTATCGTCAAGACCAAAACCAGGCTGTGTGTGTGTTTAGGAGGGTTTTCACGGGAATTCCCTGAAATCCGGAATTTGCTAGTGCAATTGACAGCCGATGAGGCATCAGTTAGCCGCCACTTAGGCCATGCATTGCTGTCGCTGTTGTTGCTGCTGCTCGAGCTGTTGCTGGTGCTGGTGCTGGTGCTGGTGCGGTGGTACTGGCAATGGTTAATGACGTCATCGCTGGTCTTCAGTGACGTGCAGCATGAAACTAGTGCAAAGTGCAGCTGCTACGGCTGCTGCTGTTGCTGTTGCTGGCTGCATCCTGCACGTCATCTAGGCAAATATATATATATATATATATATATATGCACATATATATATATATATGTAGTGTATTGGCGTGGGTGTGTGTGTGTTTGTGTCAGCTATATAACCTGATATGGGTCAAACAAGCGACAGCGGCATCAAATTGTTGTCAGGTAGCGCGTACGGCCACAAGGCCAATGGGGTTGGAACAACGACTTGTGCAACAAATGCGACCCACAATTTTCCGAGTGCTCCAATAATCGAAGACACACACATCAGTGTGGACCTTTAACTGTTACCTTCTCGTGACTCCTCCCACCACCCACCACCCCTCGCACCGCCCCGTTTCCTGTTTGCCAAAGTTCAAAAATAGCACACACAAAAAAACTTGACCAAAAGCAAAACAGCAACTCTCACACACCCACAGACACACACACACACACACACACACATGGGAAGCAAAATCGAGCATCATAAATTTCGTGGACCATTTACTGAAAATCTGTTTAAAACTGTTTCAAACGGCTTTCAGAATAAAAATAGCTGCAGAAGCAAACAGCAGAATGCCACCTAAATAAGTCACAAGGCATAGCCGAACAGTCCAAGCGCCTACCTTAAACATACTTGATTGTTCCTATGAAAGCTATATGATATGCTAGTCCAAAGTTGATGTTTACTTGGATCATAATGAGATGCGTAGCTGATGAGCTTGGTTCGGTTATCATGGTTAACAAACAAACATTTTTCTTATTCATCTTATATATAGAGATAGTGTGATCGGATATATGTTTGTGAGTACCGACCTATGCCAAGTTTCATCAAGTTAACTTTAAGTGTGTGGGACTAGTTTGCAGAGAAACAAGCTGACAGACAAATATGATAGATGTAGATATTATAAATATTAGTTGAAAATCAGTGAATCAAATATCTGAAAAGCAATAATACTCGTATATATCTAAATATAAGAAATGAGCATGCCAAAATTACCATTTTCAAAAAATGAACCCATTTAACCATGACCACATTATTAAAAAAAAAACCAAATATCTAAGCAATCATTTAAAATCTTTGCTTATAGATCCTTCAAATAATGATAAAAAATTGCCAGCATAATTGTTGCCCCATTTTTTGAGGTTGCCAATCGAATTTTCCAAAATCTCGTCTTGAGTGCAGCAATTACGATGACCATTTCATTCAATTCGCAATCCACCAGTCATGCTTAACACTATTGATACATATATATATATATATATGTATATATATATATGTACATGTAATCAATGTATGAATGCGATGTTTTTAGTTTCCGCCGATTTTGCATTTGTGTGCGTGACAAAAAGACTGTGTGTATCTGATGGATGCGTTTGCTAATGCGCTACATAAATGGCTGTCGAAAATGTTCTATTAAAAAAAAACAAAACAAAACAAAATGCGGCCCACAAGAGAAATAGAAATTCAAAATTCACTCAAAATAAAAACCAAAAAATAAACATCAACAACAACAACAACAACAGTAATTTCGAAATACTCAGCAACGAAATTCTTTTTGTGTTTTCAACACAAAGTTTACACAGATCGAAGTAGACACACATTATATTATAGTGTGTATAGTATATAAATGTTATGCATATATATATATTCTGGCTATATCATAGAGAACGCCCACACAAACACCCACGCACACACACACACACACACACACACATATGTCTGATTGAAACGTTTCGCCTGAGAAATTTTGTTGCCTTTGGTGTTTGCTTTAAATATGCTGCTCGCAACAGCAACAGCAACAACAGCAACAACAACTGCAACAACAACAACAACAACTGCAACAACAACTGCAACAACAACAACAATTATTTCAGTTTGGGATTTCTGTGAAATTTTTGCACATTAGCACTGGCTGCAAGGCAGCAGCGTGTGCTTGTATCCGTATCTGTATCTGTAACTGTGTCTGTATCTGTATCTGTATCTGTATCTGTATCTGTATCTGTATCTGTATCTGTATCTGTATCTGTATCTATACGTACAATGCTGTTTGTATGTGTATCTTGTTCTTTGTCTGTTTTGTTTTTCAGATTGTTTGGTCTTTGGCAAATTGCGCATACGACGCGTTGCAGCGTCATGTTCACATAGCCTCTGCCAAATTACACATATAAGACATAATTACACACACACACATGCGTAGTTAGTATATATATAAGTAAGATATATGTAATATATATATATATATATATATATGTGTATATATGTGTAAGAGCCATTTTAGTCTAGGGCAAGATTTCCGCACTTAATTGTTTTCTCGTTACAAAACTAATGGACGAATATTTAATTAACTGAATTACTCAATTGAAAACATTTCGTGGACTGCTTTATTCAATATTAGGTTTGGGTTCATTTAAGCGTACCTTTCAAAATTAATTTTACCAACTTGCAATACACAGTAAAATTACAATTAAATTTATTTATTTGCTACAAAGTTTGGAGGCTGCAGTCGAAATGAGTTAAGTTCATGTGCAACATGCTGCAGGAGCACAGCTGTCAATTGGAATTTGGCATTGCACACTGAATATAATCTTCTTTCTATAAAAGAAGATATAAATAATAAAAGTAATTAATATTTATTTTTAAGCTTCGTGGAAAGGCAGACTAATGTGGCGCATATATTTATATAAATTATGTACTGTCACCGATCCTAATAATAGTAATAATATAAATCAAGCTTGAATACAGGTCATGATTAAAGTTGTATTATTCAAATGGCTTTAAACTAATAAGCTAGACATTGACTATCTACCGATAAACCGATAACTCTGTATTTAATTTCGATAGCAATAAAGCCTTTCAACTAGGTAGGAATACAGCTTGATTACTTTTATGAATTGCGTAAGGATCTACTTGATCTGTTTAAAGTCTTTAAAATGGGATATTTCAGTCTGTATATTACAATAGATATATGTATGTTAACATAGAATTATGCTAATTGGCAAACTCTGCAGCTAATAAAGATTATAAGCGAAACCAAATACGTATCAAAATGTATACTTAATAAATTTATTAGTTCTTTAACTTTGATTGCGTCAAGTAGTTGCCAGCCATTTGATAATCAAGAATATATGTATTTAGATACACAATTTCTTAGTGAATAGCACGCGTATATAACTGGAGAAGATTTGGTTATATTCGAAATTGAATTTCGTTCATTGATGCGTTGTGCAGCTGTTTTGTAGTGCTCAGGGCACATCTGAACCAGGGCTGGCTAGACAATAATCTATGTGGCTAATATTGCTTTTTCGAGTTATTGGCATTGCTTGCATGCCTGGTTAACTGCATATGGGACAAATGGCTAGAGCACAGCCAGCGGCAAAGGCAAAAAGAGAATTTCTTTGCTGGCCCACTCAATGCTCAACTGGAGCAAATTTATTTTTAACACATGCATTGAATTCCAAGCGGCTCCGCTTACACCGCACACACATCGATAGCAGCATACATATATACAATACACACACACACACACAAACATAATTGGTGTATGTAGATGTATAGACGGTTTCTCCAAATGTGTTTTTTTTTTTTTGGCTGCCTGCAACAGGCTGCTGGTTGCTGGTTGCTGGTTGCCGACCGTCGCTGAGCGTTGAGCGCACGAAACGGGCAAAGCACAATTTTCGGTATCCATTTCGATTTGGGTTGCGGCAGCGCCAACTATTTTTAGCTCGTGCGCCCAGATACAGATACAAATACCATTACCAATACGAATACGAATACACGCACAACCACAAATACAACGACAGATGTTCGCTGCTCTCTCTCACTGTGGAGAAGCCAGAGAGCCAAGCGAGCCAAGCGCCAAACGCAATCATCGAAGGACGGGCAGGTGGGCGGCATATCTATATGTATATCTATATATATATGTGTGTGTGTGTGTGAATCTGAATCTGAATCGGAATTGGTATCTGTATCCATGGGCTGACCGCCTCTAGAATATAGTCTGCCGTGGATCGTCGGACCGTTCAGTCTTTTTGTTTCGTTCAGTACCATCCGATTCGTGTGATCGACAGCAACGCTCAATTTTTTTCTTTTTTTTCTAATTCCTTGAAGGTGAGTGGGTTGCTGGCGCACCAAAGTGCAGAATGCCTCAACCAGAACCAAGCAATCAAAATGCAACAACAATCAATAAAACGAAACTAAAGCAACCTATCAGCCCTATAACAATACGATAATCATCAGCGAAGTCAAGAAAATGACAAAAAACATTGTGTGCAAAATACAAAAATAACTGGCAAAAGCATCTGCATTTAGAAAACCTTTATGAACAACGAAGACTATATAGCCTGCCAGTCAGATCGTGCGTGTGATCCTAACTCTGCAAAATAACTATATATATTTTTTCATTTTTTTTTTCAAACATTTTTTTTTACAATATTTTTTTCAAGTGCTGAAAGTGTTGCAGAAGGCTGATATAAGCCAAGAAAAACGATATTTTGAACTATTAAAATACTTTTGTAGTAATATAACTAATCTTCTTCTATTTTTTTTTTTGTTGCTGAATTTAAAAGAAACATTTCATAATTCGTTGAACGCAACGATTATGTAAGGAGTATGTGGTGCACATTATATATATATATATATATATAATTATATATTTATATATATATATATATATATATGTAGGTTGTGTGTGTGCGTGCAAAAGCTATAAATGTAGCTGGCAGATACAATATACATTCGTATGAGCAACAGCAACCACAGAAACAATTCTGTGCGGACAGCAACAACAGCCTTAGAGCAACAGCAACAGTGGCAACAACAACTGCCACCCAAAATAGAAATGTGCCACTGTTTAAACACGCACACACACACACACACACACACATATTTATAAACACACACAATATATATAAACAAGTGTGTGTGTTTTTTTCCTTTGACTCTTGACGCGTTTCGAAGCAAAAAAAAAAAAACTAAAAGCTGCCAATTAGTTGAACTAGAACAATGGAATACGAAAATTGAACAATAATATTTCGCTGAACTTGACAGATAAATGTAAAATCACCTGAAAGTCTCGGTTAGCCACTTCAAATATAAGAATATATTTCAAAACTCTAAAAAGATGCTTCAATTACTTTTTCAAGCGTACAATTTTTCTTATACCACTTCTAAATGTGTCCTTATTTGTTCTGTTGAGCACATAACTAATTTGCTTTCACTTATAAATAGATAAGAACTTTATTTTTAAACACATACAAAAAATGATAATTTGAATATTTTGGAATCTACTCAATCTTCTTAAATAAACACATGAAACCTATACAAAATATACTTCAGATAATTTTTGAGTTGAGAAGCTACGTAGAATATGTTACAACGAAAGTCAGCTATAAAAGCTTTACAATTTTATTTATATTCTCATTGTCTAACGATATATTTATACCATAGTCTATATAGATATACAGTATGGATATATTTCAATTTTGTAGCTTTTGTTATTGTTGGTTCTTATGCTTAAAGCTAAATTGAACAGCTTTTAAAAGTTGTTCGCCTTAAGCCCTCGCGGCGACCTTCGATTTTGACACGTTTAACAACTTGTTCAATATCGGTATTTGTATAGCTATAGAAATATATAGAAACAAGTTCAGCAATGCCTTGATCAGTTTTAGAGCATTATCTATCCCAATTTTTGGGCTCTTTCATTTGAGAAAGCTTTTACGCAGAGCTTTTTGGCGGAGTGTGTGATCGTCAGCAGTGAGCTTATGCTTCTGCCTACTCGCTCACTCTTTCGCGCTCTCTTTCTTTCTCTCTCATTCTGACATTCTGAAATTGGATATCGATAGGCAAAAAGCAGTCGCATCATGAAAACCGTTTGTCCTGCTTGCACGCCCAATCAAACGAATTTGAGAGTGATTTAAAATGTGCGTGTGTGAGAGAGAAAGAGAGCGAGAGTGAGAGTGAGTAAGAGAGAGAGAGAGAGAGAGAGCGGGCAAGTGATCAGCAGGCGGTGCTCCCATATACGGTGCGGTAACTGCTGGCGTATACGTAATGTGTTTATCTATATTGATTGCGCATACGCACTGTGACGCCAGACAAGTGTGTATGCGTGTATATGTCTGTGTGTGTGTGTGTGTGTGTGTGTGTGTTTCACGAGAGTGAAGAGTTTCTGTAAAATACTTGAACTAATCAGCCAATTATTTTGGATTATGGAACATATGCCAGAAGCCAATTAAATGACAGACTGTCAGTCCAATGGATACATCCACACACCCACACACCCACACCCGCACACCCATACACTCGTACAATGATTTATTGATGTGGGCTGAGTGGGTGTGTTGATTATGATGATATTGATGGTGTTGATGATGATGATGTCATGTCATGGCTGTCAGCAATCAGTAGTTGCATTTAAATTCATTCAAATCTCACCCACTGATTGGTGCTGAACTCTTTCTACTTGCAGTAACTCAAAAAAACACAAATCAAAATGGCTGATGATGAGGTGAGGTGAGTATCGGAAAAATGCAAGACCTACCATTGAATGTGGTTCATTATTAAATGAATATTTTATTTGCAGTTCAAAAAGTGTATGCTTAAAAAAAGGCAACGGCGAACTATGCACATGGAACTGGGCACTGGCACTGTGAGCTGCGCAACATTTGAACTTGAGTTGAGGTGAGTTTATTTCTGCTATTCTCCATAGTCTAACCTAAATTAATTTAACCTAAAATAAGCTCAACTAAATGCTTTAGCTAACCGTTAAATACGCGCACGCATTTGGCTTCTTTTGCTTTCACAGATACTAGTTGCGAGCCGGTGCCGATTCCGATAATGCTGTTGACAGACACACAAAATAATGGAACAATAACTGTCAAGTGATCAATGTTATTGTTATCGTTATCGTGAATTCTCAATTGTCGTTCTGTCCGCAATTGTTGTGCTGTCTGTTTTGCGTCCTTCTCTATTCGATATTTAATTGTTCTATATTTATCGATAACTAATCGTTGGTCTACCGCTCTGTTTCCTTGCAGAAAAAGCCAGCAGCAGCTGCACCAGCCGCAGCTGCAGCACCAGCCGCAGCACCAGCCGCAGCTGCAGCTGCACCCGCTGCCGCCAATGGCAAAGCTGCAGCGCCGGCTGCCGCTAGTGGAAAAGCAGCCGCCAATGGCAAAGCAGCCGCGCCCGCCGGCCCGCCCAAGGATCCCAACGATCCCAAAGTGAAGGCCGAGGAGGTACACTGGTGTACGTGTGGCCGCCACTCACGGCCCCAATCGCCTCACCAAGTCAAATGTCCAATGTTCACGAAGCCAAATCAAAAAAGCAAAAAAAAAAATAATAATAATATTAATTATTATTATGATAGCCCCGTATCCAAACGCCATATGCGTGTGCCCATCTACATGTGTTGTGCTAGTGATAGCGATATCGATAACGATAACTAATCACCCAATATGTTGCACTGCTTACAGGCTAAGAAGGCTAAACAGGCTGAGATCGAGCGCAAGCGTGCTGAGGTGCGCAAGCGCATGGAGGAAGCCTCTAAGGCCAAGAAGGCCAAGAAGGGTTTCATGACCCCAGAGAGGAAGAAGAAACTCCGGGTAAGTGTCTGCAACCAATACAATTAGTGCAAAAAAAAAAAAAAAAAACAAAAACAAAAAAAATGTGTCGAATTTCAAAAATGCATTTGAAATTATTTTACTCTAATGAAATCGTTCAACTGCCTTAAAGTTTGCACAACAAACGCAATTTGTTGGCAAACTTTATTGGCGTTTTACGTGAGAAGGAATCGCCAAAGACCTAACAAGTTTTTTGCACGAATGAAGTTGTCAAACTTTTGACGGATCGCGAACTAATTCATAAATGGAAATTTCGATTTGCAGTTGTTGCTGCGCAAGAAAGCCGCTGAGGAATTGAAGAAGGAACAGGAACGCAAGGCGGCTGAACGCAGACGCATCATTGAAGAACGTTGCGGCAGCCCCAGGAATCTCAGTGATGCCAGCGAAGGTGAGTGCCAGCAGTTCAATATAACACCAAAAATGCAATCGAAAAGCGAAGCAGAAATCAATAAATACAATTTCTAACTAGAAATTCTAAATGCGAAAACAATCAAATTAAATAAATAGCAAATGCAATACGCAACAAGCGCAGAAAATCAGCAAATTAAATTGGATACATTTTCTTTGCTGCTTTTTGCTTAGAATTATAAAAAAAAAAAGAATATAACTAAAAAGAATAAAATTAAAGCATAAACATTAAAGTCTACAAAAGTGTCATCTATCATCACAAACACACAGACACACACCCCCAAACACACACACACACACACACACACACAAACATAAAAAAACACACACACCAACAACAAGTTGCGCTTTCCACACCCACACCCACACAACCAGACATACCCATTCACATACACACATACATGCACACTCACTCACACCAATACCAATACCACTTGTTATGTATTTGAATATGTTACTTATTCTCTCTCTTTCCCTCTTTCCCTCCCCGTTTACCCATCTCTCTTTTTACTGCAATATAAATATACACACACACACACACACACAACCACACACACACACACACACAAATGTCCCCTGCCCATATCGAATGTTACCCAACTATATGAATATATATGTATATATATATGTATATATACATATACATATATATATATTCATACATGTATATCTTGTATATATGTATCTGTGTGTGTTTTGTCATGCTGCCAATTTTGGGTGTCCGCAAACGTCAAACGCACAGAGACACTGAAATCCCTGATCAAGCAACACTATGACAGGATTAATAAACTGGAGGACCAGAAATATGATCTTGAGTATGTTGTTAAACGCAAGGATGTTGAGGTACACGCACATATCTACTAAATAACTATCTATCTATCTATTATAAAATATCCAAATGCCTATCTATCTATTAGCTATTATCTGCCAAAAAGCGTTCCAATTATCAAAATCAAAAGTCTAAAACAACTTAATGCTTAGCAACAACAGCAACAAAAAATAGCAGCAACAGTTGCAATTGCCGCAAAACCAACACCTTCTGTTAGCTATCTCTCTTTTTAACTATCTATCTATCTATATACATATTTCTTTCTATTTATCTTTAATTATATATATACATATATATATGTATATATATATATATATATATATATATATACTTTTATAATTGCTGTCTAAACCACTTACTTTTTTGTATAATACACTTAATTTTCGTACAATTACGTTTTGTATACAGTAAAAACTCAAGCAAACTAAAACTAAACTGATCAATATCGTCCCTGTAAATACATATACCTATATATACTTATATATATCTACTCGTATACTTAACTTGTCAACCAACAGAAAACTTAATTTTATAGCTTAGCAAATACATATGCCAATAGTGTTGTAAACAGAGCTATTCTTACTTAATTACCATGGCAATTACTTGAGTAATCGATGGAATATCAGCAGATAATTCGATGATGGGTATTCAATCAAGAGATGACTATCGTTTTTATATTTTAATTATTATCGAAGTAAATGTTTCGATTTGTGTAATTTTCTTAATACTTGTGATGACTCAAGTAATGCCAATTTTATAAATTTCAAGTACTCAAATAATTATAATTCCCTGTGGTAATTACTCATTTATTGTTTTGGTAATTGAAAATATTTATTACAGCTCTCTCGCTCTCTGTATCTCTTTGTCCCTCTCCCCTCTCTCTCTCTCTCTCTTGTTCTCTCTCTCTCTCTTTCTCGCACACTCTCTCTGTCTCACATACCTTGGGAAGTCGTTCAGTTTCACGTACTCTATACACACAAGCACCACAATGCCACACTGCCCACGTCTGTACAACAACGCAGCACACACCCCAAACACACCCGACCCCACCTTAAAATTCAAATTTAAAAATACGCACACACACAAACGAAAACACACACACACACACACACACGTGCACATATTCTGTCTGCAGTTTGAGCAGTTCTTCAGAGCCAAGCAGGAGAACTCGAAGAGAAAATTCCGCAGAATACTCACTCGTTTTAACATTCACAGATACACTACAGAAAGCTTGTCAGGATTATCACAATAAGATACTGAAATTGGAATCTGAGAAATACGATGTGGAGCGCGAGGTAGCCAGAAAGGAATTTGAGGCAAGCGTTGCACACAATTCTCTCCCATAGCTCAATCTCTGCCTCTCTCTCTCTCTCTGCGTCTGTCTGTCTCTCATGATTTCCTTCGAGTTCCACGCGACAAGGAATGAGATAGAACAGATCTAGAGAACAGTCGATCGATGGAACTTAATGTCGCTACTTCTCGTAGTCCATTTGAATACCGTTAATAACAATCAATGCTCCACACACATTTCAGATATTATACGTACATATACATATAACCAGCACTTGAAAGATATATGCAAATATTACATAGTTGCTGCCCCAAAAACGCCCCCTGGCGGCCAGTCTGTGTGTGTGTGTCAGTCTGGGGTTACCCGTAGTATAGAGCACAATATGTTTAGCTAGCAAAACAAACAAAACAAACAAACAAAAAACAACCACAATAATTACAACACGTAGAAAATTTAGAGCTCTGTTCACCGTATTTTTTCTTCTGTTTTCTTCCTCTTTTTGAATTTTGGAAGAGAGCTGTGCAAATTTTGAATACATTCATCAAGAGGGCACATTCAAAATTTGTTACATCCCACTTTGAATTTTGGTCGAAATCAAAGAGTATATAAAACGAGTATAACTCCATTTTCAATGCCATTAACCAGCTAACCAGTACGCTAAATGGAAGGCCCCTTAACTTATCCATGGGTGCGAACCAAGCATAACTTGCAGCCTCTACTAAACCGGATCAACAACCAACAACACCAAATACTCGCTGTTGTTACTTATCCCCATAATATATATGTTTTCTTCCACAGTATAAACAAATTTGTTGGCCAACATTTTGCTTTTTTTTGTGGCTTATTTGACATTTTTGAAATGACAATAACGATAAGAATTTTTTAAACTAGAATAAGTATTAAAGCAAAGCTTCGTTGTATTTTTGTTGTCATAGTACAGCTGTTGCTATTTTTGTATTTTGCAAACAGCTTTTACTAAAACTAATTGCAACGATCAACGCACAACAAACAACGAATAACGAGTAACGAGTAAACAGAATAATGAGCATAGGGCCCAAATAACGAGACCAAGTACGAACGAGTGTTTTGTACTCATATGAATACATAGACAGACATAAGTCTCGTTAGTTTAGTTTATAAGCAGAGCCACACACATACCCCAGTACAGTCACTAAGCCACCACAACAGCAACAACAACAATAACAACAACCACAACAGCCACAACAACAACAGACACCTAACTCATGCAACCCAACACCAAGCGCACTACACTGAAAAAAAAAACTGAAAAACAAAAAAAATTTAAACAAGAAACGAGAAACGTATAACAAATATAATAAAAGCAAGCAAAGCACAATTATTATGTATGTATTTATGTATATGCAACTTGTAGGTGATAAAACTAAGGATATAGCTGAATAACTGACTTTATAAATTAATATTTAATATTCCTTCTCTTTCTCTGACACGCGGCGAACAACGCGCGTTACATGTGCGTCTCTCTGTCCCTCTCTCTCTCTCTCTCTTTCTCTCTCTTTCTCTCTCACTTCTGTCACTATCTTTTTCTCTCTTTCTTTCTTTCTTTTGTCTGTTACTATCTTTTACCTCTCTCTATATGTCTTTCACTATACATATATTTTATACATAATCCTTTTCCCACACAAAATACGCACAAAAACTTACAAAACACTATCAAACTATCTCTCCCTCTCTCTCTCTCTCTCTCTCTCTCTCTCTCTCTTTTTCTCTCTCACTCTGTTTCTGTCTTTACACATATATCTATATATCTATCTATCTTTTTCTTACATCCGCATCTATCTGTGTCTCTTTTTGCCCACGCACTCACATACATACACGCAACAACCGACAACGACTCTCTCTCACACACTCACACACACACACACGCACTACACGCACACCACGAACTCTGTCGATTTACGCTTTTACGCGCGTTACGTCATATAACGTAAACGCTGACGTTCACTTTAAACTTTACCGCAACCGTTACCGTTACCGTTACCGATATCAAAACCGTTACCGTTACCGATACCACAGCCGAACTGCAGACAATATGCAAACAATATTTTCAACGCGTTTACTCTTTGGAGGGCGATAAATTTGATTTAGAGCACGTGCAGAAAGTCAAAGCACAAGAGGTAAATTCCCCATTAATTTTGCCATGAACCCAAAAAGAAAACAAAACACAAAATATACAAAAAAAAAAAAAACACAAAATACCAAAAAAAAAAAACAACAAAAAAAGAGCATCCAATATGCGAATGATTATTATTATTATTACAAATCTATTGATAAAAGCAAGCAAAAAAACAACAATATTGCCAACAACAACAGCAACAACTACAATAATAATTTTAATAATAATAATCAATTATTATTATTCATAACTTTTTTTTTAATATACCCTTGATTTGATTTTTTCTAAATATATTCTTAATCATAATTTTTTTTTAGTTATTTTGCGATTATTCTTCTTAATTTTTTCTTAAACCTAATTTTTGATATTGTTTTTAACTGCGCTAAACTACAAAACAAAAAAAGTACAAAGCCAAAAAAAAAATAAATAAAAAATATCTACTTAATAATTGCATATATACATACATATATATAAATATACAAGGCGCACGATACTAAGCAAAATCGGCGCGCGCTTTGAACTCTGCGTGTGGGAGACCCCCTCTAAAAGAAACGTTGTTCAGTTGGGTCTTGTATATCGACACCGATATCGATATCGATTCTTTAACCAAAAGTCAAAGAACAATTGAGTTAAAGTTGCATATATTCTCTCTGTCTCGCTGTTTTTATCTCTCTTTCTCTTTGTCTGTCTCCCTCTCTCTCTCTCTCTATCTCTCTCATTCTGTTTTGTCAGCCTTCTTATGATGGATATATGTTTCGATAACCGTGCTCAATTGACAACGTTTCTTGTTCACGTATAACCCACAATACCGATACCAACCGATACCAACCATAACCAACAACAATAACAACAACAACAGCCAAGACATTTCTCAGACCCGTACGTTGCGCCCCATTCCAAAAAAAAATCTATTAAAATCACTTAAAGCCAATTTCAAATCAGTTCTCGAAAAGTTAGTAAATTTACCGAACACATAACATCTAAAAGAAATAGAAAACAATAAACGATATAATTTGATTATGATATTTAAATTTATATATATAGAATTATAAAACAATATAAAAACATAAATCACGCATACATAAATGTAAAATAAGTACCTTAAGATACGTAGAACAAATTTAAAAAAAAAAAACGACAAACCGACAAAAATCCACCCAAAAAATGTGTTTTTACAGGCGAATTGCAAGAGATTTGCGAAGAGTATTACGAGCGTATGTATATTTGTGAAGGCCAGAAATGGGATCTGGAATACGAAGTCAGGAAAAAAGACTGGGAGGTACTGCAACAATTTTTAATCAATTAAAAAAAAAAATACAAATATAAAAACCAAACTCTTAATACAAAAGAAAAAAAAAAATACAAAAACCAGACATACAATTTTTTTAGTATCATGTTTTTTACGTTTCCGTTTTTTTTTTGCATCAACTATCAAAACTTGTTGATACTTGTGTTACATATTTAAAAACAAAAAAGTATTTGACTCTCTTACTTGTAACTGTTTTTCTGAATTGCTCACATACAAAAACTTACAAACAAAAATACGTATCTATACATATTATAAAACATATATAGATGATTCGTTATACTTACCACTCTTTGTTCGATTTTACAAGTTTTTAATATACCGTTGTTAATCTCATGTTACTTGTACTCAATACGGAAACACAATCCAATCAACAACAACAATGAAATATCTGTGAGTTGAGAAATTGCCACACAAAACTGCAGCAACAGCCAAGAACTTTGGAAAACAGCCGCCAGTTAAACGAACAGTCATTCAAACCGCCAATCAATCAATTAATCAGTCAATCAATCAATCAATCAGTTGTTTCAATTACATAATTAATCCTCACTTCTTCTGATGAAATGAATTCACAATGAACAATTGCAACAATTGCAACAATATCTCATCTCCGTTATGCACCTAAGCACAGTATTCATTTAGTGTTGCCTAATTGTCTACAAATAAGTGGGGTTAGCTCTCTCACTCTTTCTCTCTCTCTCTCTCTCTCTCTCTATCTTTCTCGATCGCTCGCTCGCTGTGGCGACGGCACCGCGGCTGTTTAGTTACTGTTATTTGTTTGCACTTTCATTTGGCAAACGCAGCACTCACATTGCACTACACAACACTGTCAAACTTGTCAAAACTTTCGTCGTTGTTCAGCACTGCAATTTTTTTGCAACAACTTAAATTCTGACATTGTTTTGTGTTTTCCACCCACTACATACAACATTGCTCAAAATTCTTTTGTATCTTTCTTTCTTCCTTTCTGTGATAATTTGTTTGTTACGCTCTCGCGTCATTTGCATCGTTTTTGGTTGCCACTGTCTGTGCGTCCGTTGGTCACACATACATACACACACACTCAAACACACACACACAAATAGAACAAAAAAAAAACCCATCAATACACAAAGCACGTCAGCACGCTGAGCACAATGTAGAGGCAATTATTTTTTATTAGAAGTTCTGCATGTGCACTTGTCAACAACACCAGCAGCAGCAGCAGCAGTCAGAAAATCCACTCTTCAAACGAATAACAAACTACAGACAATAATAATAATAATAATAATAATAATAATACATCAACAACAAAACACCAATTCCATCCAAAATCTCTAAGCTCGAAATAAATACCTCAATCTCCAACCTCAACCTCAACCTCAACCGCTCGCACTTTATTGTAAATAATGCAATTTGGTTGTAAAATGTACTTCATAATATCGTTAATTGGTTCGCTCTGTTTCTATCTGACGCTCGCTTTAACCAACAACCTACAGACAAACAAAGAACAAAAAAGAAGTAGAACAAAGAGAAGCATCAATCTAATAATAAAGAAATTTAAAATTATGCGATAAATCGTTAAATCTAAACCATTGAAGAGCATAAGCGCCAAGCGTCGATTTACTCGAGTACTTACAAAAAAAAAAAACAAAACAAAACAATAATAATAATTATAATATCTAAAAAAGAAGAATTACACAGCTGTTAAAAGTTGCCAGAGTTCTGGCTAATGTTTCAATAGTCCAATAGTCGGTTCGCTACAACCAGCTAACGCTCGAAAATTGCCACCGCTGCCCACTAAACGTTACTGTTACTGTTACTGTTACTGTTACTGTTACTGTTACCGTTACCGTTACTTTTACTGTTATCACAAAAAAGCAAACACGCTCCGAACTCGAAGTATTTGCAAGAAACAAAAAAAAAAGAAAAGAAAAGCTGAACAAACAAATGAGAAAGAAGGAAAAGAAATGCGAAAAGAAACACAAAACAAGTCAGAAAAATACGTAAGAAATATGTTTACAATAGTCATAAAAACGAATAATCAAACAACCAATCAATCAATCAATGTATGAAATGTATGTAATGTATGTATGTGCCATGCTGTGCAGTACCTCAGGCCCCAGTTCCGTACGCTCAAGTCTTATATGTATAGGTCATTACTCTAGTCTATATCAAAACAAAATATCGTATATAAAAATAAAATGCCATAAAAAAAAAAAATTACTATAAAAAGAAACAAAACAAAAAAAAAATATAGAGGAAATCGACATTTGGATGTTATGCTGTTCAATCGACAAAAAAAAACACCTAAAAATAAGGACCCAAAACTTCCACTCAAACAAAAAAAAAAAAAAATAGAAAGAAACCGACCTTAGCTGCCCCATTAAAAAAAACCGTTAGACCAAAACCTAACTGCGTATTTGGCTCGTCTTGCTAGCTCGCTCGCACGCACCAGCTACAGTTTTAACCGAAAAACAAGAAATAAACAATAGACATAACTATTTATCTATATCTATATCTGTATCTGTATCTGTATCTTTATCTGTGTATCTGTTACCGTAGTTGTGCCTGTGCACATGTTTAAACTATATGCGATAAGTGTAACGCGCTGCATGCAACCTGTCTGCTTGCAACCGTCTCTTTTGCACGTCTCTTATGCCACCACTTTGCTCGCATTTTGATTTTGATATTGCAATTTCAAGTAGTTTGCCACATTTGGTACATTTAGTACATGTCTATTGAAACGAATCTGTAAAATGTTTTTACAATATGCTTATGTCTCTCATATATGCTAACTGTATGTGTCTCTCTTTGATCTCTCATCGCACTCTATAGATCAACGATCTCAATGCCCAAGTTAACGATCTTCGCGGCAAATTGTGAGTACCAATTACCCATTGAATACCCTTGCAGACACCATGCATACAATAGATACTTATCTATATTCATATCTCAATCAAATATTGTCGAATTTTATGTGGCAATATTCAATACTCTGCAAGGGCATCCAAATTACTTGAAGACTCAACTAACTCAACTAATAACTATTTTTTATCCAACGTACAGCGTTAAGCCAGCCCTGAAGAAGGTCTCCAAATACGAAAACAAATTTGCCAAGCTGCAGAAGAAGGCCGCAGAATTCAACTTCCGCAACCAGCTGAAGGTGGTTAAGAAGAAGGAGTTCACATTGGAGGAGGAAGAGAAGGAGGTAAGTTCGGATTGGGTTAGTGGCTTGTGGTGGACACCCTTCCAGGTGCTACCTTCAGCTAGGCATCGATAGAATAGCAATAGTTTTGTATAACTATACTTAACTTACATTATGTATATTAATACTCTATATGCTATACCCATATATATACACACATATATACTTCGATCAACCAAAAATGATGTGAACGCTCCCATAGAAAAAGATTAAAGATGCCGGTTCTCTAAAAACAACCAAAAAGTGTAAGGATGTGTGAAATGATGCGTGTTTACAAATGTTACAAATGTTGAGCCCCACATGTTCTCCATTGTCACTTTATGTACTGCTCTATCTCTGTCTCTATCTCTGTATCTCTCTCTCTCTCTCTCTCTCTCTCAATCTCAATCTCAATCTCACTCTCTGTCTCTTTTACTTTTATCATCTAACTACATATCTGTCTATCTATCTGTCTCGCTCGTTTTATGGTACACCTCAAAACACCTGTCAATATTAGCCTAGTCGTCACAATTTTGTCACAATATGTATTCGTATGTACAATATGTATGTATGTATGTAGTTTCGTAGTGTCGTAGTGCACAGAGCACAGTTGTTAGCCATCTGTTCCGGAATGTACTGGTTAAATGTTAAGCGAATGGTCATTTCCACGATAATACTAATGCCATATGTATTCTATTCTATTCCACATCGATGCTGGATTGGATCTGCAGAAGAAACCCGACTGGTCCAAGGGCAAGCCCGGCGATGCCAAGGTAAAGGAGGAGATTGAGGCCGAAGCTTAAGTGTCCACGTCCACGTAGTGTCCACTGTACCACCCGTGACTCCCGCCCTAAACAATATATAATTCAATACAAACAATTATTTCACCAGAAACAAAAGTAAAACAATTATCTGATGCTAAATACCAGAATCAAACAATATACGTGTATATATTTATCTCACAATATATATTCTATATATATGTATCTATGCATACATATGTGTAAGTATGTGTGCATATGAAATAAAGTACAGCTAAAGCTCAATCAGAAACATTACAAAAACACCAGCTATCGAAAATAATTCACACATCATGAAGAATTCAAAACAATACCCAAACATCTGAACGTTCTGATGAATTATTTTTTTTTATTATATTTCATTAATTACAAATTCTATTTTTTAATGTAAATTAAACTAAATTACAAAAAAAAAAAAAAAAAAAAAAAAACTCTTCGCACACATTTTGTTTTTTGGGCACACCTTCCACAATGGCATGTGCATTTGAGTACCGAGTATCCACCGAGTATCCACAGTTTCCCGAGACTCCTTAGATTCCCCATCGATGTCGTATTGTCGTTTTGCACTACACTTCTGATATGCACCGAATCAGCAACCAATGAGCAACCCTGAGCACCAGCATCATCTGTAGCTGTTCCGAATGACTCAGTCGAGTGAATTATTTGAATGATTCATCCAATGAATGATGTGATTGCAGGAACAGGCGCCCGAGACGCCAACGCCGGCATAAGAGCAGCTCCTCGAGTAGTCCTCGCTTATTGGACCGACACAAAATCAAATCGTTTTTCTTCTGTGCACTTCTTTCGTTCAATCTTACAATATGTACTTTAATTTACGTTAATTATTACAAATATATCTGAATATATATATTTATTTGAAATTAGTTCACAAGCAGACAAATTTGGGTTTCTGGGTAGCTAGACTGGGTTACTTTTCCAAGTATTTGGATTCTTCGATTATCTCATTATCCGTGAAGGCAGTTTGATCTGTAAGGATTTGGCTACATTCGAACAAATTCCCTTCTCGAACAAGTGCCCCTAAGAGAATGCTACAATTTTTTACCTGAGGGCAATTTAGCCAATGCAGCAACCTCAATCAAACAGTAATTATATTTCCCATCCGGTAATCAAAAAGAATAAAAGTTCGAATAATTTATGCAGTTTTCTTTTTATTATGTTTTAACGATAGTTTAGGAGATTTTTTGTATATGCGTGTACCGAGATAAATATATATATATGTATATATATATACTATAAAAGTGCGCTTTTGTGTGGATGTAAATTACAAAATTAAAGTCAATTTAAAGCCTAAGTGTTTAATTTAGTGTTAAAATTAAGCAGCGAGTTAACGTTAATAGTTGAACAACTTATGACTAAGAGCTTAAATGATGTCTACAACTATGCATCTTTTTCGTCGTCTTTATTATTGTATAAGATTGGGAGGAGGGGTGGACTTAGAGGGGCACTAACTAATTAAAGAATTCGAGTTGTCGTTGCGTTAATTAATTAATTAATTAATTAAATAAATAAATAAACCTAGATACACAAAAAAAAAAATTAAATACCAGGACACAATTCGGCTCAAAGTTGCAATCTGCTCCCGAAAGGAGGATACGATTAGAGCTATGCATATGTATAGCTTCTATATATAAATATATATATATTTATATATATGTATGTATGTAAATAATATATGTATATAGTTATAGTTAGATATTGAAATCGTAAATTCAACAAATTTTAAATATTGTGCATTATAAATTAGAAATACTTTTAAAAATAAAAGCATTCAATTTTCGATAGTTTTCAGATATTGAAATCTGCATAAGGCGAATATTCGACACAGAAGTGATTCGAATCAATTCGAATCATTCATTCATTCAATTGACATTTACTGCCAGCGACTACTGTACATTGTGGGGGGATTAGGATTAGGTCTAGACCTCAATACTGTTGAGACTGCCCGAGGATATGTTGTCCGTGTGGCTGCCGAGGCGTGTCCGCTTGATGAGGGCGCGACCGGGCATCGGGGAGCGCTGGACGCGCGGGCTGCCGGGCACATGGGGTATGCCCACCACATGGCTGTGGTGGGGATGCGAATGTGGATGCGGATGTGGATGTGGATGTGGGTGCGGGTGCGGGTGGTGCACATGATTGTGATGATGCAGCATTTGATGTGGCACATTGTTATTGTTATTGTTGTTGTTGCTATTATTGTTGTTATTGTTGTTGCTGCTGTTGTTGTTATTGTTGTTGTTGTTGTTGAGATTAGTGTGGCTATTGTGCTGGCTGCCAGAGGCGCGTCGCTGTCGGTGTAGCGAGGGCATACGAGTGGGCGTGGCCATGCCATCGTCCATTCCAAAATGTTGCTGCTGCTGTTGTTGTTGTTGTTGTTGCAGGCTGCGCACGCTGCGCTCCAGCGTGCGTCGCTGCTGATCCAGCATGGGCGAGGCGCCGCCAGATGCCGCCTGCTGTTGTTGTTGTTGCTGGTAGTAGGCAGCATGAGGTGGCACGGGCGGTGCCTGCAGCTGCTGCTGGAAATCGTGTCGCTTGTGGGGAAATGTGGGCGTGCCGGGCGCATGATACGGCTGCGCATGATGCAGTCCCGGCTGATGCAGTGCAGCAGCAGCCGCAATTGCCAATGCATTCGTCTAAAGAGCGAAGGAGACAGCAGATAGAGAGAGTGAGAGAGAGAGATTAGTGAGAGATGTTTAACAAATATGCTGCTGAAATGGGGAGTTGCTGTTGTTGTTGTCGTCGGGTGGTTGGGTGGGTGGTTGGGTGGGTGGTTGGGTGGTTGTGTGGTTGAGTGGTGCATGTGCTTGGGTAGTTTGGCTTTGACTTGGCAACAAAATATAAAATACGATTCTCAAACTGCTTTGTTTTCTTCTTTTTTTTTGTTCTACTTGTGAATTTTGTGGTACAGTGATCGCTCTCTAATTGAAAACACTTTCATGACCAGATCGTTAAGTTTAAGATGTATTAAATGTTTCCAGATCAAAAGAAAAGTTACAAAAAAAAAGAGAATAAATAAAAAATGCTTTGCATCAATTTTCAGACGATATTTCAAATTCGATTTTCAAAATGTTGAACATCTGTCACAGTTCTCATTGGCAAGCGATCACTGTATTTAATTGGTTTACTTCTTGCTGTTGCTGCTGCTGTTGTTGTTGTTGTTGCGCTTTGGCAGCTGCAGTTTTCTTGGGCAGAGGCAGCGGCGGCAGTGGTTTGCTGGGCGCCTCCGTTGCAGGCAACTTCTGCTGCTGCTGCTGTTGTTGTTGTTGTTTTTGTTGTGTGAGACCGTCACAGGCCTCCAAGGTCTCGCAGGAGGAGGAGGCGCCGCCCGTCTGTGCATTATCAGTGGCAGCAGCATCCACATCAACATCAACATCCACATCCATTTCGACATCTGCAATCCCATCTGGATTGGCATTAATTGGCTCGACTGTGCTGCTGTTCGTTTGGTTGTGGTTGGGTGTGGTGGTGCTGCTGCTACTGCTGGTGGTGGTCGTGGTGCTGGTGATGCCGTTGGGCGGCAGGAAGCGTAGCTCCATTACATTCCGATTCTGGAACAGGGGACGCTGCTCAGTTTGGCTTTGGCGAACGGAGGCGAAGAGAAAACCGACAAGAGCTTTCGGAGTCCACAGAACAGAAGATCAAAGACCACGAACCAACAGAGGGAGCCAGAGAGAGAGAGAGAGAGAGAGGGAGAGAGAGACAGCCCAAATACAGGCGGGAGGAACAGGGGCGAAAGATGTGTGTGTGGGAAAGATGTAGATTTATATAGGAGAAATTAGAGAAATAATAAAACCAGACAAGGATAAGCAAGCGGAGGACAAGAGAGAAAGAGACAAAAAAGGAGACTGAGAAAGAAAGAAAGAGAGAAAAAAGAGATAGGAGGAGAAACAGAGAGAGAGCATGGATAAAGATAAATATTTGTAAGAAACAAATAAAAAAAGAAGTGCGAAAATTTCAGAAGAAAGAGATAGAGAGATAACGATCGAGAGAAATATAGAAATAAAGACAGGGACATAAGAGCGACAGAGAGAAAATGAAAGACAGAGAGGACAAAAAACAATCAAAGACTAGGTGGGGAAAGGGCGAGAGACAGATAGCTATAGAAAAATGCCGATATCTAGATCAGAGCGAGATTCCATTAACTACTTTATGCTGGTAAATACTATAATAAGATATAGATACAGATATAGAAAGCGATTTGGTTCTGTTTCTTATTGGAATATATATTCTTATTTGTCCAATGATGCGATTAATAGAAACCATTTAAAAAATAAAAACTTAATTACAAATTGAAGTCATTTTACGCTTTTAAAATGTTTGGAAAAATTGCCTCTTATATTTGTACATAGAGTTGGAGACGTATGGTATTATTCTAATGTAGAATTTGAATAGTTGGGTAAACAGCAAGAAGTCCACTAAAAGCAACGGGGGAGACAGGGACAGGGACAGCGTGAGCGTGAGCGAGAGGGAGAGAGAAATATGCCAGCAGCAGCAACAGTTTAAAAGCAAAGCGAGGAGAGAAACATTTTTTCTTTTTCTTTTTTTTTGAATATATGTATTTCAAATTTTGACCAAGCAACCAGCGAAAAGGGTTTTTGTTTTTTTCTATATTGGTTTTGGTTTGTTTTGATTGAGATAAAAAATAGATGCGAGTGGAAAGATATGGAGAAGTGGTAGCATTTTGAAAAGATCATTTGACGGCAGCTCACCTTATCAGCGGCGGGATCCTGAGCGAGAGGATTGGGCGTGATGTTCATGCGTGGAATAACCCCATTCAATCGACGCACATCGCTCGACTTTTGATTGTGATTATGATTGTGGTTGTGGCCGAGGCTGTGGTTATGATTGTGATTGTGATGTGGCGCCACGCCCAGCACAGAGGATGTAACGAAATCCGCTTGGATGTGATCCAATTGCGGTTTGTTCTCATCTGGATCGAAAGAAAATGTCAAATTTGGGATTAGTGGCGCCCCAGCTAACTGAGTTTGGACTTACCCTCGGGCGGAGCATTGTTTCGACGTCGCAGGCACAGACAGGCAACCACAATAGCAATCAGGAGAAGTAAGCCGCCACCGGCGGCGCCTGCGATGACTGGATAAATGGAGTTCTCCTGCTCGCCAGCGTTGCCATTGGCACCATTCGGCACGGCCACAACTGCCGGTGTGGAGGCGCTGCTTGAGTGACCGGAAGTTTCTGTCAGGATGGAGGTGGAGAGAAGGAAGAGGGGAAACAATTTTAATATCAATATTACATTATTATTCGCTCCATCAATCAGTTAAGCAGTTAATTATAGCATTAGAAGAGCCGTCGTCAGTCAATCAATCAATCAGTCACATAATTACACTTGCTGTACATCATGAAATCAACCAAATATTCAATCTTTGATTGACTAAGTTGAACAGTCCATCAACCATCCATCAGTTAACCAATTAGTTGGTCAAGCTAGACACAAAATAAATCAATCCTTGTTAATAGGTTAAGCATTTCTTCAATCCGACAGTTATGCAATTAGTCAAAAATGAAATCAATAGGAAAAACAGTTACAAGATCAACATATCAATCAATCATAGTGCTTTAACAGAATCTGTCAATCACTCAATCAATCAGCCCAAAAAGCTTTCCGTCCGTCTTCTGTCTACTCCAAAGATTAAATGTGCAAAAATCAATTAATGGAGACTTACTCAGAGTGCGTCCCTGTTTGATCTCACTGAACTCGGAGGCTGCGTGAGCATTGAAGGATTGCAGCTTGAACTCGTAGGCGGTGCCCGGATCAAGCAGATCAATCTTAAAGTGACGGGCATGGCCGCCATCGACGGTGGCCTTCAGGTATTCAGCGGCAGAGGCTACCGGCCTATAGTAGGCATAATAGCCATCGATGGTGTGCTGCTGTTGCTGCTGCTGGCCGGCCGTGAGTGTCCAGTGGAGGACGACTGCCGACTCCGAGTTGGGCTCGATTTGACGCAGCTCTGGCACGGGCAGGTTCGATTTGGCGGCGCCACGCTGCAGGAAGAACTTGATGGAGATGTTGCCTTCCTTGTTGTCATTGTTCGAATAGACGGCAATGATGCGGAAGCGATAATTGCGATCCGGACGCAGTCCCGAAACGGACGATGTGAAATTCTTGACGCCACCCAAGGCCGTGTTTAAGGGATGCTCATGGTGATGGTCGCGATCACGCTCTCGCTCCCGATCCCTCTCCCTCTCCCGCTCTCGTTGCTTGCCATAGGGTATATTCTCGTTGGTCGTCTGCCAGTTTTCGCGCGGAATTTTGCGCGAACTGTCGCCGAGCATGCGATATTGCACCTTGAAGAACTGTATGGGGAGGCCATCGTTTTTGGGCACATTCCAGCGCAGCATGACGGCGTCGTCCGATAGGCGGGTGACATTGGGCCGCGATGGCGGCACCATATTAGCTGCAACATTTTAAGAAAAACAAAATTAAAACAAAATTAAACTTGTTGAAAGCAATTTTCGATTGCAAGTGCTGTTAAATGTTTGTAGCCGTCTGATGTTGGCTTTAGTTAACAGTGCCAAAGTGAGCGGACGCAAATGAGCGTTAACAGTGCACTGTTAACGCCTCGTACATTGAGTAGCATCGACGTTCATTTGAGAATTGAGCATTGAGTAGTATCGCAGCGCAGCGTTGAGTAGTATCGTTAGAGCTGCGTACGCGTTTGAGCGACATTTTCTTGTGCTGCCTGTCACAAAAATAATACCTGGACCGAAAACAAGCGCGCGCATTTACATTAAATTCTAAAACACGATTAAAATCAAATAACTTTGAGTGCCAAAAACTGTGGCAACATTTTTCATACAATTCCCTAGTGCAATATTGGATACGAGTGGCGACAACGACTGGCGACGACGACGGCAAGCGAACGGACAGCAGACGACAACAGACAAAAAAGACTCACACACACACACACTCACACTCAGACACGAGTTGTGAGCGAGCTAGCGAGCGTGTGTGTGTGTGTGAGTGCGTGCTTATGTGTATAATCTAACCGAGTGCAATTGATTTTTGTACATATATTACTCGTCGCTCTCGGCATCGCATTTTTCTTGTTGACACTCGAACCTGGGGGGAATCGGAATTGGACTCGGAATCGGCATCGGACTCGGACTCGAACACAAGCTCGGCATCGAGTGCTTTGCGTTGCATAAACAAACTCAGAACTGGGAAACAAAACAAAGCCCAAAAAGAAGAGGAAATTCTCAAGCGTAGACCGACTTTGAGACAGATCAAGAGATAAACATATATATATATATATAGGGAGAGAGAGAGAGAGCATGTCGGCTGCCGGAGATGCGGGCGCCGCTGCAGCGAATGCCAGCGTCGTTCAGGTCCAGGCAACGGTAACTGCAGCTGGGAACAGCGACGGCAGCCCTACAAACAATAACAGCAACAACAGTAACACCAACAGCAACAACAACAATAATCCAAACAACAACAATGCAAATAATAACAATAACTCAACAGCGGGCAGCTCAAAGGGGCAGCTGCCATTAACGCCCCGCTTCACCGCCGAGGAGAAGGATGTGCTGTATTCGCTGTTCCATCTGCACGAGGATGTCATCGACATCAAACATAGGAAGAAGCAGCGCAACAAGTACTCCGTCCGGGATACATGGGACAAAATCGTACGCGACTTCAATTCGAATCCGCATGTGAGCGCCATGCGCAACATTAAACAGATTCAAAAGTTTTGGCTCAATTCGCGGTAAGTGGATCAGGGATTAGGAAACTGGAAAGGCGCTTGTCACAATATTTCCCTCTCACTCACTCACTCGTTACCTCTCTCTCTTTTACAGTCTGCGCAAACAGTATCCGTATCGAGATGTGAGTGTCTCCGGCGCCAGTGCAGCACTGGGCAAAGTCAGCGGAGTCTCATCCAACACACAACAGCAGCAACAGCAGCAGCAGCAACAACATCACGACAATGTCAAAGTGGAGCCAGAGTATCAAATCAGTCCAGATGCATCCGAGCATAATCCACAGGGTGACACGTTCGATGACATTGAAATGGATGGCAACGATGTCAGCGAAATGGAAGATGATCCGCTCGATGCACAACAACAACAGCAGCAACAACAACAGCAGCAACAGCAGCAGCAGCAACAACAACAACAGGTAGCGCAGGCACAAGTCGAGGCGCAACAACAACAGCAACAGCAGCAACAATCGGCTGTTGCCGAAATGCAAAAGTTGCACGTAAGCGCCGCAGTGGCAGCGGCAAATGCGAACATGCTGAACACCCACCAGATCAACGTTGACTCAATCAGTGCGGACAAACTGACGCTGAACGATCTGCTGCACTTCAAGCCGGCGCGACCGCGCGAGGAGATCATACTGCAGATCAAGCATCCCGCAGATGCGACAGGTGAGTGCCAGCCAAAAAACCCCGTTTGGATTGAAATTGAAATGAAAATAACAAATGTGTGATATATTTTTGTTGTTTGTTTTTGTCTTGCTTTTGGCTGGTTGCATTTGACAGCCACACAGATTCACACAATACCCGCGCAGCCGCAGCAGCATACGATGGCAACAATCACCGCTGGCGGCTACAATCAGCAGATCATCAGCGAGATCAAGCCGCAGCAGATAACGCTGGCACAATACCAGGCGCAGCAGCATCAGCAGGCTCAAGCCCAGGCGCAAGCTCAAGCGCAAGCGCAGGCACAAGCTCAGGCACAGGCTCAAGCGCAGGCGCAACAATTGGCGCAACAGCAACTTGCCGCACAGCAGCAACAATTGGCGGCAGCGGCGGCGGTGGCAGCGCATCATCAGCAACAACAGCAGCAGGCCGCTGCAGCCGTAGTCGTACAGCAGCAGCAGCAGCAACAACAGCAGCAGCAACAACAACAACAACAGCAACAACAACAACAACAGCAGCAACAACAACAGCAGCAACAGCAGCAGCAGCAACAACAGGCAGCGGCAGCGGTGGCAGCAGCAGCTGCTGTAAAAATGCAGCTAACTGGCGGCACGCCCACATTCACATTCAGCGCCCTGCCCACGGTGACGGCAGCGACATCGGTGCCAGTGTCCGTTCCGGTGACAGCGACCCAGGCAACCGTCCAGGTAGCAAATGTAAGCGGCGGTGGCGGCGTCGGCAGCAGCAGCGCTGGAACGCTGACTGGAACGAATGGGCAAACGGCGAACGATAGCTACGAGGAGCGCATCAACTATTTTAAGGTGAAGGAGGCAGAGCTGCGATGCAAGGAACAGCAGCTGGCCACCGAGGCGAAGAAGATTGAGGTGAACAAGGCGCAGGACGAGCTCAAGTATATGCGCGAGGTGCATCGCCTGCGCGTCGAGGAGCTCAAAATGAAGATACGCATCCTGCAAAAG
This sequence comes from Drosophila basisetae, assembly GCA_035041595.1. Lineage (NCBI taxonomy): Eukaryota > Metazoa > Arthropoda > Insecta > Diptera > Drosophilidae > Drosophila > Drosophila basisetae. The sequence continues at coordinate 17,866,624 of JAWNLB010000174.1, forward strand.
GAGGAGGAGCAGCTCAGTAAATGCTCGAGTACATGAGATCTGGAGGATATCAGTGATGCGGAGCCGGATGCGGATGCGGATGCAGACGCAGATGCGGCAACACAGGGCGAGTACATGGACCTGGACATGCAATTGCTGCTCTAGCACGGACGCAGCTTATTATATATACATATATAATATATATATAGTCTATTTTACATCTATAACTAATTTTAGTTTTTCTTCTTTTTTTTCAAATTCGACTTTTTAGACATTTTTTTTGTTTTTGTATGAAATTTATACTCTGTTGTTTTCGGGTGGGCGGGACGACCAGCTGATTTTGGCTGGTCACGATTAACGATAACCGATTACTGATTACCGTTTACCATTTACCGATTACCAATTACCGATTATCGTCTATTCCTAAGCAATTTCTCTTATTGTAATTGTATATCGTGTTATGAAATACAATGAACACATTAAGCAAAACTAAACGAACAATAACAATAACAAACATAAAAACAGAAAATCAAACTCACCAACTCTCATGTATTTGCGCTTCTTGTTACGGGAACCGCCCCCATACGAACCGTATGAGGAGGATGTGCCGAATGATGAGCCACCATTGCCCCCATTGTCATAGATTGGATCGTGCGGCGATCGCATGGGCACATCGCCCAGCGGCGGATAATCCTCGCCACTGATCTGTAACGGATTCACGCGCAACATGTTGCCCTCGCTCGTCTGCAAGATAAACCGAAAGATTCCAACTGGGGTTAAGCAGTGTATACGAGGTGTGTTCAAAAAGTATCGCGAATTTTGTGTTTTTTCAGATATTATTTATTTATTCATGAATATCTATTTTGTCCCCTTCAAAGTAATCCCCATGAGATATTATACACTTGTGCCAACGGTTTTTCCAATCTTCCAATAGGTAAAAATCGAAGACGATCCAAAACACGTGCAAGCAAAGCAGCTGTCAACAATTAAGTGAACATTCAAAATGGCCGAGCTTGTCGGCATAAGTGAGAGACATGAGTACCAACATAACGCTACAAAAAAATCGAAATTCGATTATACGTAACCCGCGAAAATTCAAAATTCGCGATACTTTTTGAACACACCTCGTATATATACATGATGGATATGATGGACATTAGAGATAGAGACAAATATATACGTATATGCATAGATGATCTTCATTCATTGTTTCAACGTATAATTGTTTTTTTTTTAGAATACTCATCTGGTAAATGCTCTTGCCAGACTTTTCAATTAACCAAACATGACTAAAACTCAACCAAAAGTTCATTTGGCAAATCATTTTGTTTATTTCACATTAAGCTGTGCAAATTTGAATGGAATTTCATTGAATTTGAATTTTGTACACAAACTCTGTTTTATTCACTTGTTGCTTCTCGCAAAACCTTATGCGACAAGTTAAACAAAGAATAAGTGAATTGTGTTTTCTGAATCAAAACTTAACTCAGGCTAAATCTCTTGATACAGCTTCACAGAAAATGAATTTGAAATTTTGTATCAACCCAATGATTTCGACAGATTCAAACGTTAAATTGATAGTTGTTAAATATCAGTCAGTGTTTGTATTTACTACTCCATTGCCGCAAGAACAATTCAACTCGTGCTCTGCTATTGCCAATGCTACAAACTTAAATAGAGCACACAAAGCCGTACAAAGAAAAGGTCATAAAAAATTAACCCGCAGAATAGAATTAGCTGCTTAGGTAAAAAATTAAGTATGCAATTGCTATAGCAGTAGCACGAGCTATTCTTTCTGCTATGGCTACAACTACAGAGAGCACTTTTTTACTACTTGCTACTGATGTTACTCTTGCAAATGACAGAGCAGAGCGAAAGTGCAATGCTATCAGTATTCTGCTATTGGCTATTGCTTTTGCTCTGTTAAAGTTCGTAGCAGTAACAATAGCAAAGCGCAAAACGATCAAAAAATGTATGTTGATTTTATATATACCAATATTTCCAAATCAATGTTAAAAACACTCACAAAAACTCGCTTTAAAAATTTATAGAATTGCCCTAACCTTAAAATTTTTTTAAAAATTCGAAATATTTTCGTGTTTTTAAACATAATTTCTAAATAAAAGAAAACGTTTTTCTTAAAATTAAATTAGAAAGGTTTGCAATAAGTCCACTATTCCAATAATAAGGAATGTTTATAAATATTGTCTATTGTTCAGAAATGCATTTCGAAAGCGTGAAAATGCAAACTCACATTTCTAGAAAACATCACTTTTGAAATTCTGAAAATGGTAATGAAATCAGCTCACTCCATTGCTGTTTTAGAGGTTAGCTGATAATTAGTTTAGTAATTTGAAGAGAACGATGATTCCTCGGGTTCAAATTTCCCCGTAATGTATCCTTTGCTCTTTTCAAATTGAGTTATAAAACACAAAAAAAGATACTCACCTCGCCGAGTTGATTTCGGGCAAAGCATTGAACGACGCCCGCATGACGCTTCTGGACATGATGGATGAGGAGGCGATTGGGCTCGACGAGCGTTTCATTGTCGGCGCTGGCATCCTCGCCGTTGAACAGCCAATAGATCTCCGGCTGCGGATGACCGGTGGCAATGCACTCCAGCGTGAGGGCATCACCTTCATTGGTTAGGGTCATCTCTGGGCCGCGTACGATGCGTGGACGCTGAAGCACGCTTAGCTTGATCATGTGGACGAGAACGGGGGCAATGCCGTTGTCCAGACGACACACATACGAGCCCTGATCCTCGGGCCGCACATCACTGATCTGCAGTCCGTAGGCGAGCACACGGCTCCGATTGTGATAGATGTTGCGCACATCGGGGCTGCTCCAAACGGCGCTCGGTCGCGGCGAACCGACGCCCGGACACTCGAGTACCACACTGTCGCCGGGACGTGCGGCTACCTGGGTCGCTGGCTGCTGTAGCAGAAAATATGGTGGCGTGCGTTCCGTATAATCCACACGCAAGTCGATCACCTGCGGGAGACGCAATTCGACGCCCGTTATCGCATTCGTTGCGGCACACGAATAGTTGCCCGCATCCTTGGCGGTCACAGAGCTGAGAACGAGGGCGCCGGCGGCGCCGGACAGCAGCAGCTCTGTTTGCGGCAATTTCTCGCCGTTGCGATAGAAACTCCAAATGGCCGGTGGATTGGAGACAACCGATCCGCAACGCAATAGCACACAATTATTGGGCGCAACGCTCCAGCGGACAGCATGCCGGCCATATCCATTGTTGGCACCATCCAGCGATATGGAGACGAGCGTTAGTCGTCCCGGTGTCGAGGCAATGGCACCGGGCCCATACCATGCCACACACTGATAGTCACCCAGTGTCTGGGCATTCACATAGATGCGCAGCTTCCAGGTGCGACCCTCGTTGCTGCTGGTCACATTGTAGCCGGCTGTCGGATACAGATAGCGATACGGATCGCTGCCACTCACCCGAAATCGCCACTCCAATCGATCCGGTTTCAAATTTAGCTCACACTCGAAAACGACCTCGTCACCCTTAGGCGCCACAGCCGATTCCGGGGCACGTTCAATGTACACGCCCAGCATATTGCTGCCGGAGTTATTACTGCTGCTGCTGCTACTGCTGCTGTTGCAATTGGATATCATCAGGCATCCACTGAGTATGGCCACAACCAGTGGCAGCAACAGTCGACCCATGTCTACGCCTGGCTGCAGTTCAATGATGTGGCAACAGACACCTGCAAAAAAAAGCAGATATATATATATATATATATATTCATTTATTATATTTATTTATATATATATTTTGAAAAAATATTTCGAAAAAGTTTTTCTTTTTTTATATGTTTTAATACAAATTTTATAATATTGCTGAGTTGTGTAATGTCATTCTGATACGATATAGTGGCTCGATCCGGCTGGAAATCGAGTCATGAATGACCGACGCAAAATGACAAGTTTTAACAAGATGTCTTTTAAGTGGTCACTCTACGAATAGGTATAAAAATTGGCGGTTTGAATATTGTGAAAACTCTTTTTATAAAAAAAAAAAAATGATAAGAATCTTATGAGAAGTGCACAATGTGGTTTAAGAATGTCGTAAAAAACAAAAAACAAAAGAATAATACCTTTATCTTAAGGATATTAATTCTCAAATAATAACGATAAGCTGAGAAAAGTCTAATACCAATTTTAATTTAGTCATTTACGTATTTCATATTATTCGCTCATCAATTTTACATTCAGATGTTATTGTTAAGTTTAAAAATGAGTAAATATTAAATCAGATTTGTTTCCAGTTTGACTCCTATGCATGTATATATATATATATCAGAAGTATGTCAGAGATAAATAACAACTGCTTTATGTCTTTTGTTATTGTTAAGACGAAGAAACCGATCGCAACTCAATTTTGTATTTTTTTTTTACTTGTTTGTTTGTCTGTTCAAATTGGTACACTCAGCAAAAGTGGGCGGTAATGTTGTAAGGAATGTCATGTCTTGAACACAACTGTACCACAAACGATTGATTGCGGTGTGTGTGTGTGTGTGTGTGTGTATGTATAGAGGAAAGGGTAAAAGGGAAGCAGAGTGGGGGCAAGTGTGGAGCTGAGTTGAGTTGAGCTGATCCGATCTGCTGTCCTTTGGTACGCGAATGGGGCGTGACAACGGAAGCACAGTCGCTTGCAATGTGCCATTTAAACTGGAGTGAAGCTGAGCTGCCTGCCTGCCCGCCTGCCACTTGGCATGTTGCATGCAGCATGTTGCCAGCCTGGTGCCTGCCTGCCTGCCTGCCTGGCCAAACAGTCCTTTTGGCAGCCAGGGCATCAGATTCTTAATGGCGTGTCATTATTATGAGCAGCCAAGGCTGCAGGTGCTGCGGCTGCTGCTGCTGCTGCAAGGGGGTTTGATGAGAAGGGGAAGGGGGGTAACTTTGCTGTGCGGAACGGGTTCGTGCAGCATTTGCCCTGCGACAGTTTGAGCCTCTAGATTTGAAATTTAAAAGCTGCCAGCAGCAGCAACAAAAATAAAACTAATAAGAGTAGAGAGTGCCCGACTAAAAGATACTCTGTAGTCAACATAAAGGGAAAATACTTCACTCAGTAATCCAAGATCTACGTTGACACTAATTGCAAAGCGGAGAGTTATTAATAAACAATGAAAGCCGAATGACAAATTGGTTTTTTGCCAACAGCGAATAAATGCTATCGGACCTCGATATATATCGATGTGTGCAGAAGTTATCGAAAATAAAGTTAAACTTGAGGCATATTTTATTTTTCGTTCAATTTGTGTATAAGACGCACGAAGCTATCGAAATATATCACTAACTGATCAAGTATATAAAATTATCGAGTAGAAACTTGAGGTAAGCAAGAACCTTCCCAAAACATATCCCATATATTGATATACATCTATAACTGATCCAGACTCTATATACAACCCCAACACAACTTACTGCAATTGGTATGCAGGACGTACAGAAAAAAGAAAAGAAGAAACGAAACACAAAAGCTCGCGCGGAATTCCAAGAAACGGCCGCCCGGTCTGCCCAGTTTCCCCCTCCGCCTGTCTACCAACCCCCTCCACCACCCCTTTGCCTCTTTCACTCTCTGCTTATGTGTGTGTTGCTTGCTGTCTCTATTTGGGTTGTGGCAGCTCTTTTGACGCACATAAATCGCAGCGCGGCTCCCATTTGAAAGTCATTATGGGGCAAAACTGCGAGTGAGGCAGGCGCGTGCAGCTGCCCCTGCTGCTGCCTCCGTTTTCGTCTTCGTCTCCATCTTCGCCTTAGTCTTGGTGGTCACTTGTTAACGCAAGGAGCAGCCCCGAAAACCGGACTGCCTACACACAGGTCCCAGTCGCTAGTTGCCAGTTGCTAGTTGCCAGTTGGCAGTTGCCAGTTGCCAGACTCAAACTCAGAGCGATCCTCGAGAGCGCCGAATGCTGATTTAAAACATCTGACAACAAAAGTAAAGCGCGAAATTGATGCAGGTTTCTTCGACTGCCTTCGGGACTCTCGTTTAGCTGCTGCTTTGGTCGTTGTTGTTGTTGTTGCGTGTGTTGAAAATTAATGCGCATTCCAGTGCCTCAGCCAGCAGGCAAGAACAGGAACAACAGCAGCAAGCAACCTTAAGCAAAAGAACAAACTGAACAGAGGAAGTGAATGGCGCGTTGCAAGTATGTGTTGCACACACACACCCATACACAATGAGCAGACGTTAGTCTCTGGTTTTGGGACAGGTGGTAGAAAAGGGCTCCGGCTACTGTGCCTCACATTGCAATCAAAATAAATGTTAAAATAATAAAATATTAATGGCAAGCAGCAACGATTTCGGTTTGATTATTTGTCTGGAATGTGCAACATGTTGCATGCTGTTCGATTACCACCACGCAGACTAGCTTTTAATATATTATGTGAATATAATAGAGCATATTTAAGGGCAGATACAACAGAGATCATACAACAAGTAAGCTCTCACAAGAACTACATGAATGGTAAGTCATTTCTGCTGTGCTTACTTCCTACAGATAACTACAGATACTGTTATTTTTCGGACAGAATAATCCATATAGACTCTATCAAGTCACTCATGTGTAAGAAATGGTTTTCTTAAAAGTCGAAATACAAACCTTAATTTTTAGAGATAATCCATTTTGAAATTTAGAAAATCGCAATGATATTTACAGGCTCTTCTTTTAAATTAGAGTAAAATGTTGTTGTGTGTATGTGAAGTCTAAAAATACTAATGTGTAATAATAATATAAATAACGTAAAAGCTTCAACATATACACTGCCTGCAAAAAGAGGCATGCGCCTTCAACAACAACAACTTCAGGAAGAAATCATTAAATCACCGCTATATCGACTATGTCCAATTATGCTGATCAAGTATATATACTTTATGGTGACGCAGACGTCTCCTGCAATGTATTACGACTTGCACTACAAAACTACAATACCCTCACCAAGGGTATGAAACGGCCTTCAATTATGCTAAGACATAACACACAAAACAAGCTATTAGCAACATGTTGCTACCTGGAATGTTGCTCAATGTGTGCAATTGTTTAACGTCATTATTGTTCCTGTTGTTGTTCTTCTTCTTCTTCGTGTTGCATGCTAATTTGATTAGACACACTTCGAAAGGGTCACATAAGATACAAAAATTAGAACAATAACAAAACGGTGTGATAAGTCTTTCTATTTTTCTTACAACACAAAAGAGACAATGATGGTTATTAATCAAATGAAATGCCAAATTAAATAGCATAAATTAACTGTCAAAATACACATGTTGACTGACAACAACAACAACAACAGCAACAATAACGAACAACAAACAACTTTGGTGAATGGCAACGTTGTCAGCGGCTTCTTCAAATGTTTGCTTGTCCACAAATTAGCATACAACTGTTAGAAATTAGTGAAGGTGTTGCACACCAGCAACAGAAGGAGGCGAATGAGGACGAGGAGGAGGAGAAGGTGTAGGAGACTGTGCAGGTGAGGACAGCAGTTGAACCTGGGCGTAGACAATTGAAATATGCGTTACAAAATAGGCGTGATCTGGCCAGATGCCAATATCAAAGACAAGAAGCTCCAAAGCAGTTAGAGAAGACAAATTGCAAATGATGTGACTGACTGTTTGTGGAATGATCGACGCATAAATACCCAGCATAGAGATCTTAGTCATAATTATGGGTTACTTATAATCGAATTTCGATTTTTTTGTAGCGTTACGAGGTGTGTTCAAAAAGTATCGGGAATTTTGAATTTTCGCGGGTTACGTATAATCGAATTTCGATTTTTTTGTTGCGTTATGTTGGTACTCATGTCTCTCACTTATGCCGACAAGCTCGGCCATTTTGAATGTTCACTTAATTGTTGACAGCTGCTTTGCTTGAACGTGTTTTGGATCGTCTTCGATTTTTACCTATTGGAAGATTGGAAAAACCGTTGGCACAAGTGTATAATATCTCATGGGGATTACTTTGAAGGGAACAAAATAGATATTCATGAATAAATAAATAATATCTGAAAAAACACAAAATTCGCGATACTTTTTGAACACACCTCGTATATGTGTGATTATACAGAATAAGAATGTGATTATTACATTAAGTATTGGATCTTCTAATTGCAGAAAAAGACGAAACCGAAAAATATTCCGAATAATATCGATACTTTCAGTGAATAAGGAATATCGCTTTCTTATCTTCCAACACATTTTGTCACTATGTAGCGAATATAGCCATTTGATCGCATTTTTAGCTGCCCTTTTCCGATATCCTCTCTGCATTACTTTCTTGACTTCCGTGCAGAAGAATCCTGTTACTTTTGACACTTCTGGGGCAGCTAGCTATATTTATGGCATCGAAAGATACATTTTCGATAACAGGCTTTTACTAAACGTAGTATAATTCACCACATTCACCACGTAATTTTCACAATTATTCACTTAAATTTTGTTGATTATTTTTTTTGTATTAATAATTTTACATCCCATTTTCAATTTTTAGTTATCATTAGTATTGATAGCTTGTGTTCAAATAAAATGCTTACAATTTGTAAACTGTATTTTAACTATTTGTTATAGCATTGTTTTATTATTGTATTGTTTAAGACACCCTGGAGTAGGCATGACAGGGTATACGAACTACGGGTTTGCTTGCCTAAAGCCCTGTCTGAGCTGTAGATATTTTTTGTATGCGTATTTTTCATCAACAGTTGCGAGGCGTAACGCAACGACAATCATGATGACAACAACAACAACAAAATCACAACAGTTGCTATTAGTTAAAATTGCTGGTGTTGTCATAAGAGCTTAGCTCAATGTTGTTGTTGTTGTTGTTATTATTGTTGTGGAGCTCTGCTGCTTGCCCATTAAGCAGCAGCAGCAGCAGTTAAGAGCTTGTAAAACACTAACACCTGCTACAAGTTTGTTGTCATTGTTGTTGTTGGTGCTGTTGTTGTTACACAGAGTTCAAAAAAACTTGAGAGCAACAGCAGCAACTATTGCTGGCAGAAAAGGAGCAATAGCAATAGAAAAGTCACGAAATGCGCAACAGCAAAAAAGAAAAGCAAACCTACAACAACAGCAAAAACAACAGCAAAAAAGCTGGCACTATACAAACAAACGAAACCAACTTTATATATAAATTCACTATATATGTATATACATATATATAAATACATACATATCTATATGTATAAAAAAGTGATGGCAAAAAAAATTCTTGTGGAATGGAACCTGTTTTCGAGCGAGCAGCTGAAGCTTAGAGTCTGAAGAAGATGACCGGAACCAGCAGTCGATGAAGCTGCAGATGCGGCACAGGAGCGCAGCGAGGGCACCAACAGGCCACCCGAAAAAATACTAATAATAATAATATAAAAACAAAACAAAAATAAGCACAGCACGAAAATGAAAGGGGGCAGGCAAGAAACCAGAACAAGAACAGGAACAGGGAACAAGTCCCAAGCGCCACAAGCGAGTCAAGCCAAGCCAAGCCATGGGGGGGGGGGGGGGGGGGCGGTGTGGCATTTGAGTTTCACATGTAAACGAGTTCAGAAATCTGCATTCCAGGCAACAGGATTGTGACTTTAAGTGTGGCATGCAGCAGCAGCAAGTGTGGGCCAAGCGTTGCATCTTGTCTAATTTGTGCGCCCCACCTGTTGAATGCATGCAGCTGCAGCCAGCCCAACACCCCGTACCCCGTCCTCCGTTGCCCTCCCCCAACAACTCCAACTGCAACTCCAACTACCCCTCGCCCTAAACCGTCACATGCGACTCCAGTTCAGTTCTTCATCATCTTCATCTTATTCTTTGGCATGCGTGGGCAAAAAAAAAACAAAACAAAAAGAAAAAAAAACCCCGGCGAGATTTGTATTGTTGCGGCGCATTCTCAGCTCTGATTGCTGGGGCCTATGGCCTGGGACGCTTTTTGGGGCGCGGAGCGTGTGGCACGCCCACACCTGAGCGTGGCGTGGCACAGCGTGGGCGCAACGTTGCACTTGGGCTTGCGCTTGGGTTGGGGATCTGAGCGCAGGATTGGGTTTATTATTCAATTTGTGGCAAGTTCAGAGCGATTTAACTTTTGTGCATATGCGTTGCCAACAAAATAAATAAAAATATATTAAAATAAATAAAAAAAAAGCGCATTTCTTTCCATATGGCAGCAGCAACAGAAGAGGCAGGGTTGCCACGCTGCGCATAAATATTGAAAATAGATGACACTTTTAATGAATTTCAGAATAATTGAGGCCTAAACTGGCACAAAAAAGCTCACCGACAGGCAAACTAAATGCGAAGCCTATAAATAAAAAATATAAAAAAAACACGAAACAAAACTAAAAAGAAACGAGACGAGTTGAGTCGAGACAACAACAACAAAAACAATAACAGCAACAACAAAAATAATTAAAGCCAAAAAATCCGCAGCATTAGGGTAACTCACTGCAGTGGCCATTCATAAGGGTGTACAAAAAATTAACTTTTTACAGGCAACAAATTAAAAAAAAAAAACAACAAGAAAGAACAGAAATTTTCGTCTTCAGAGTCAGCTCAAGTGATTCAACTAAGGTCTCAAGTGTTTTTTTGCCCATAAATCAGGTGACAAAAATGCGATTCGATGAGTGCCCCTAATGCGTTAGGGGGTTTCGAGTTGTAAGTCCCTTTTGGTGTTTGCTTGTCCATTTAAAAATACATAAAACTAAGAACGAACACAACTCAAACATAATCTTTTGACGCCTCAATTGTACTCGCCAGTCAACCCACACCACCCACATCCAGGCCCGCCCCCTTTGCGCCTCTTCAGAGGAACATGTCGTAAATAACTCAAATCATTTTTGGTTGACTTGGTAAAAAATGTGCCAAAAAACACATAAATAATAATGAGCAGCGAAAAAAACGTGTGCCAGTGTGTGTGTGTGTGTGTGCGTGTGGGGCGCAAGATGGGGAGGGGGTAGGTGAACTATCTGTCCATCAAGTTGGTCTCTCTTCGCCGTGGAATTCCATTTGGTGCATTGAATATGCTTTTAATTAATTTATGTTCATCATTTGGCGCTTGTCGATCGCTTCACATACCACCAGCATCTCTCCCCCACCGACACATACCATACACACACACACACACACACCCCTCCTCCTCTCAACAGCCACAATGTGTGCAGTTGTTGGCCCATAATTTCTAAAATATTTTGAAATGTCGCCAAGTCGACGAGCGCGTGAAAAACTAAAAACAAACACATACAAAAAAACAGCAAAATTTGGGAAATGAAAAATAACAACAACTTTGTTGTACAAAATAGCCAAAAAGAAAAAACAAAACAACAAAAAAAAAACGTGGAAAATAAAACAACGAAACCCCAGCCAACCCCAGCTAGAAATAGCTGTAAATACCTAAACATACATATATACATATATGTACATGTATGAGTGCATATATATATGTGTGTGTGTGCGTGTGTGCATTTAACGACAGTTGTCATTTTTCATAAATATCTTTTCAATTTTTGAGCGCATTAAATATTTTAATAAAATGTAAATAAAAATTAAAATTGAATAATTTAAGCACTATTTGCAATAAATGCAAATAGCAGCATATGTTTAACAACAAAATAATAAACAAAAATAATATGTTGCCAATGCCAATAAATTGTTGCCAGCAGTTATTGTCATAGTTGTTGTTGCTGTTGCTGCTGACGATGCTGACGATCACGATGCCAATAACGATGACGATGACGATGACTCATCGCAGTCGGCACACTTTTTTTATATATTTTTTATTTTTTGTTGTTGTTGGTTCGTCGCCTGTGCCATTTATTGGTCAGCAAATTAGAAAGAGCTGTTGCAGCTGCTGCTGTAACGACACTTTGCTTCTTCTTCTTTTTCTTCTGCATCTTTTAGCTCTTTTTGTTTTTTAGCTTGCTGTGTGTGTAGGTGTGTATGTGCATGTGTGTGTGTGTGTGTTTGAAGCATGGGATGCAAACGCCTGGCGTTGTTGCTGTTGTTGTCGCATCGTTTTTTATTGCTGCTGGCTTCTCACAGCTGACGTTTGCTGCCTGTGCAACTTTTGTCATAATTAATGCTCGAGGCATGCAATTTCTTATTGCCACTGTTGTTGTTGTTTTGATTGCCATTGCGGTTGCTGTTGTTGTTGTTGTTATTATTAGCACTTGCAGGGTACACAACAAACAAGAGCAGCAGCAGCAGCAGCAACAACTTTGCCCTGCGCCGTAGGCATTTGAGCCTCATAATTGTTGTTGCTGTTGCTGCGGCTGTTGTTGTTGTTGTTCCCGTTGCTGCTCGCATTCCACGGGTGAAAGCCACATGCATTCACATCCATGACATTCACATGGACACGCGCCCAGTTGGCAATTGCAGCTGCTTCTTCTAGCAGCATGCAAAAACTATAAAAAAAAAATAAAAAAACAAAAAAAATATTTAAAAAATAGCACCAGCAACGTGCTCCAAAATTTATGCGTTGTCTGCTGTCTGAGCCGCCGTTGCCACTTTGTTTGCTTTCCACAAGGAGAGTGCGAGCGCCTGCCACTTCCAGTTTCCAGTGTGAGCCTCATTTAATTTGCTCTCCTGCTCTCTCACGCCCTCTCTCTCTCTCTCTTTCTCAGCAGCGCTTGCGCGCAGTCGCTGCATTCTTTTGCTGCTTTTGCCGTTGCGTTTTATCCATTTTTGGATCGATTTCCAACCACCCCCTCCCGCCTCCCCCCTCTCTTTCTCACTCTCTCTCTCTCTCTCTCTCTCAGTCGCTGTGTCCCCTTAATCTTTGACTATCTGCTATATTTGCATGCTTCTTATGCATTTTTCAAATGCTTCATTTTTGGTGCGCCGCTCTCGTTAAAAGCTGCTGCTGCTGCAGGCAGTGACGCTGACGTCGGCGTCAGCCCACCATGTTCAGTGATTGCTATCGTTGACATTGTTGCTTTTGCTGTTGTTGTTGTTGTTGCCTTTTCATTGCAATTTATTTGATTTTCATTGCATTAAATTTCTGTTGTCTGCTCGTTTTGCTTTGTGTTGCTCGTTTTGTTGTTGTTGTTGTCGTTGTTATTATTGTTGTTTTTGTTATTATTGTTGTTGCCTTTTGTTTTTAGCTTGTGCCTTTGTTTTTGGTGCGTCGCCATCTTTGATTTCGATCTTGGAATTTCAATTTGCATTCATTTTGCTGTTTGCTGCTGTTCTTATGCTTTAGCTTGGCGCTAGCTCTCTCCCTATCCCTCTCTCTCTCTCTCGTTCTCTCTCTCTCTCTCCCGCGCGCACTTAAGAAGGCTGTTTTTGGGGCAATTCATCATAAACGTTGCCACACACGCACACACACAGCATACAACACCCCCACCCCCCGACCACACCCCCTACTACCTGCGCAGCTGTGATCATTAAGATATATATTTTTGTTGCCGTTTCCGTTGGTTTCAAATTTGAATTTTTTGGCTTTTCATCATTTTTTGTGTTTTTTTTTCTTGTTGCGTATCTCGTGTCACCTTTACGTGCAACGGCAACGGCAACGGGAAAGGCAACATTTGCTGCTACCAAATTGCGGCTCATCCATGTGGGCCGCCTTGCGGCTAACTGTTCATGTGGGCGCCCTAATGAGCCACCTAATGAGCTGCAATCGGCCGCTGCAGCTGCCTCCGTCTCTGTCTCTGTCTCTGCCTCAGTCGCTGCTGCCTCAGTCGCTGCCGTCTCTGCCCACGCGACTGCTGCTGCTTTATGCGCTGGACACTTGGCAAAGTGTGCAAATTAATTTGAAATTCATCAACATATTTATTTGGCAGCCGAACAGGAAATGCAATAGTCTAAAACTACACCCTCTCCCTCCCTCTCTCTCTCTCTATTTCGCTCTCTTTATCTCTCTCTCTCTCTCTCTCTCTCTCTCTCTGTCTGTCTCTTTGTTTCTATCTGTTTTTCGTGATCGCTGGCGGTGCTTCACCTAGCTCGCCCAACCTCTCCGCTCTGCCGCTGCCACATGCCTCATGTGGGCCAAACATATAAATATAATTTTTTTCGCACGACAAACTGGCAGCAGTGGTAACAGCAGCGGCAGATTCATCAGCAATTGCCGCACACCTTGCCGATCGACTAAACTGCCCTCTTTGCCTCCTGCCTCATGCCTCATACCTCATGCTGTTAATTTTCATATTTTTGTGCTGCACAGCCAGTTGGCAAACGGCCACCAGACGAAGAAGGCGACACGGCTCTGCCACCGGGTGGCATCAAATTGGCCCACATTCGGTTTTCAGTACAAATAAATGCATACCCTTTCTTTCTTGCAGTGCGTATGATCGGCTTGTCTTTAGCTATGTCACACTTCTATTGTATTTGTTTATTGTGGGTTACACAGATTGAGTGTACATTTTATGGGAACTGCTAAGAGTTTTTATATATCGAGGTTTATACAGTTGCGGAAAAAATAATAGCACTTCCCCTAACAAGAAATGTTTTCTAAGTTAAATTTAAAGTTACATTTTTCAGTTGAGTAAACTTTTATGAATACATTTTTATTAAATTAAAAAATTCGATTTTATGAAAAAGGAAAAGATAATGAACGAAAAAAAGAATAGCGTCACTTTTAAAATGTGCACTTATAATTATGAAAATTATAAATAGGTAATACGATTTCTATAAAACCATTTCTTATTAAAATTTTTTTTTTAATTAACGCAACTTAATTGGGTATTTCCTAACCGTCATTTTTACACATGCATTTCATATTATTTGGGCCATAATTTATACGCGTTTTGTTGACTAACGCATAAAAAAAGTTGATTACATCATTTAGAGTCAGATATTATGTTTAATTTCTTAAAGTGTATTTTGCCAATAGCCATGATTAAATTTGAATTTTAGGCACAAGTTCGGCTATAATCCGAAGCCGAAAGTTGGTCAAGTTAAGAGCATCAACGTGCAGCCTTTGTTGCATGAGAAAGTTAACTTGATAAACTTTTTACTGCCTTGCATTGCTATAGATAATAACTGTCTGCATAGATACATATATGTATGTATATGTTTTTCTATAGCTATCGTTATCTCGTTACATATGGAGCAAACTGCTGGCGTAATTCCCTTAAGACCTGCTAATAAGCAAAGAGCTTCGCCTGCCAATGATAAAAAGGGTTTGCATTTAAGACAACCATCCCCTAACCCCAACCCACCACCGCTTTTCGTTAGTGGACTCCGTGGGGCTGTCTCAATTTGCGTCAGACAATGTTTTTTTTTTGTTTTGTCTGCATGTTTGTTTGTTTTATATTACTTTTTGTTTGCGTTTCGTGTGTAATTTAAAACGCGAGCCAACTTCTTGGGTTACCTGCGGGCAGCTAAAAAAAAAAGAAAAAATGAATGACCAGGGCCATTGTCATATTTGATGCCTTCCAACTGCCTGCGCCTAATATGTTCATTAATTTTAATTATGCATAAATAGCCAGCGATACACAAACAACAACAAGAGTAAAAACTAAAAACCAAAAAAACAAACACAAGAAACTGAAACACAAATATGAAAGAAATATGAAATTGTGTGAATACCCTTGTACCCCATTTATCAATCAGCTATCACCTATATCAACTATATTGGTTTCAGTATATTGCAATAAATCTGTATGATGTGAACAGTTCTACATATTAACTTCAAAAGGGAAAAACATTTGGAGCATGCCTGTACATTGTACAGGGAAGTTATACAATTTGTGGAAGCTTTAAAATCGGATATGAAGTATTTCAAAGGTGAGTTTAATCCAGAAACGTATATTTTCCAAAAATTATCCATTTCTTTTCAAAGAGAAAGCTTTGCCGGTTTCGCAAATTGCAGCATATCTATAAAATTGATTAAATTAAGTCAAGCTATAAAATCAGACAAAATATATTTAACAGGTGAGTTTAATCAAAAACTATATATATTCATAAGTTATCGATTCCGTATTTCCATAGCAGATAAGTGATATAGTATTGAAATCGATCTGATTGCAGCATTATGGAATGCTCTGATACCAGCTGATTACAGATGAAAAAGATAATCAATAATGTATCTCTTCAATGTGGTGACTCAAGCTCAAAAACTGTGAAAGATTTCTGATATTTCGGAGCGTGACAATATTTAAAGAACGTTAACGGCACTTTAGTCTTTCAATTTGATCGCTGTAGCTTTAGCCTTATCGATTTGCACTTATCGATGTTATCGATTTTAAAAAGTAATTATGCAAAAATTGAGCTAATGTAGCTCAGATATTATTTTTCGGAGCTTATGTGATTCAAATGCGTTACATATTGGTTATAAAGGCCGTAATACTCCACTTTATAGATATAAAAAAAACCAAAAAAAAAAAAACCTTTCGAAAATCATCATGAAAATTTGATACTTCAAATATTTTTTTGTGTGGCTAAAGGGGGCGGGGCACAAAAAGGGAATGGTGACGGAGCTTATGCTTCGAATGAATGTTTTTTTTTTTGCTTTATTTTTTTGTGTTTAGTTTTTGCTCAAAAACTCTCGACCCATTCAGCGCACATTTTCGCCCCCAGTGACTTGACGGGATGCCGTTCAAAACGTGGCCCGATATTGGTTTACAATTTCATTACGTGTGAATGCCTGAATATGAGTGCATAAGTGCGTGTGTGCTTGTGTGTGTGTGTGTGTGAATACATACTCATCGAAATTGCATGCACTTGTAAAAAAAAAGTAGCAAAAGACCGAGAAACATGGGAACTGTTTCGAAACACACAAAAAGTTTGTTGCCAATTTGGTCAACGCGTAAATTGAGCTGTAAATAGCAGCAGAAATCACAAAGGGGGGAGAAGAGACCGGGTGGACATGGGGGGGGGGGGGGGGTTAAGAAGTAGACGAAGAGGAAGAAGAAGCAGAAACAGAAACAGCAACAGCAGCAGCGCGGAGTAGACTGAAACTGGCGTCTGGCCAAATATAAACAAAACGTGATATAAAAATCGCATAAGAGAAGAAATAAAAAAAAAAACGAAAAAAAACTCAAATTAATTATTCAATTAAGCACGCGTCGTTGTCCGCTGATTGTTTATTTTTGTTGCTGTCACTGGCTATCATAATCATAAACAATTACACGCAACAATGTCTGCATTAACACCAACAACAACAACAACAGCAGCAGGAAGGGGCATGCCGTAATTACGAGTATATGGCAAAATATCAATTTGATAGGCCCGCAACAGTTGTAGCAAGTAGCTCTTCTAAAGGGCTATCAAAGATGGATTCTGTAGAAAAAAGAATTCCCGCACAATTCGCTGTTATTCCAAAACAAATAAAACAAACAAAAAAAACATAAACCAAAAGCAACGAAGTGAAGATTTCCCGGCTGCTTGCATTTTACGGCATTTTTCACATGAAAAATGCAATTGATGCCGAACGTCAGCGATGTTGTGGGCGCAAGTGGGGCGTGGCAGAGAAGCTAGTCGAATGCAACAAGCAAACACAACTCAAGGTAATTGGAAACCCAGCGGCAAAAAAAAAACAACAATAACAATAACAAAAGGCAAACTCTCAAAGGCAAACACTTGTCGTCGATTCGAATGCAGATTCAGATCTAGACTCAAGTTATACGATTTTTTAAGGAAGCTGAAGTTTTGGTCTTGTGCATATTGAATACATGTATATATATATATGCATATATGTATAAATATATATGTATAGTTGACTCTCGCAAAACACTCGACTGAGTTTTGAGCAATGAATTTTCGAGTTAAGAAAGTGTTTTTCAAGCAAATAACTGATGGATTCAAGCGAGGCAAATTAACCGATTGAATTTCAGAACCACAAATGAAATTCAACAGTTTCAACGAAACGAAAAGAAATAATACCCTTATTCGAGCAGCTGCTTCGAAGAGTATTATTTTCATCGTAAATGAATTCCTTTGATTCCTGAAGGAACAATGTGAATAATAAAAACAATGGATTTGATTTGAAACTTGTTCGCATTGTTCCTTAACGAATCAGAAACAGTATCATTCACTTTGTTACCTCTTTAATCAAACTAATTTATTATATTTATTCACTATTCATTTATTCCTACCTTAATCGTCTGTAAAATAGATTTGTATTATTTTCAGTTAAAACTTGGGATGCGCTTCGGAAACTGTATCTACTTTAATCATAATCATCTATTTCAAATACAAACGTGCCATTTATTTTAGTATTAATTTTGTCACTAAAATAATCATTTTGGCAATGAAAAAACGTGTTTTTGTTTTTGGGAATTGGTTAGTTTGTGATTGATAACTGTTTCTCTCACACGCTCACACACACACACACATGCAGAGAAGACTTTCATGCGAATCATTTTCCCAGTTTTACGACTTCTTTCTCGTGTTTAAGTTCAGATTTTGAGTGAAGAAAAAATCAGATTTGATGATCTCATGCTAAGCTTAGCTTTTAACTGCGCCCATTAAGTTTGACCCAGCGCCACTCCCTTCGGGGGCATTAAGTATTACATTATTACATGCGATTTTAGTCGATTTCTCGAGTCGGTTCTTCAACAATTTCTATTCTTAGTTTCGGTTTTTATTTAAACGATTCTTTTCTTCTCTGGTTCTTTTAGTGTTTTGCATTAAGTTATTTTTTTCTTATTTTTTTTTTTTTGTTTGGCTTTAATTTGTTATCGGGAAAAATGTAAAAGCGAAAAACCAAGGCACACACACCGAAAACCCGCATCGTCATTCCCCCCGCTTTTTGTCAGATGCCTTTTGTATTTTTATATATTTGCGTCGTGGTTTTTATTGTCGCGCGGCTGCTCTTTCAATTTTATTAGATCATATTATCTATTTTGGTACGACAAATTTGTAATTTAGATCGGACTCAACGACGACGACGACGACGACGACGCCGACGACGATGCCGACACTTAACCAACCAGTCAGGTAAGGGAAAGGGGTCAACTCTAACCGTTATGGGCTTTTAATTAATTGGCATTCGGTTATTTAATTGAAGCAGCCGAAAGCAAGCAACAGCAACAACAGCAACAATGAGAACATCAATAGCAAAAGCAAAAGTTGCTCCCACAGTAAGTGATGCGTAAAGAACCCACTACTACCCCCCATACAAAGCCCCCTACCCTTTCCCCCTTCAGCCACCCTCATAGCCACTCAAATACCTAACTGCTTGTCTACCCTAACCTTAATCGATGATCGACCAGACTGCTCCACATAACGCATTGTCTCAATTGAAAGATCGTTAGTTGATTGTGATACTCTGCCCAAAGTGGGGGATGTTATGATATTCGCAGGAAATATCAATATGGATTGTTAATATTCAACTTGTGCGGATCGTCAGCACTATAATATGTCATAAAACTAGCGTAGAGCGGATGCATCAAAAATGCACTTTGTTTTTCCATAACTTTTTACTTAAAGTCAATCATGATCAAACGAGTTTTCTAATGCACTGTTTCTTCTAATCAAAGTTTATTCAAATTTAAGCACCAGCTGCTAGCTATAACCAAAATCAAGTTTAAGTTTCTTGGGTTATCAACTCGCTTAATCTAATGAATTATACAAAATCAAAGAGCAACAATTCAATTAGAGTATTTGACACGCCTGCTAAGCGATACTCGTTTTTTTTTGTATTGAATTTGATTTGTTTGATTTTGTTTCAATTTTTTGATGGACGATCGTCGATGGCTGGGTTTTCGATGGATCCCATATGGTAGCTCTTTAGTTCTTGGATCTTTATCGGGTTGCTTCGATTACAGAAATGTGTGTGGCGCTGCTTGGTTACTTGTTGTTGTTGTTGTTGCTCTCGTTTACTTTTCACATGAAATGCAATAAACCCAATTTAATTTTTGTTTTTATTTGTTTCATTTATTTACTCGCCCGGACGTGAGACGACTCTTTCTTTCGCTGTGTGTGTGTGTGTGTGTGTGTGTGCGCCTTAGGTTGCGCCCTAATTTAAAATAGGGAGTTGCGAGGCGGGGAGTTTGTCTTATCAGCGAATTGAATCGACGTACAACAATGTTTTTATCACGTAATTTTGGACTTGAGAATACTGTACAAATTTTTCAAATAAAAGGGCCGAAACAAATGCGGAGGGGAGTCGAGGAGAGTGGAGGGAAGGGTTTCAATAAGTGTGCACTTTTTGAGCTTATCAACGTGTCAATGTGCCCTCAAAGCAAAATTTAATAGTTTCTCATGAATGCTTGGGCATTCTTGAGGTTTTAAGCGACTGCGATTCGAAAGAATTGAACGTTCTACTTCTAAGGAACTCAAGTAATTTCTGTACGTTTGTATTTGTTGAGTTGATCTAGTTCAATATCTTCCTATAGTCATATTCAGGATGAATAAACTATCACTGTGTTCTTTTGTCTACGTAGTCCTCCAAACAGCCCAAGGTAGTCAGGTTTGGATATATATAAGGTCATTCAATTCACTTTATGCACTTCCAAAAGACTCAATCAGCTTTTTTAAACACCATATCTTTTCTAAAATAAATTTACCTTGAATCTATCTATTAGTATGTTAAAGACCAAACTCGATCTTACCACATATTTCTAGATCTATAAAGGGTAGTCCAGAGCCCTCTCTCTCCCTCTCTCTCTCTCTTAAAACAAACCAGATCATCTCTTACTTTTTCCTTTCTTTGGAGTTGCTCGAGCTCTTTAGGAACGTGGGGTATATAAATGACAGGTTTAGTAGCTGACCAGAAAATATGTTGAATAGGTTGTCCTTGGGTAAAGTTATGAGCAGGCACAGTCGGAAGCAATTAGCGAAGACGCTGCTGCTGATGGGGACACAGGCAAGAAGCGACGAACGGAAGAAACCAAGAAGAACTTAAGACCTAAACAGAATAGCAGGGAGGCCTGCCTAGAAGGGTCCGAGGCCAAAGCGAACATCGCAGTCTCAATGCTCAATGATCGCAATGAGCGATGCCTTGGAATGCAGTCAACTGGTTACTTGTTGCAAGTTGTTGTTGCCGGTTGTTGTTTGTTGCCAGTTGTTGTTGCTGCTGTTGTTGTCGTTGCCCGTTTCCAGTGAAATGAAACGGGCTATGAGCTAAAGAAAAGGTAAAGAAAAACAATCAATGAAAAGGTTGCCCGACTGTCGACTAATCGTACCCCTTCCTATCCCCAACCCCCCTTTCAACATTGTTTAGCATCTCTTGGTATGCGTTGCCAAGGTGAACCAACGAATAAGTTGCAGCGACAATAACAAAAACGTGACTTGAACTCCTCAGATCCGTTTCAAACTTAACTTTGACTTAACAGGCTATAAGTCTGTCCACAAGTTGAACTATATGCGATGCGAATGCGGATGTTGCAACAACAGCAGCAGCAGCAGTCACTGCCCCATTGTAGCCTGTAATTTAAAGGCTTTCGTCAAGTGGAGATAAAGTCGTCAAGTACAATTATCAAGGTATATCAAATGATAAGCAACAATTGGTCCATATTGCTCTGTATATATTTAGTAATTAGAATAATGTCTATATATAAGGAAGATATATTTCTAAAAATTATAAAGACTTGCCCTAAATCGACAATCTCAATGCTCAGTGGGAAATCATTCAACTAGAAACTTAACTTTGTTAAATTAAATGATATGTTTTTATAAACTATCTCAACGAAGTCTGAAATCGTAAAATTCTAATGCCTATTAATAATATTAGAAACTAAACTAAACTTGTAAATGTATGTTATAACAAAACACCCTAGAAAATCGAATGTTTTTTTTTTCTAAATTTTAGTAAATTCCTAATCAAATTAAGAAAAGAAAAACACTGCTTCTAAGAAATATACATTCTGAACAACCTTGGCGTCAAAAGATTGACGAATTTTGAATATGTTGGGCGAATATTTGTTTGCCTGCGTGTACTGTGTACGAGAGTACAGAGTATCTACGAGTCGTTCAGTCTCTGGCCAGAGTCTGGAGTGCATCTCGACTTGTTATAATGAAGCAGTTAAAATGTAGCCGATGTCGTTGAATAGCATCGTTAACCTTCAGCATGCAACCGCCCGCGGCCTCTGCCTCTCTGATTCGGCGTCTGTCTCTATCTCTCACACCCATTCCCATTCTCATCCTTCCTCTCTCACTCTCTCTCTCTCTCTCTCTCTCTCTCTCTTTTGGACACACACACAAACACAAACACACACACACATAGGCACACACTCTATGTTACTCTTTCGCTGACTGTGCCTCAGGTAGCGCATTTAATAGATACAGAAACAGTTTCAGTTTCAGATTCAGGTTCAGTTTCGTCTTTTACATCTTTCGGTCTGCTTTTGTGTGGGCGTCATAGCAGAAGAAGACAAGCAACAACAGCAAACAACAAAAACAACAACAAGAACAACAACTGTTGCTGTTGAACTTTGTGTGGCATCGCGTCGCCTATTTATGAATGAAAATGCGCTTGGCGTGGTGTTTAAACCCGCTCAACGAAAACGCACCACAATCGACTGTCTCGCCACTGAACTATACTGAACAGAACAGAACAGAACAGAACTGGGCTGGGCTGGGCTGGGCTGGTGGTTCATCTTTGTTACGAGGTTTCCATGAATGAGCTACCGTTTTCGGGTGATTATACCCTAAACCTATTAAAAATGCGTAAAGTGGGTATAATGACGTTGTGCATGAGCATGTTACAGGCATATGAAAGCTTCCCAGATAAGGTATATAAACCTGATATGATTTTAGGCATGTCTCTCTGTCTATCTCAGAGATATAATTTCATTTTCAAATAGAAGTTCTCGAGTACTATGCACATATCGCATTGCTTTAGCATCGAATAAGAAAAACCCAACTCATAGTTTATAACGTATTCTCATATTGATCAAATGTATGTGTGAGAAGGCGACAGTATGATAACCGATAAATATATCAAATATATACAAAATTCTAGTCGCTGATTTCAGTTCATGCTAGGTTCTGGGTATCTCGTAGTCGAGCTCTCTCGACTAAAGCATTCATGCTTGTTTTATTATTCTGGTGTTGCAACGCCTGACCGCCATCTTCTATTAACATACCTGAGAGACAGAAGGAGAGAGAAACAGAGAGAGAGTGAGAGAGATGCCAGTCCCCATTACTCCTCACTCCCATGGCATATCACATGGTTGAATGGGTTCCGCATTGCTCCGAGCGTTGGCCGTAAATGGCGTCGATGTCAAATTAACAACAAATGGGCAACAAATTTTCTTTCGTTTTTGCTAGATTCCCCAACTAGATTCCACTCACGTTCCCCGGTTTCCCGGTTCCCCTGGTTCCAGCGTTACCATTTCCGTTCCGGCCGAGCACACAAATTGCAATAATGAGCTGATGATCCTTCCAAAAACAAGTTTCAAGTTGGGTCTTAAAGCGTTCACTTTATATTATTTATAACTATCCAATAAATAATCGAACATGTCTAAGACTCACTGAGAAGTGAAGTTCCCAAAACCATAAAGAGTTAAATGCTCTAACTGATTTATGTTGGTGATCCTTCCAAAATTCAAATTTAAGACAATCGAATTCATAAGTTACTCGGAACTTAAACCCTAATTGACCCAAGAGCAAATAGTAATTTTTAGGTTGATCTTCATACAACAAGACTTCATTGTTTTTTAAAATTTTTTTTTAACAACTGCCAACTTTTCGTTGCACAACTATTTAATAGAGATTTAACCTTAAGCAATATTTGAATCTTAATACAATAAGTCTTGTCTGTTTCGTCCACAAAACATTCTCAGAGATTCCGTAATACCTCTATGTCTAATATTTTTTATGCCCATAGCTATATCTAGAGCTGACAACAGTTACAGGCAATGTTAATCTTCGACCTGATTCATAATCTTAATCTTTATAGAATCAGTTGCCTTAGTATATTTTGTCTAAGCCCTTGTTTTCTTAGCCCATTCAATGTGATAATCTTTGTAAATCCTTTCCGGTAGCGTTTTGAAATGAATGAAACTCAACATAGAAACGAAGACAATACTTGGAACAGTTTGATTTCACATTGGTATGTGATCAATACACGCACACGCACATACACACACACACACACACGTGCGAGTTTAGCTTGAGTTGAAAAGCAAATGGTTAAGTTCGCAAAGCTGAAATTTGCAGCAGCACTTGGATATTTTTTTCTTTTTTCCCTCCAGCTAATCATTTACTTTCAAAAAATAAAAATGGGGCTGAGACAGCAAATGATGCCAAGACTCTGACTCTCATGATGCTAGGCCGGCGCCCGAGGGGGGATCTAATGAACAACATGAAGAAAAATAAATAAATAATACAAGAAATAAAAACAAAAATTAATGGATATCTATGGCAGGCAGAAGACTAAATACCCTTATTGACTGCAGTCAAACCGCCGATATTTAACATTCACAATATAAAAAAAAACCGAAGGATTGTTCATATGAAAGCTGTATATGATATAGAGATCGGAAGTCGATAACCTCTTGATTAGGTGAGGAGTTTGGATAGGATAACTTGATGAACTATATAGTTTTTGATAGAAGAAATCATGTATCGGCCGATAATTCCTATGAAAGATATTTCATATGTTTGAGTACGATGTTGATGATTATTTAGCTAACATTCAGGAGCTTAAAAATCAAAGATAACCGATTCAAACTTATGCGTATTATTAGCAAAAGTTATTCATACCAGAACTCAAATTTCGAGCGATCGTTCAGCAGCTATATGATTACTATATCAGCTACAAATCATCTGATCCCAATAATTTTAGTTTAAATGCGAGAAGCATATTGGTAAAGAAAAAAAAAAAACTCAACTTAAGTACATATGTCCATATATTTATAGGTCTGATCGGTATATAAGGTATATAAGGTTTATTTGGCCAAGTATATTTCTTAAATATAGGTCTCCTTTAAAGGGATACAAGCCTCACGACAAAATTATAATACTCTTTACAAGGGTATGGAAATGTAAACTCGCCGGTTTCTGCTTTCTATGCACGCAGTGTGAGTTTTTGCCAGTGGTTTAGACTGCTCCGATTCAAGTGTTCATCTGTTCCGACTTCGACTCCGACTTTGACTCCGATTTCGACTTCGACTTCGACTCCGATTTGGAGTTCGAGTTCGAGTGTGAAATGGACTGCTGGACTTTGTGGACCATTCTGCTGCTTATCATGAACGGTGATCTATGACTCGGCGCAACTTGGTGCGACTTGGCGCAGCTCGCTTGAACTCATTTTCTAATTGCCCCACGGTGAGGAATGTCTGTTTGTCAGTCTGTCTGTCCGTCTGTCTCTCTATTCATTTGTGCGCGCTTGGCTCGACTCGATGTTGTAGGCCATTTTCTGGTATGTGTTTATTACTTCCCAATCCCCCAAACTGCCCAATGCCGCCGCCTTGCCACCAACAGCGGCCTCTCCGGCTGAGAGTTACACTCATAAAATAAATTGCTATTTATTTGGCGCCAATGCTTGATCACCCGATTGCTCAAAAGGTAAATTCCCAAAATGTATGGTGGTGGATTTCTGAATATTTACAAAGTATTTCAAAAAACAGGTAAGACTGTCTAGCTTGTACTAAAATGTGGGGCAATTTTTTTTCTGAGTGTAGCACACAGGTTTAATTACCCTAGCGAAACTCAATCGGAATCTTTAACTGTGGATCTGGTTGTCGCAGCAGCAGCAGCAGCAGCAGCAGCATTTGCATGCGAGTTTTTTTCTTCTTTTTTTTTTTTTGCACACAAGGGGATGGGTGTTGAAGGGGGAGGGGGAGGGGGTTAGGTTTGTTTTTAGCTGTATTGCGTCTGCTATTTTAATTGAGTTCACAAACACGCTGAACTGACCCCAACACGCACACACACAAACACAGCTGGCGATGACAGCTACGTGCTGTGCCCAGACCCCAAGTCCCCAAGCAAACGAAAGAGAGATAGACAACGAGATAGAATAGATAGACGGATAGCCATGTATGAAGATAGTTAGTTGGCTTTGGCTTTGGACTACATGATGTCTTTGGATTATTCAATCTGTTCACACATTCAGCATTGTGAGAAATTAATACATCATCATCAGATAAAATCAACGATGCCTTTCACGTTTCACTTCTCATCTTTTCCAAGTTTTCCGTCTCTCTCTCTCTCTCTCTCTCTCTCGCTCTCTCTCTCTCACACACTCACACACGCACACGCACTCACTCGTTATGTGTGCTAAGGTTTCACATTAGCTCTAATTAAATTTGCCTTTGCATTTACACTGTAATATAACTATCGCAATTGATTACAACTGTTTGTCTGTTTATTTTCTTTATACTGTTTTCAGCAGTATTTATTGTTAAGGCATATACATATATATATAGCTATACGAGTATATGAGTGGTATGTGGTTAACATGAAACAAAAAGAAATCTAAGCTCAAAGTTTAAATACCCTAAATTTCATTTCGTATTTTATTAATTTATTTCCATTATTAAGAAATACATTCGTAACAAGTGTCTATGCTTAATTTGGGATAGAAATTTAAAGTGTATTTTTTTTATCAAGAATATATATGTATGTACATATACTTTAAGGGGTCTAAGATGTGTCCTTCAATAAAATTATTAATAACGCGGCAATTTCAAGCTTGATTTTTCTTCGGTTTCATAGAAAATTAAATGGTTCCCTTTCCTGGGGAATACCTTATTCGCTATATAATATTAACTAAAGCTAGACTGTATGGGATTTCAGTCTGCTAGCAGACTATGGAGACTATGCATAACTGTAAGTAAGTCGACTTCCAACTAGGTTGTCCTGTCTGCAGCTACCTAAAATAGTAGTATAATGATGTCGACCTGTGTCTGTGTCTGCTCTTTACCTGTGTCAATGTCAACTTCAGCGCTAAATTGTCGCTTATTAAATGTCGCGCTCACCCTCAACCCCGCCTCGCTCTTGACCGCACCCTCGCCCTCGCCGTCGCTATCCCTCTCGCTCTCGCTCTTGTTTTCTGTCTCACCCTCTTTGGTTATTTTTTTGTTGTCTGAATTGAATGGAACGAGACTGAGCTACTTTATCAGACTGAATTCCACGTAATGTCTTTTGTCTGTTGTCTGTCTGCCGAAAATTATGACTTGTTTGGAAGTGCAAATAGCTCACTTCCTGTCTGTTTCTCATCTGCTGTGCAGACACACACACACACACACACGCACACACACACACATACCCCTCGTCATGTTGTCTTCTTGTCGCTGTCGTCGCGCAGCCGCAAAATACTTTGATTGCTGTTGTTTGTTGCTGCTGCTGCTGTTGTCGCCGTCACGGCCCGACGATGGTCCCTGATAAGAACTAACCATAGCGTTCCCCATTTTAACCATTCCATACCCACTCCCAATATCCTCGTCGCGATAACATCTCGTTCGCTACGTGCTACTGGGTTAGCTTTTGTTTGCTCTCCTTTCTCATCTTCTTCGTCTTGTCTTCCCTCAGTGCTCCGTGCTCCATGCTCAGCATGGAGTTCTCGTTTTCGGCTATGCTTCTGTTTCGAACTCGAATTCGGATTCTCAAGGTTCAAATCAAATCGAAATTGTTCGAATGAATACAATTGAGGAGTATTGCAAAAGTGTCAAAAATGTCGCCATGAATATAAAGAAAAATGTCAAATAATTCTGGAAATAATATTGCATGGATATTTTATTATTTTCTTCACTTTTGTGCTATTTAAAATCGTGTTGATCTTGGCAACTATCAGATTATTATAATGGAGTTTTATCTGCATGCGATCAAGTTGTCAAAGGTATTTTCGATGCGCCAGAGTTGCCATTTTCTTGGTACATATTACCACTAAAACTTTTCTTGGAACTGACATTTAAAACCAGAATCGAAACCGGAACTACAAACGAATTCGATTTAATTCATTGATTTCAACATGTTATTCTTTAACTTTAAAAATCGTCATTATTTCAGATTAAGACATAATGTTAGCTACTTTTTACAACAATAAGGGAGATTTTCATTGATTTTCCTTGTTTCAGTGGTTTTTATGCTAACTTTAAACGATTTTTTTAATGCATACTTGAGTAAGCTATGCAACAGGTTACCACAATCTCGATCAAAATTACAATATTTCAAATTAAAACAAATTTAATAAAAATAAAAAAAATTATTAAATTTTTATATATTTCCAGTGGTTTTTGCGCAAACTTTTAGTAACTTTTGTTCAGCATTGGTAACTATGGCATAGGCATACATACTTGGTGTATACTTCGATCACAGCCACACACTTTGTTTTTTTTGTTGTGCGTGTAGGCGTGTCATCGTCGCAATTCACAACATATGCTATCACATTACGTAGATGGCCTGTAATGCGCTTCCGTTTTCCAGCAGGTAATTGCCACAGCAGCCCTGGCTATTTTGAGTGAGAGAGGGGATGGGGTCAAGAAGGAGGAGGGGAGGGGGGCGTGTGAGGGCAGGCGGAGTTTGCGGCACAGCAAAGGCGCCGATGCCGCTTAGCGAACGGCGTTTTTTCGGCTCATTTGTAGCCGCTACTTAAGGTCGCCCGAGATTCGGTTTTGTTTTTTCGATTTTTTTTTGGGCAGATACCAGCAATTACACTTCCGCTAAGGGCGGGAAGGAAAAGAAATAAGAAACAAAAAAATAAATAAAATAAAATACAAAGAAAAACGTTGGATCCGAAAGCGAATACGATACCGAAACCGAAGCCAAAAACCCAAGTTGGTTCATTCATTCGTGCCTCATTCAGTGATCGAGCACGCATTCATTCATTCATTCATGCATTCATTTATTCATTCATTCATTCATTCATGTAGTGTTGATTGCCACCTTTGGGTCTTTTGGGGAGCCGTCTTTGCCGCATCTCTCTCTCTCCCTCTCTGTGCCTATCTCTATGACTCTCTCGGGGCGGCATCTTCTTCCTAGTGCAAAAAGCACGAAAACTCAAAACTCAGCTTCGCAGTGCTCGACGAGAAGGATACCCCGTTGGCAGGTTTTATATTTATAAGAATTGCCGCATTCAGATTGTTGAAAGTTGGACTGGATATATATGAGGTCGCTTTTTGGACCTACTCAAAAAATAATAACACTAAAAGTTATCTTTTTTGTAAGTTTAAAGAAAGTTTTTGGAAGTGGAAGAAGACTCTTAAAAAAAAGTGAGAAAGAAAAAACATACACTTTATGAGAGAGGAAAAAAATTAAGAAAATAAATAGTAGCACCACTTTTCAAATCTGCACAGGATTTTTATAAAGTGTATATATGCTATATATATATATACATATACATATATACATTTGTTAATTGAAAAGAATTCCAGGAGCAGAACTAATTGTAATTTATAAGGGGAATGCTAAACAATATATTAAAAAAGTATACACTTTTTATATATTTGTAGGGTTTTTCTTGAACGATTTGTAAATTGTAGGAAGAATAAAAAGAAAGGAAGAATAATGAAAAACAAATCGCGAATAGTTATACGAAATGCGGCAAACAAACAAGAATCAAATCGAAATTGGTTTTTTTGTTGTTTTGGGTGTTTTTTTTTTGTGTCTTCAGTTTATCTTTTGTAGTCGACATTAATCATAATTTTCGGGGCTCCTATCGCCGAGCGTGAAATAATTTTTATGCGCCGCTTTTACGGAACGAACACAACATCCGAGATGCGAGATCCGAAAAGGTGTCAATCGCTAATTTGACTTGATGAGAACTGCAGAGAACACAGAACGGAGAACGGAGTAGAAAAAAAAACAGAGAGGAGAGAGCAAAGAGCAGAGGATTGTGTGAATGGATTGTGAATGCAAGAGTGAGGAGAAGAAGAGGAGATGCTTTGTGTTTTTGCAATTAGCAAACGCGCCAAATACTATCGATCGTCAAAATGGTGCAAGGTCATGGGGTCATGGGGTCGGGTCGTTATCGGAATGAGAGTACAAAAACAACACCACAAGTCTCAAGTCACCATGAGTCACTTAAATCAAGCAGCGACAGGTATTGTTGAGATAGTTAATTATCTTGAATTACTACAGGTTGCAATTATTTTTTGTTTAAACCCCGAACCCACTATGCAAATGTATGTAACAAGCACAAGAACGCATCTACGACTGCATAAAGAACATATTTATATAGATTCTTGATCGGCATCAGAGCCCAAGTCGATCTAGCCATGCCCGTCCACCTGAACAAGTTAGAGGCTTCAAGTTTGAAGTATAAGTTCTCGTAGATACCATACGTAGATCGATCCTGTATCATATTATCGAAAATATATTCGAAAATCGATAAGAATCGATTACAGTTAGCAATATAACCCACAATTTTATAGATATGTCTTTCCCACCGGGTATTTACATATTGAGCATTTGTACGTTCATCAAGATCGGGTAGGAAACAGCAGTGGATAATTGTAAATTCATTCACATTCACATGCATGATTTGAATTCAGGGTATCTCCTAATAGAGCTCTCTGTCGACTAGGGTATTCCTCTCCCTCCTTGTAAAGAAGAAATGGTTTACACTCATTACCATCTTAATCTAGATATCCTCATTAATTAATTAATATATATAGACAAAGAGACTTCAGACAAGCAAATCTGTGTGCTCTCCAGTATCTGGTGAGAAGAAAGTTTTGAAGAGACCATAAATGTATAAAACAACTACTCAATAGGTCGTTATAAAATTCCGAAGGGTATTTAACTATATATCATTAACATGGCTCATATCTCAAATTGTTCCCCAATAATAATAATAATATTAATAATACAAGATCATCTCAATAACACCGCTATGAAATGCCAAAGATACATTTTCAGATATTTGATGCCCACATGAAAACCCAAACTCAGTAGCACAGACAGTGGGACGGACGCATGAACAAGGGGACAGAAAGGGATAGTCTGACCCAAACAGCCAGAGTAGATCAGTTAACACAGACTCACAACAGACTGAGACAGACAGACAGACGGACAGATAGTGATGACGCAGCAAGTGTACCACTATCTCAAAGACTGAATGACAACGGGGAATGCAAGCAAACAGAGAGAAGAGAGAGAGAGAGAGAGAGAGGGAGGGAGAGAGAGACAAAGCGAGAGGGAGAGAGACAGGAATACGGGAACCTGTTGCAGTTTCGTTTTAGCCACTTGAAAAGCAATTTTTTAAAATTTATTTTTCATTTATTGCTTTATTTTTGTATTTTTTTTTACCTTTACCTTTTCCGTGTGGCCCATTCTCATTCTCATTCCCTTTCCATTCCCAATCCAAATCCCATTCCCATTCGAATTTCTATTCCCATTCTCAGCTGCTAATGCGAGAGGAGCTCAGCCCGAATTGAAGCTGATGATGCGGATGCTGTCTGCCTGCAGTATGTTTATTTGTTTTGAGAGTTGAGAACAATTCTCTTTCTGAAAACCTTGGCTTGGTCTCAATGGGCGCGGACAACAATCGAAAGTAATATAATAAAATCTCAGGGAACAGAAATCAACAAGAAACATTGCTCGACTTCAAAGTGAGCTAGAGAGAGAGAGAGAGAGAGAGAGAGAGAAAGGGAGCGAGAGAACTGACCGACTAGACGATACCCTATGTACCTACTTCTAGTTTCACATATATTGTATATATATACATCTTATATGTATATATTCTGGTATATTCTTCTTCTTTTCAACAGTAGAAATACATCTTCCATTCAGCATACTCTCTTTATTGATCTCACACAAATAATGGGTGCAAGCGAGAGAGAAAACGAAAAAAAAACTATTTGCTTACTCTTTTGTCTGCCTGCCTGCGACGACACTTGCCTTGATTTTTATTATCTTGGGCTTTTTCACTAGCACACACAGGTACACACACATGTGAATATTTGTGCATTGTTGCTGCACTGCCTTTTGATTTATTGTTAGCAGGAATAACACAGACAAACAGAGAGGGGGAGAGAGAGAGAGAGAGGAGGAGAGAGAGAGAGAGAGAACGGGCTAAAGGCATGCTGCATAGACCAATAACAACAACAAAAACAACAACTGCATTGTTGCTGCTAAGCACAAATAGCTCTCCCATTTGCTGTCGCTGTTATTGTTGCTGTTGTTGTTGTTTTAGTTCTTGCATTCCGCACTTGAATATTTTTACCTTTTGCCAAGAATTGTGCGTGATTCTCTCTCACGCTCTCTCTCTCTTTCTGTTGCTCTCTTTGTGGGTCTCTCTGTGTGTGTGTTGGTTTCTATTCTTGTGCGGGCGCAGCAGCCAACGGCGACGTCGCCGTCGCATTTGTAGACAGTTCATTAATGTTATCAACAGCATGGGGTATAAAGAGATGGTAGGGGGAAAGGGAGGGAACTGATCGCTCATTTCGTTTGCATTTCGGCCGCATCGTTGTAGGTAACAACATCAAAAACAACAACAATAAATCGCGCAGCTCGTATTACTGAGCGCAGTTGCTGCGCTGCTGCTGATGCTGCCTGGGTTTGTGTCTCTGCTCAAATCAATGTTTAACTGCAAAGCACTTGTTGTTGCTGTTGTTGTTTTTGTTGTTGTCGTTGCTGTTATTTGCAGAAATGGGCCAAAGTCGAATTAATAAAAAAATAAAACAACAAAAAAACACAAAACTGGTGGCAACTATTGGCCAAAAAAGGACATGACAACATGCGTCGTTCACTTGGCCAGTACAAATTGTCAAGTTGGTCGGAACGGGCCAGGTTGCATTTTATGGCCAACTTGTTGACCAGATGAACTACTTTCCAGTCGTGCAAGTGCCGTTAGCTGTCGTTACAAAAAAAATATATATATATATGCTCAACTCACCTGTGTGCTAGGGTTCCAGGATTCCAGAATTTCAAATCGTTGATTGCCGTTGGTTGCCTTCACTTCTCGCAGTCCATTGACATATTTGATTAGAGCGAGAGTGCGAGAGAGAGAGCGCGAGTGAGAGAAGGAGAGCGTTCCTGCTCTGCACAATTGCTGTTGTTGTTTTTGTTTTATTATTTTCTTTTTTTAAGCACTTGGTTCATTCACTAGTTAACAGCGATAAAACATGAAAACCTATTTGCAACACTAAAAAAACCAAATCGTAAATTAATTTTATTTAGAACCAACAAAAACACAAAATAAAAGAAATGAAGAAAATGCTTAGAAATCGTATTATTTTTGTTGGGGCATTGGAGTCAATTAGTTGATGCCACATCCGTTGGCATTAAATTGGGCAACGGAACATTTCCCAAATTCTACACTCCAAAAAGTAGCTGAGAAAGAGGACGAGCAGCAAACAGCAGCAGCCGGCAAAACGTAAACCGCAAAAATTGATATTTTTACGGTTATTGTAAATGAATAAATATAATTAATGGCCAAACATTCATTCATTTTTCGTCCAAGAATTATGTTATGAAACATTCGCAATCTATACATCGGTAAATCACTTGTGTGTGAATAAAAATAATTAAATGCGCCTGCTAATAGATCAAGTTCTACACCATTTAATTATACATCATTTAGTTAGCCGATTTGTCGTATTTATGTATTTACGTATGTACATAACTATGCATTTGAATGTATTTATGTATGCCATCTGCATTTACGTATTTAGTCTTTTATTTTTTTTATTTACATCATAGATCATACATCATTTAACCCGATCGTACATCATTTCAAGTATTTATGTCATTTTGTTGTCGTTGCTTCGTTGCCTTTTGCAGCTGTTTGCCGGTCGACGATTTAAAAATACTAACAAAATAAAAACACGGGATACACAGAACTACAGAACAAGTATAAATAAAAACCAAAATAAGACGAAATGAAACACAAAAAAATAACAAGAAGAAGAACAAGAACAACAACATACAAACAATGCAAACGCTTTAAGCACTTCACACGCACTTTCATTGTTGTTGTTCCTTTTGTTGTTGTTGTTGTGCTTGGATCTGTTTGCAAAGGCAAATTGCATTTGCTGCCATTTGATGTGAAGTGATATGAAAACAGGTAGGCGCAGCAATGCTCTCGTTAGCGTTATGATTACCATTTATATCATTAATAGCTTTTCGCACAATAACAAAACTAAATACAAAAAAAAAAAACATTAAAAAAACACTGACGAGAAAGACGCCAAAAAGACGCGTTGGGAAAACCGAATTGAGGCGCACGCTGCCGCTGTCGGATAACACACACAACCTGCCAGCGTCGCGTCACGTAAGTAACTGAACGAAGACGTGACGCGGCAACAAGACCGGCGAGGGCTTCACGACGCGTTCGGCTAACTTCGTTCGGCTCGCCCGAAACGCTTGTCGAGAGCGACGACGATGAATGCGAATACAATTTTACAATGCTTCTTCTAGGGATCTCACCAACACAAGCGCAGCGCTGCGTTAAGGAAGCTGCGCCAAATGAGGTCACCCACAATCCCCCAACCCCACACCAACAGGACAATAAACACATGCATTTTTGTGACATATTTTTTTGTTTTTAATATTTTTTTAAATATTTTTTTTTTGTATTTTATTTATTGTTATCCACTCAACAGGTTCGTTTTGTATTATACATTTATGCTGATAATAATTTTGTTGTTTAATGTTTAATCTTTTTGAATTAACTGCATAGTATAAGTATATTTAGTTTAAATTTATAAATTTGTGCAATGTACGTGTGTTTGTGTGTGCGTGTGTTATATGCAATTGGTTGTTGTTGTTTGGTTGTTTGTAAGTTTAAGGACTGTTAATTGTTAAGCTGCACAACATTTTACACTGGGTTCTCAACGAAAAAAAAAAAACAAAATCATCGAAAATGAATAGATAAAAAAAATAAATGATTATAAAATGCTAATATGTAGTTTGTTCTTGTTTGTTTGTTGTGATTGTTGTTGTTGGCTAGTATGCGTTGTTGTTGTGTTCGAGTTAGTTGGGCCTTAAATATCTATGTATATTTTATTGTTTCGTTCGGAGTTGGTTTTTGTGTCTCACTTCTTATGGCCATTGTAAGTTTAAAGTTAGTTGTTTGGTTTCATAATTATTATTTCTTTTTTTTTTCTCATTTTTTTTAATCATTATCATTACAATAATTTTGTTCTCAGTTACGATTAACAATAATAGAATAAGAAGGAAAAGGTGAAGAAGCAATTGCAACATTTCGAGACAAAAATTAGCGCAGTATATAAATTGACTCCTTTTGTTCTTTATATGTTATATGATGTATAGATATTCCACATTCGCATAGTCTAACATAGTTTATATATAAAAAAAAGTTGATTCAAAAAAAGCTAACTTTTGCTGT
This sequence comes from Drosophila basisetae, assembly GCA_035041595.1. Taxonomy (NCBI): domain Eukaryota; kingdom Metazoa; phylum Arthropoda; class Insecta; order Diptera; family Drosophilidae; genus Drosophila; species Drosophila basisetae. The sequence continues at coordinate 17,901,723 of JAWNLB010000174.1, forward strand.
TGGTTTTTGTGTATTGTTTTAAACGACTGGTGGTTCAGTGCCGCCACGAGTCTCATCGACCCTATAAAATTAAAACAAAAAATAAGAAATAAAAAACCAAAATTAATAAATTATTAAAATATATAGAATATAATGTATAAATAGTTTTTAATGCAACTTAAATAATCATATTAAAAAATTAAATATATATTTTATATAGATTACATGTAAAGTGTAACTGAAATAAAATACAAATTATCTTTATAGTTGTGACTAGCATAACATAATGCGCACACATAAAAGCTTTCAACTTAAAATGTGCCTTCAAAGCACTGACGCTCTTGCAACTTTGAAAGCTTTTCGTCATTCTCAAAATTATCAAAATGGTTCGCCGAATTAAGAGCTAGTTTCGGTTAATGTCATTTGAACTTAAGTTTCTATAGATATTTTTCGTCATAACCATAAATGGTCAAAGCTTAACAAGAGCTGAGGGATAACTGACTGAGTTGAAGCTTTATCGCTTTGCTTTCTTTGTCCTATATTAAAGTGTTTGCCTATCGGTATGCAATTTCAGACTTTGTCTCAACGCCTGCGCCAGCATTCAGCATATTTATATGTATATATATATAGTAAGTACGAGTATATAGAGACATACAAGTTGCTATATTCAGTATTCAGTAGGTTTATCATATATGTATTTGTATGTATATATATATATATATATATATATGTATTTAGCAATTACTTCTTTTTAGTTATTAGTCAGGCATGTGCCAAAAGATTCCGGAATCTGGCCAGAACTGGAGGTTCTGCACAATACTGATGTAAGTATTCAGTTTCCTAATTGCTATTAAATATTAAACGTTGTTTTTAACAATATTTTCGTGCTAACTACATGTTTTGGCAAAAAAAAAAACAAAAAAAAATTACACATTGACTATATAGGTCTGTAAATATTTATGTATGTTTGTATATAGTGAAATACTTTAGGATCTCTTAGTACACAGGTATATCCAATATTTATCTATGCTTTAGCTATAGTTTATTTTTTATATACTTTGTATATATGCATGTATATTTATATAACATGATATTTTGCAATGATATGGCACGATCAATTTTTTGCTGTATTTAATTTCGTCAACAGATGGCGCCAGAGTCGAGCGCTTAGCTGGGCGCAAGCAGCAGCCAGATGAGGGTGCTTGTCAGTAGGGCTAGTGGCGCCACTGGCACGCCCATAGGCCGCACACTGGCATCGTAGGCGTTCCCATGACTATGCTGTAACTGTTTAAAGTTGGGTCGCGGATAGATAATGTGCACCGGCGGTGGCTGATCGATGGCATCGAAAAAATTTGGATCATAACGCTTGTCGCTGGTATCGTAGTCGTGGTAGATGAGACTGGATGGATTCCAGTAGTCGCTAATCTCCGCCAGAGCCGCATTTAATGTGCGAAATTAACAGATTAACAACAGCAGCAGCAGTGCCACGATAATTCCGTGAAGCCCGAATCATATTTAAGAACGCCAACCCCACTTTTTTGATTTATCATTCCGATAAACTTTCCAAATAAAGAAATCACGTTTTCTCAATGTCCAAAGCAATAAGGCAATGCTGATATTTCCTCACATTAATAATATCTCTCTCTCTCTCTCTCTCTCTCTCTCTCTGTTGCCTTCTCTTCATCGAGGAAATCAGTAAATCAAAGTTCTTCTCTCTCTCATATTGAGAGAGGTAAAATAAGCAAGGACATTGAGAGAACGGGCAAAGTATAAGACTAACCGGTTTTCTTCTAGCTAAAGGGTAGTTGCACAAATGTTAAAAGCCTAAACCAAGCAATACACTTGTGGCTACTCACACGGGGCAGGTGTCCACGTTGACGCCATTGATGGCTGCCTTGCCCACATTGATCTGTCCGGGATTGCCCTCGACGATGTACATGCAACCATCGAAGTTGTGTCCATACCGTTGACCCGTGAAACTCATGATGTTCGGTATGCCACCTTGAAATTGAAATTGAAGTCAAAATCAAAATCAATATCAAAATCTGGGATGTTTTTGAGACATACCAATGAATACGTTGCCTGGCAGATGCATCTTCTTCTTGCTGGTGGGCCGTGTCTCGACAGACTCGGAGATGCGATCGACCTCCAGTCTTGCAATGTTGTCCACACGCATCACAATCACAATGTGACGGTGTCCATCATTCACTTGCTTCTTCGAGTGGCGAATCATCGCCTCCTGGCCATCGAGACGCAGTGATACCTCCACATAGCCCTCGACAACGGCAAGAGCTATAAAGTCCTGACCGGTGAACTCCTCGCCCAATTGCTGGCCCCACCACATTAGCAGGCCATCCGGTTTGCTCGTGGAGAAGAGAATCGCTGCTCTCGTATCACTTTGATCCACCTCGCTGTTGAAGTAATTGCGATCCAGCTCCAGATATCCATTGCCGCGGAATGAGACATTGAAACCGACTTGGATATCTAACAAGCCAACAAGCAAGCAGGCAATTGAACATTATGGAATATTAAGATAAAATCGAGACACTTACGATCTTCACAACGCTTGCCACTGAAGCCCAAATTGCAGTCACAGATCGCCTGCTGATCCACTTCGGTGCATGTGCCGCCATTCTCGCACGGTTCACTGGCACAGGGAGACAACGCATAGGGTTGCGGCTCATCATCGTCAGCGATGGCTGGTGCAATGGGCAGTTCACCATCGGCATCGGCATCGACATCAGCATCAGCATCGCCGATCTCATTAAGTTCGCCACAGTTCTGCACATTGGCCGCATCCTTAATGTCAGCCAGCAGTTGAATGGGACGTGTCGAGTCGAACAGACGTGAGATGCAGCCATCGAAGCCAGCGGTGATGTTCACATCCCGATTGATCTTGACCGTTGACCAATCGTAGCCACCCACATAGAGTGGCGTCTTTAGCGACAGCATTCGTGGTGCACCCGTTACCTTGGCCCGCAGCTCGCTCTCATCCCCGACACGAAGTATACTTTCGCCTTGGCGACGCTGCAGCTCGACCCGTGTCCAGCGGTGCAATGGCAACGGTTGCTGGGAGCGCACCACAACCGGGTTGAGGCGTGCCGCCGTATTGATGATTAGCTCGACGTGGCCATCGTGCAGCAGAAGGGCAACGTAATCACCGCTGGGCAGATTCGATTCCGCCGTATATAGCAGCACAGCATCCCGCAAACTGGACGGTCGCAGCGATAGTGTCACATTTAGGCGGACGGCACGTGGTGTACTGGAGAACAATCAAGGATTAGAGGAGCATAGAGCGCAGTTTTTGGTAATAGCCTTCAAAACTCAAGAGCAACCCTGCTTAGATACCCTTTCAGTGATTGGGCAACTAACTCAAGACATTTAACAAGCTCTATCGGAGATCTGCAGTTCCATTTCAACTTTGCTTGGGTTAGACATAGTCAAGACTGGGCCCGTTGTGCTGCTGTGTGGAATCTCACTCAATTTATTTTTCACAACATTCGTTGGCCCCAAATTAGCTAACTGTGATAGATTAGTTGAAAAGGGGCTTTCCGGCCAGGAAGCCATTTGTCATTTGACATGCGTCTGTTTTCTGCTTCGATTTTGAGCTTACAGGTAGCCAGGATCATGTGTATTCCTGGGTGCCTGGGAAAAATAGTGCCTTTCCTAACAAATCTTTCCGCCTGAAAATGTTCTTACAGAATTTCGAGGAACAAAAGAGGTTCGAGCTCAACATAATGATACCAAAGAAGTGAATTGGTATTCCGTAGATCCAAAAAGGGGCTATTTTTGCAATCGATCTAACCCAATTGAATTCTAGGAAATCCTACATGATAAGGAACACGCTCACTTAGGTAAGATGGGTAAGGTAAGGTAGGCTAGGGTAAGGTAACGTCAGATCTGGAGAGGAGTCAGCACTTACTTGTAGGCCGCATAGCTGTTGCGCTTGAAGTTGAGACTGTGCTCCTTGAGATGCTCGATGTACTGGCAGCGATCGCCGGTGCGATTGAGGGGGCAGAGGCATTCCATGTCCGTTTCGGTGTTCTCGCAACGTCCGGCGCCACAGAGACCGGGTGTGCATTGGGTGCCTTCGACGGCACAATTGCGTCCTGTCCAGCCCTGCTGGCAGATGCAGGTGTAGGCCTGTTCTGTTTGGCTCTCTAGACAGATGCCGCTATTCTCGCAGGGCATTTGGGCGCATGGCTTGCAACTGGTGATGCCCTCCTTCATTTTGGCCTCCTTCATCAGCTCAATGGTGCGGCCCTGCAACGTCAGCCGACTAATGCAGCCAACGAAGCCAGCATCCTCTGTCACCGCCTCGGCGGGCAACTGATCCCAGTTGGGCACACCGCCAATATACAAATCAGCGATCAGCTCCAGCTGTGGTGTTTGGCTGAGAGTGGGGAAGGCGACGGGTCGCTGCTCGTCCAGCTGAATGTAGCCATCGCGACGGGAGCGCTGCACGCGGATCGTATGCCACTCATTCAGTTTGGCGGGCTGCTCGGCACGCACCACCCGCGACTTGCCGCCGATGGCAGAACGGAACTCTACATAGCGATCCTTTAGTGAGAGGGCAATGTAGTCGCCAGTGCCAAGTGGCTGGCCGTTGAAGAGCAGCAGACCATTTGGCGATTCCGGCCGGAATGTGACCTCAAAATTGAATTTGACCGAGGATTCCGGCAACTTCGGGAAACTCATGTAACTGGACTTTGGATGGTTCAGCTGATGGAAATGTGGTATTGCGCCAGTAATGACCAATATGCTCGGATAATCAACGGATTCCCCATCGTTGTAGGTGGCTGTGCACACATAGCTGCCGGCATCGCTTGCTTGCACATTGTGCAGCACCAGCTGTTCCTATTTTTTTGGAATCATCAATTAGAGTCAAGAGAGAGAGAGAGAGAGAGAGAGAGATGCGCAACACTTACATCATGTATATCGCGACCCGATTGCAGCTGGCCATATTGACGGGACCAGCGATAGCTGGGCTGACGGCTCTCATCAGCACCGCAGCTGAGCTTCGTTTGGTCGCCCGCCTGGGCGTGAACGATCTTTGGCTGGCGCAGATCTTCTGGGTGCGGCTCCGATTCCGGCTCCGATTCCGGCTCCGATTCCGGCTCCGATTCCGATTGCGTCTCCGACTCTGGCTGCTCCTCAATGCCCAGCTCGTAGCTGGTCGTATACAAATCACCATCATCAGTTCGGCACTTGCAGACATAGACGCCAGCATCGGCGGCGGTCACCTTATTAATCACCAGGCTGTTGCCCACTTGCTATAAATCAAATAACCAGTGTGTGTGTGTGTGAGAGACGGAGAGAATAAGAGAGATAGAGACATTTTGGCCATTTGAATATTATCATGAAAGGTCGCATTTCAAAATTGAAGTGCAGCGTGAACATAGTGCTGAAATACTTTAGGTTGATTTTTAATTGGAATTATTTAATTTTTTTGTATATTATTTTTAACATCAATTTCGATTAAAGATTTCATTGCAGTTTTGTCAGGCGATTGTTTTGACCCTACCCTTTATGACACCAGAACTTATCCTTCAACCGATAGTTCCAATTGTATCTAGTATCTAGGAACATTATGGCCATAATTTCGGCGTGAAATTTACCTGCCTTTATTTAGAAGTTATTATTAAGAATTCTATTTCTGAAAAACAGGTCGAGATTTATAAAACGTAGAAAAAAGATTTCTAAAGTGTGTTCTTATATTAGCTTTTTTGTTACCTGAGATTATTATCAAGCATTGGAATTTTAAGATCTAATATATAATCGAACATTTTACATAGCATATGAATTCATATAATTTTATTTGCAAAATTTGCCATTTTACGGCCTAAATGCAAGGAAAAAAAAACCCGGTTAGCTCTAAGAAAGCAGTGGAGACTTCAAATTTCATAATTAGTTTCTGAATTTTGGACGATGGGGAATTTATTTTTCGAAAAACAGTCGCGCTGCATTTCTACTTTCTAGATGCTTGTAGGAATTCTATTCTTCATATGCCGGTTGGGATAGATGCGGGCACTAACCTGAATATTGGCTGAGAGTGGAGCACCATCGAAACGCTCCCAGATCACATCCGTATAGCTGTTGTCCGAGGAGTAGCATTCAACTTGGGTGGACTCGCCTGTGCGCAATTGCGACGATTGCTGATCCAGTTTAAGGCTGTAGTCACGGGGCATCACTGGTTCTGGTGGCAGTGTACGTAGAACCGGCGGCAGATATCCGCCCGCTGCAGCATCCGCACAGGACGGGACAGAGGAGCATCGTAAAGATCACCACCACCACAAAACACGGGACAGCACAGTAAAGCAACAATAAGAGTGACGACGACGACGACGATGACGACGAGGAGAATTTGAAGATGTTTGTGTGTCGGCGGTTGCAACGTTCACAATTGGCGACAATTCACAATTGAGTTATGTGATGAACAAGTGCACGTATATGTGTGTGTGTGTGTGTGTGTGTGTGTAGTTGTGTATGTTTTGTGTGTGTGTGTGGCATTGAGATGAGGAGTAAGATAGTAAAAAAATACACAGAAAGAAAAAAGCAGTTAGCAAAATACATGTCAAGAATGTCGATTAATACAGATAGTTTATGCGATGATTATCGAACGCTTAAGCGATAGATCAATTATCAAAAAATCTACCGTTTTGTGTATGTGTATACACTGTGTGTGTGTGTGTGTTTGTGTGTGTGTGCGTTCGATACTCATCCCATGTTTTAGTAGTTTTTATTATATATTTTTTTTGGTTTTTATGTTTGGAATTTTGTTTTCTAGTTAGACAAATAAATACATAGAAGTTGACGTAGGGTAGAGGGGAGAGTAGATCGGTGATTTTGATACTAAATGAACAAAAATCGACAACAAAAAAATAAATGAACAAGATAAAGAAGTACAATGGAAGACAGCTACATCAAATAATACTAATTATTTCTACTGTTTCGAATCACACAGAATACGAGTACATATGTATGCATGTGTGTGTGTGTGTGCGTGTGGGTGTGTGGGTGTGTGTGTGTGTGTGTGTGTGTGTGTGTGTGTGTGTGATGAGAGAAAGTTACGAATGCGACTGTTCAAAATGTTTCTGTTTTTGGCAGGTTATTTCATTATTTATCGATGTTAAATATATGTATTTATTTTTTTTAGGTTGTATTTTTTATGTTGATATTTTCTGCCTACTGAAGGAATGAAGGAAATGACAGAAATGGATTACCACTAGACCAGTACGATTTCATTAACATATACTTAGCTACAAACATGTATACAAATATTTATATTGGCTACTCAGACGATACAAAGTCTACATTTATCGATAAGATTTTGATGGCAATTTGATTTCGATCGAAAGATTTTTGTGTTTTAGTTTACATAACGGTTTTTGTTTTGAAGTTCAATATTGTCGTTCACTAGCCAAGTGTGTGTGTGTGTGTGTTTGAGTGTGTGTGTTTGTGTGGTGCATTATTTACAAAATTTTGTTTGGTATTCATCAACATTGATTTTTTATACAATTTTCATGGGTTAGTACAAGTTGGTTTACCCACATGCGATAATACAAATACAAATACAAATCTAGAAACCATTTTTTTTTTGTTGTTTCAGAGTCGCGATCGACATCAAAGTTTTTGGTAAGGTTGATGCTGTAAACGGGTGTTACCAGAGACACATGCGCGTACGGTCATTGCAGGCACGGTCTTCTGTGTTATCGTTATTGGTATCGATAACTTTAACTTTACGACTTACATACTAAGAACCCGCGCACAGTCAAAAAAGCAGCTAACGGTTATACCCAAACACACACTACGGCGCTTTTGCTACTGTTGCTGTTGCAGTGGTTGTTCTTGTTGTTTTTGTTGTTTTTGTTGTTGTGACAATTGCTTCATCTGTATTCGTGTTGTTGTTGTCGTTGTTTTTTTTTTTTTTTTTGATATTTTTCGATACTCTATATATCTAAATAATTCTTAGTTTTAACGTGAATTGAGTGCATGTTGTTGCAATTGTTGCAGGTTTTGTCGTTTTGCATTTAAAAGTTGTGCGCCTATGATCGAAGTTAGAGGGGCCAAACAGGTGGATAGATAGATAGCCAGATAGAGATAACGATAAAGATAAAGCATAGATATAAAGAGAGACAGACAGAGAGAGAAAGAATGAGAGGGTAATAGGGAGAGAGAGAGAGTCAGAGGGAGATACAATTATAGTATGTAGAAGATCTGTTTTCTCATGCTTCTGTCAAATTCAGCAGGCATTTCCTCTTCCTGTCAATTATCTGACAACAGTAATAAGTCGCAGTGTTACCAGTTAGTAAGAAATCTTACATATGGCAACGCCATACATGTGTTTAATTTCCGCGCTCATGAGAAAATGGATCTGTAGCATGAAGGAATGATATTGTGTAGGATGAGCACAGAGAAAGAATGTGTGGGAGAGCAAGAGGGAAAGAGAAAGACAGAGAGTGCCGGAGAGCGTATAGAGGCAAGGCTAAGTTAGAAGAGTGAGAGAGTAAGAAGAAAAGTGAAAAACGGTAAGACCAACCGAAACGTTTTGCCAACTGCACAACTTGTCGCTTTGTCATCCCTGCAGGATGTTGGTTTTGTTGTTGTTGATCCTGTCGCTGTTCCGGTCTCGATTGCTGTTGCTGATGACGTTTCTGCTTGCGTGCGTGACTCTTCTTCCAACGCTTGAAGTTGCTCAATCCTGTTCCGGTTCCCGTTCCCGTTGCGGTTCCAATTCCGATCCCGATCCCAGTTGAACCACTGCTGGCCGCTTTGCTGGCAAAGTCGCGCGTGCAATTGAACTCGTCCGAGTGATCCGTGCAATCGTAGATGCCATCGCACACCATGCTCGACTTGACGCACGTGTGCGGATGCGAAACACATTTGAAATCGTTGGCCTGGCATGCGTACGATATGATCGAGGGACGTGGTGGCGCCGCCAGTGGCTTGGCTGGCGTTATTTTGCTCACTTTTAAATCTATTTGCTCGCATGGCAGTGGCAATTAATTTTTCATATATGTATATATGTTGTTGTTGTTGTTGATAGTTTTGGTATGTTCAAAATATTTTGGTTGTTTTTGTTTGTCGTATAGAGAGCATAAAATATAAGATTAGCATTGTGACTCCTTACACAACTTCAGCCACGGTTAGTAAGTCCTGTATTCATTTCCCTTACCAGATTACGCATACGCACCGGTTTCCAATGTATGAGCTACACTTAGATATGTTGCAAGATAATACTGAATAACTATTCAGATCGTAACTTGTGCATTGATTGTAACAATAGTGTTTAGTATAATTTCGGGGGTGTACTCGGGTTAAAGTGTGAGCAGATGCAGATGCACACTAAGCAAATGCTAACTAAATACTAACTATATTTTGTGGCAGGCTGAATGTGCATTGCTGGAATGTGTGTGGTTTTTTATTTATTTATTTTTATTTTTTTTTGTTTAGTGGGCGAACAACATGTTTTTTTTTTTTGTCTCGTTAGTTGAGTATTTAGAATTTAGTATTTAAATGCAGAAACAGTTTTATAGTAATCAGTAATATATAACAAATTTCATTAGACATAAGTAAGAAAATTATAAAATTATACATAATGACATACTAAATTATATTCAAGTCAAATAATCAAAAATTAAAAAAAAAACACACTACTCATACAAAATTATAAAAAAATAATAAGAATTAAGTTGTCCTGGAAAATGAATTTCAAATGTGATTATTACGCGGTAGCTTTCACACACCTTTACATATATAGAAAACCATGCAGGGGAAATCTTGGCTTCCCTTATACGACTTCAAATTGTACTTATTAGCTATGGTGATTTGAAGTTGATTTTTGTATTTTTTTTTGTTTGTTTATATTGTTGGTTGTTGATGCAGTTGTTGCGGTTGTTGTAGATGCGGTTGTTGTTGTAGCAGTTGAGTTGATGTTGTTGCAGCATTGCATATATATATATATTTATATATGTATATATATATGTATATATACATATTTATAGTATAAATATATATACATATATATTTTATATATATATATGTATATTTATTTATATGGTATATAGTAGAGTATGTATGCATATATGGTGTATGTATACATGATCATAGATAATTGAGTTTGTGTATTTTGTGTGGATTTTTTGTTTGTTTTTTGTTTTGTTCGTATCAAATGCAAAGCGCCCAAAACATTTCAAGTTTTATAAGTTATATTATATATATGTGTGTGTATGTGTTTTTTTTTTTGTTTCAATATTTAATGTATTTCATTTTGCATTATTTATTTTGCACAAGCGCACATGTAAGAGAGAGAGAGAGAGGGAGAGAGAAGAGAAAAAAGCAGTAAAGAAAGAGAGAAATAAAAAATATATGTTTATCAAATTATTCATTTGAAAAAAAATTTGCCCTAATATAAAAAAAAACAAAAGATTCAATTAATTTTGTTTTTTGTTTCTTCTAAGAACTTTAGATATTGGCAGAGCAGAGCTAACAGTAAGTAATGCAAAAACAATTTCGACTTTTGAAGATTGAAATGAAAGTATTTTCAATTTTGATTCGTCTTGCCAATTGGTTTACTGTAAATGTTGATTGAAAAGTTATTCAAAAGTTGCTTGTCTCGATTAATATAAAAATTCTTTTAGATTGTACGAGGACTCCATTGCTTTAAATTGCTGATTTTAACTTATTCAACGCAAAAGTACAATATACGAATATCTAAGACAATTTACGGTGACATTTTTAACTAGAGATTATTTACATTGTTTTTCATAGTCATTGGTCACACATACATAAGATTTATATTTATTTTTTATTTTTGATCAATTTTTGGTATTGTTTGAGTGCAGGTGCAACTTGGGTGCTTTGGGTAGGGGGAGGAGAAGGAATAGAGAGCAATGGTAAGAGGGAAGTGTGTGCAGTGCAAATTTTTATTTGTTGATTTATCGTTTTTATGCGTATTAAAACAAAACACAGTTGATCTATATGTACAACGCCGATGATCACGAACACAGGTATAGATAGAGAAAAAGTAATCCAATAACCATTACAAAATGAACAGAGAAAACAACCTGAACGAGAAACGACAACAAGTAAATGTAACCGACACCAAAAAAATTAAAGGTCAAAAATCAATTTAAAAAAATAATAAAATAATAATCAAAAACCATAAAGGATAACAGGTACGAGTATCTTTGGCATGCCGAAGCTTAAATACCCTTGCATGAACTTTAAACCCGGTAAACCCTTCTATTTGTGTGGCAATTCTAGGATTCTAGAAGGATTGACGAACAGATCACTTCTATGGTAAACTATCTTTAGGCAACAAAAAAAAAGAAGAAAAAGAAAGTAAAGACTATTTTAAGACTCAACTTTCTATATCACAAAAATCCAAATTACTTAAAAAACCCAAAAACTAAGGCAATTTTTCCAAAGATATATTTGACTTAAAAAGTCGCCAATTAAGTCAAATTCGGACTACTAAAATGATCTGTATACGAACTAAAAAAAAGTCAATTTTAATCAATGTTATTAAAAACGAAATAAAAAGAATATGTTAGAGTTGTTGTGCTTTACACAAAATTTGCATTGCTTGTGTAAAATGTTTGTTAATATTTTGTTGTTTTATTTGTCAAAAAAAAACCACTGCCGGCACTTAAAACGTATTGTATTAAATATGTTTCCATCATTACTTTTGTTGGTACTCTTGCTTAAATATTAGAGTTACAATGGTTAGTGGCTTATTGTCATATATACAGAGTGTGTAATACCCTAAAACCATCAGATACATTTCCGTTAAGACGATATTGCTTATTTTTGGCAGTTGTGTCTTTGTGTGGGTTTTGTGAATTGTTTGTGTGTGTGTGTGTGTGTGTGTGTATATATATATGATTACATTTGTAGATAGTAAGATACTTGGTTATCAGCTCGCATATTTACAAAGCTCTTTATTCTGTTCTTGTTTCTGAATTAATTTCACAGAGTATGTGTATGTATATAAAAGGTGTGTACTTCAACTGTTTGTAAGTAAGTGGCGAGTACGAGTACGTGGCTTGATATGTGTGTGTGTGTGTGTTTAGTTAATAGTAAGTAAGTAATAGAGATATACATATACATATGGACATACATATACATATGGATATTGGATATTGATAGATAGTGTATAGATATAGAACAAAGTAAAATCAGCGAGCGAGCGTTTCAATCTTTCAATCTGCTCTTCGGTTTTTTTTTATTGGTTGTTTCTTTTTTTTTTTCTTTCATTATATTGCCAACAAAGCCTAATCCTTTTTGGGTATTCATTTCCTTACTTATTTTTCGTCATATTTCTGTTAATAATTCATTTTTTTGTTGTTTTTTTTTTTGGTGTTTTTGTTTGTTTGTTTGTTTTGTATCATTTTGCATATGAAATTCTCTGACCTTAGAATCGTATAAAGTAGTAGCTTAGGATCATGTTGTGTTTTTGTGTTTTTTATTTTGTTGTGTGAGAGAGATAAGAGAGATATTTGTATTGCATTTGTCGGACCTGACATCTGACATAACCAAAGGGCTTGTGTGTGTGTGTGTGTGGGTGTGTGTGTGTGTGTGTTTGTGTGTTTGTGTGTTGGAGAGTGGGGTATTGGTGGTGTTGAGTGGATTTGGGGTAGGGCTCTACTCACGCTGTACACGCAAATCGATGGAGGTGGGAGCCAAAGGCTGTCGCAGGTTGCTGTCATACGAATCGCAAATATAAACGCCGGCATCTTCCATGCGCAACGATGTCAGGATCAGCTCCTGGCTATCGGGACGCGCACCGTTCGGTAGCGGGCGTCTATCCTCGCGGTACCATTGGAACTGCAATAAGGCAAGCATTTATTATAGATACAGTAGGCATTGACATCATTAAAACCAGAATTGAAGTCGGAATCGGTATCGGTATCGGTATCGGTATCGGAACCGTTTACCGATTGACATTGAAAATTGCGACAGGAATCGAAACACAAATTCATAGTTTTGTAATACCCCAATATTAGAACCGATATTATTTGTCCCAAAAAGACCGTATCGCAGCCACCAACTGCTTAGGTGTACTCGTATGTATGTGAATGTGTCTCTGTTCTAGCTGGTATACAGACGGACAGACAGACAGACGGATATCCTGATAAACACCTTACCATAATTATCATCATAGCGATATTTAATCGATTACCGTGAAAATATTTTGAATAATACCGAAATCTTATCGTCATTTTTTATAGCTTATAGTTTCCAGAATTGGAATTGGAAACGATATTCGTTTCGGATTGACACGCTGAGTGATGTTGATATACTCGTTTACTCACCTGCACATTGCCGCGATGCTCGCCACGCGGCGTGGAGACAATGCAGCGCAACTGGATGCTGTCGCCCTCGCGATGCTCCTGCAGATCCGATTGAGACCGCGGAGTGTAGAAGGTTGGCCGCCTGACCACCACCTGAGCGGTCTTGCTATGGTTGCCGTAGTCATTCGTGGCCGTACAACTGTAGCCGCCGGCATCCGCAGGTGCTATGGCCACAAAGCTTAGCAAAGTTCCGTTAATGTGCACAGAGCTGTCCACAAAATTAAGGCAATCGCCAAGGAATGGCATGTTAATGTCCATCAAGATAATGCGATAAACATCAAAACTTAAGAACTATATTTTTATCTATTATGCTCTAAATTGAAAGAACTATGAATTGGTTTTACTATTTGTGTAACCTAAAAATGTTTGCATACATTTGTATTTCGACTGCAAAAATGTATATTGCAAATTAAAGTGATGCTGCTACTAATTATATTAGTGTGAAGTGAGAGTATTTAAGATTTTAATTTAAGATTTTTTATTGCTTACAAATATGTTGAATGATGCCGAATGATGCAAAATTGCAAATAAATAAATTATTAGCTAACTTATTATATTATAATTCGAAATCGAAGTGCCTTACATATTTAGGAAGATAATATAAATTCTTGGTTGATAGTTTTTATTCTTTCTGTAACTTATATATTTAAAGTCAACTTTAAACTAAAATTTGTATGCATAAAGTCGAATTTCGTATATAAATTCGAAAACTATACTTCTTCAGATACATATTGTGGCAGTGAAAACTAAATCATCTTTCTTTCTAATACACGTCTGCTCAATTTATTTTATTCACAACGACTCATTCCTTCTTCGATTTCAATATTTAGAGGGCTAAGATATAATATATAAATATATATATATATATATATATATGTATGTATATATATATAATGAATAGCTGCCCTGTGTCGCAAATTTATTTGGGCATTTTGTTTCCGAGTGTGAACTTGAAGCGTTATTTGGAATGTATTTGATTTAGTAGTAGTTGAAACTCACCCGGGCAGTGGTCGGCCATTGTCGGTGGCCCAGTTGACATTGTGTGGCTCGGCATTGATCACTCTGCAGTGGATGTCGACATTGGTATCGGCCTCCACCACCAACGGTATGCTAGGGTAGAATGTGATCTGTGGCAGTGGCAGCAGCACCAGTTCGCGCACCACATACGTCACAAGGGAGCCGTGATTATCGAACGCATTGCAGCGATACTGGCCCAGATTCTGCTCCTCGACAAATGTGATGGTCAGCACATTGCGTTCCGTGTGTGCATTCGATAGGAGCGGTTGTCCATCAACTCGAGCCCAGCGGGTGGTCAAATACGGTGCCAGGTCACAAGTGAGTGTCACATTGTCGCCCAGATTGGTGTTGAACTTTTGAGTGTTCTCATTGGGATTGTAATACGGATTCCGTGTAGGTAGCTCTGGGTAGCGGGGACCGTAAGGACTATACACCACATCGCCATAAGCTATAGATAGAAGATCATAACCACAAGTATGTACAAATGAATACAAATTGTTGAGGGGCAAATCATAAATACATATTTTTGGTTTAACGCAAGTAGTGTATGGTCTGGGCAAGGGAGATATCCGTTGATAAGCCACCTATCATAAATCGTACACATCTTGAACAGAGTTTGTTGAAATTTATGAAGTTGATCACTATTTTGCCAAGGCATTCTCGTATGCCTAACCGGAAGCCATCAGACGTATTGACAGAGAGATGGATATAATTAGATCGACTGGTCAAGATGTTGGTCAAGCGTATCTTGCTATCCTTTTTCGATCCATTTTAAGTGGCGTACAATGAATTCTTGAACTGGACTGTATTTTTCACTCACCGTCACCGATATCGCCGCGCTTGGGTTGGACTTCGATGCGAATGCTGGCCTGGTCGCTGCCCGCTTCATTTGAGGCTGAACAGGTGTAAATTTTGGCATCGTTGTGCGTGACACTATAGATTTGCAGGTAGGCGGTATTCTGGCTCCGACTTGCTAGACTGATCGGCTGATTGGTGTCCCACTGGACGACGGGATTGGGTACGCCGCTGGCGATACAGATGATGCTCACCTCATCGCCCTCGGTATACCTCATCAGTTGCGTGTTCGGATCGAGAGTAACGACTGGTGCCTCAATAACACTGATCGTTGCGATGCCGGTAGCGCGACCAACGGAATTCTCGGCTACACACTCGTAATCACCAGCATCATCAATTTGTATGTCGTGAATGCTACCGATAGAAGGGACAGATAAGTATTAGGAGAATGATTTGGATGGGTACATGGATGCATTTACTCACATTATATAGCCGGGATTCTCTTCCTTGTGTCGGGGTGTGAGTGGTTTACCATCGATGCGGCGCCAGTGCACCGTCGGTACGGGTATGCCATTGCCAACACAGTAAAGGTATCCCTGTTGCTTGACTGTGAATTTCATTGAATGCGCTTGTGGTATATCAACGCTCGGAGCCGCCCGAGCTGCAAGCAAGTAAATTATGGTGGTTGTACAGATTAGTATTAGGATCAGACAGTGCGGACCTGTCTTATTACCGACTCCGTTCTTGTGCACTTGCATTGCATAACCATAAATTCGAAATATCAAATGCAATTATTCAAAATTTATACATTTATCAAAAAATATTTATTATATAGTTAATGGATTTAAGAATTCAGCAAAATTCATCAATTTACGTTACCAATATATGTTTTTTTTTTTTGGTTTTAGCATTGTGTGGAAAGCAACAGGAAGAAACAGAGCAAAGAGAAATGTTATGCACCTAAAATTCTTTCCATTTTCCGTATTCGTTCATCATCCCGTTTTCACTATGGATTCTACAGCTTTTTATAACTCAAATGGATCGTTTCGAAAGCTTGGATATCTATTAAAATTATATGTTTAAGAATGATGGCAAACAACACAAACTATACGTTTATTTGTGCAGAAAAGTGGAGCTTAAAAGCTCTTACAAAGAAAAAGCCCAACATCAATTAAAACCGTTTATACGATAACCGCGAAGGCTTAGTTTGAAAGCTTAGCTAATTTTCTATACATTTATTTAATTTTAAAAGCTCTTGAATAATCAATGCATGTGCCGAAATTTATAGAAAAACGAGATGATGGTGAACACCGATGTTGAATATATCTGTATGTTATATACATATATCAAATAGTAAATTGTACCATATACATAAAAATATATATATATATTGAGCAAAGATCAGTAAACTTACGTTCAACGTCGATAAGAACGTTGGAATGATCTGATCCGTATGGATTTTCAGCCGTACACGAATAATAGCCGCGATTTTCTGGTTGAGCATTGATGATGCGCATAACATTGCCGGTAATATGGACATTGGATGACATCGATTCACCGTCCTTCATCCATTGGATGCTGGGATAGGGTGAGCCGCTGGATTCGCATGTAATGCTATAGTCAGTGCCCTGATCGATGGAGGCCTTCTCGGTGAGTCGCATTATATGTGGCTTAATGCTGAAAATGGATTGCAAAACGTTTGCGATTGTTAAGAAACGATTGTTGGCTTTGCCAGCGATAATGGTTCGCCTACCCTCTGCCAGGTGGCGGCAACTGGTGCTGCTCAATGTTGACGCGTGCCTCCTGCGTGTAATTGCGACGTGCGTCAATGCCGATGCACGTGTAAACACCAGAGTCACTGGCGCTGGCATGCTGAATCTCGAGCATATCGCCAGCGATGATTACGTTGCGCTGCTGCTGCGAACTTAATGGACGGCCATTGTGCAGCCACTCGTAGCGCAGCTGGGCACCGCTGATGGAGTGACAATTGAAGGTCACCGTATCACCAGCCTTGCCATTATACTCCTCCGGCTGAATAAAGACACGCTCTCGCACTGGTGCCGGCTGTGGTGCATTACCCCTCACATAGACCTCCACGTATTTCTCGTCCGCTCCGTACTGGTTCTGTACCTGGCATCGGTAGCGTCCCTCATCCGATTTGCGTGGCAATTCAAATATCAACCGATTGCCATCCGTTTTAGTCCGTCCATCTCCCTGTGCATCGACATGCGTCCATGTGATTGTTGGCGTTGGATTGCCCTCCACCTCGCAGGTAATCTCGCTCGGCTGATACTCATCAAAGGTCACCGAGCTGGGCAGATTGACGATCTGAGCTGGCGAGCGTTGCGATTGATCTAGAGAGAGAGAGAGAGAGAGAGAGAGAGAGAGAGAGAGACGAAGGCGTTACAAAACCATATAAATAGGTATTCCACTTGTAAAACACTGACAGTGTAAATAATCATTTACAAAAAAATAAATAAATAAATAAATTCACATAGTCAACTGAAAATATGTTTTTTCCTTTTGTATACTCGTATGTGATTTTTAATAAATACACAGTAAGCGATAGCAAAAAACAAAATCATCGGTCATATTTGTATCCAAATGATTGTTGGACTATATTAACACTTTTAAATATGTCTAATTCTAATTTAAAAAATTTCGCATGAGTTACTTAAAGTTCTGTCAAAAAACCTCCAACATTAATTTGCAATATCATAAAATCTGTCGAATATTCAGTTCTTGCATGCAACTTTCTGTTTTTGTTAGTGAAAACTCCTTAAAGAATCGGTAAATGGAAATTCTACTTCTATTAGATTATTATTATACTTCAATTAACTTCCTGGTCGCAAGTAATAAAAATTTTAAAATCCAAATAAATATTTCGGTGCAAAATTAAAATTGAAACAACTAAGAAGTTGTGTAGAAGAAAATATTCCATAGCTACCAAAGCGAGCCAACATTTCTTCGGCATATCCTTGAGGTGAATGCCGCATTTGAATTTGTTTAGAGAGATTAGTTTAAATGTTTTGTTTTTGCATAGCTGGAATACGTGCACTCACTTGATATGGTGATGGAGACCTCATCCTTGAAGACGCGCAGAGTCTGGTTGTTCATTGCTTGACAGATATAGACGCCAGAGTCGTAGATTTGCAGATTATACAAATTAAGGACACCGCCCTCGATTTCCGCACTATTGGGTAGTCGGCTGCCCATCTTGGACCAGCTGACATAGACCGGATCCTACAGAGCAAAATAAATATATGCTGATCAACTATATCCAATCTGCAATGTGCCAAGACCTACATTGTTCCACTTCATGCGACCGCTGCAGCGCAGGGACATAGATCCGCCCACTGGCAATATGGTGATTTGTGGCTTCGATATCGACACGACGATCTGGGTGCGTATGTTATCGGGCTGATCGATCGGTGGATCCGGCATGCCATAGTCTGATTGATGTAGAATTTTATATGTATATATGGATTAGACTCTAGACCAATACGCACTTAACGGTTAGCAAGTTCAACTCAATTACAAATGAATTAGTGACACGGTTGCGGCTTATCAACGTGATTGGGGGGGGTTTGTGGATTGGGCTAGAGTTGGGTTTTGGTATGTTTTTTTTTTTAGGTATGGGGTTCTTCCAAGTACGAATAGTTTTAGCCACCAACTACTACATACAGGTAATAGCGGAGAGTTGCCAGCTATGGCTGTGAGTGCTTTTGTCACAGCATTAGGCCAGCTTAAAGGACTACAGTAGATTCGACACACAAATGTAGATACTATACTATATAGTATGAGATATTATTGAGTTGTCTAGCAAGTGAGAGCGGGTTCTCAACTCAACAAGTGCATAGTACTTAAAAAAGGGCAGGGATTAGGCAAGGGTGGGTCCGCTAAAATCGGGTTTTTGGGGTTAGTAGTACAAGTATTTAAGTTTAAAATCGACTATGTGACAGCGACAGCAAGTTCTAAAGTGTATCCAAAAAA
Organism: Drosophila basisetae; assembly: GCA_035041595.1. Classification (NCBI taxonomy): domain Eukaryota; kingdom Metazoa; phylum Arthropoda; class Insecta; order Diptera; family Drosophilidae; genus Drosophila; species Drosophila basisetae. The sequence goes on from JAWNLB010000174.1 coordinate 17,920,862, forward strand.
GTTTTTTTTTTCTACTGTACGAGAATATATAATTTTATACACAGAGTTATCCATCTATGAATACATAGCATAGCGATGAGACACATATAGTATTTCTTTTCTTTGTACACAAACAAATTCCTTTTTGAAGAGGTGCTCTAAATATATAAATATTATACTATTATATATATGTATATATATGTAAATATATATAATAGACAAAACAACGAAAACAAACTAAACAACAACATAGAGTTTAAGTCGAGACATCAGATTGTGTTTAGTTTAGCACCGAAATATCGCCGAGCGACTGAGCTTTTGCCTCGCTCTGCAGTGAAAGTGTGAAACACAATTGGAGAAAGGGATAGCCTACAACAAACAGTGTATACACAGAGAGAAACACAGAAAGAGGGAACACACACGAAGGAAAACAGGGAAATGTTGGCAGCTCCGCACTTGCCAACAATTATTGTTATTATTATTATAATTTTTTAGTTTGAATGAGGTGAAATTGGAATAAAAGTTTAAGTTACAATACAGTGTTTTTTGTTCTAAATAAGTGGATTTGTTTTTTTAATTTATCTTTAAATCGAAAATGAAAAAATGTTAAAAAGAGCCAGAGATATACATAGATAGAGATGAGGATGGAGAATGTATATAAACTGATAGTAAAACATTAGGAAACGAATGTCGGAGAGATGAAAATGTAAACACATTGAACATACTAAATACACACACACATATATATACATTAATATGTATATATATATAAATATATATATATATATATATATATATATATATATATATATATATATGTAATTATATATATGCAAGCTAATTGATTGATTTGACTAGTTGGTGGATGGGTTTCTAGGTTTGCAGTGTACGAGTAGTTCACAACAGCAATAATGAATAAGAGAAAGATGTATGTATATATATACATATAGTATATATATGTGTATATATATATATAGAGAGAGCGATAAAATAGAGACAGAGAACGGTAGTTGTTTGTTGTGTTTGTTTGTTGGTTTGCTTTGTTTGTTTGTTTGATTGATTGATGATTGGCGAACCTCGCAGGTGGCAGCCGTAGCGCAGTTTGGTAATATTTCCTATAATTCTGTTGCCCTTATAAATCAGCAGTGTGTCATTGTACGATATTGTCTCGTTGGGCTCAATATCGAACCGAAAGCCGTTGCAACAGAATCCCATGCTTATATCGCATATCTTGGGCGGCTCTTCAATAATGCGAGATGTGTCTAGAATGTGGATGGATTGGATGTTTTGTTGTGATGATTTCGTATTTATTTGTCGGATACATGATTTTTGTATGATTTTTTTTTTTTTTTTGGGAGGTGAAAAAAAATAAAGTTGAGAGATTTGTTGAAAATTTTATAAAATATGATTGAGAGATAGATCGAACGAGAGGGAGAAAGTAGCTAGCTTAAAACAAGGTGGAGATCGATATAAATAGATGAACACCTATATGAATAGGGGAAATGGATAGAAAAAGAGAGAGCTGAGGGAAGCGTTCATGAATCGGTGGTGGATTTGGGTTTTGGCAAGGGCTTTGTATATGGCTAAAGTTTGGTGCCCATTTAGATCCCAAACTAAGGACTTAAATCGATCCGGATTGATTGGTATGTGTTATTGCTATCATATTACACGCCATATGTGGGACAAGGCAGTAGTCGCTACTCACCGATGTTCTGGCAACGATCGCCAGTGAAACGTGGCTTGCACTGGCACTCCACATAGCCGCTGTTACCTAGACCACAGCTCTGGGTGTTGTCCTCCTGGCAGGGACAGGCACGGCACTGACCGCTCTCATCCCGATAATGCAATGGGGCGCAATTCTCGCACGAATTGCCCGTGTAGGCAGACGGGCACTGGCACTGCTCAATGTTGACGGCACGCTCGGCTCCGGGCTCAGCGCGCTCCACGGCCAGCTCCCATGTCACATCGAGTATGGAGGTGCGAGTTGTCGGTATTTTGGGTGTGGCACGAATCAGCAGATGCTCAATGTTGGCCAGCAGGCTGAGGATGTCGTGGCGGTTAGCGGCAACAGCACTGCCAGGATCCAAACGCTGCCAATTATCATCCTCGCTGAGCCTGACAATATACTCATCCGAATTGGACAACTCGGGCGGACGGGACCACATCAGACGCATGCCATTGCCAATGAGAATGACATCGTGACCGGGCATATATTGGCCAAAGGATTCGGTGGTCAGAGTGTAGTTCAAAAGGCCGCCATAGGCATTCAGCTTATTGCCCTGAACACTACCGCGCAGACTCCAATATTTGGTTGTGTATGAGTCAAAGTTGTACGTATACATATTATTGGGTATGTCCACCAGCAGATTCCTATCGTCCATCTCCATCTGCTCGCCGAACTCGTCAGTGATCAGCGCCTTGTTGCTAATGAAATCAATGGCAATCAGCTGGCGATAAAGCGATGCGGGTCGGCACTGGTTCGACTGGCCGGAGCAGAAGCACTCATTGCAACCAGACATATGGTCACGGGACAGACCGAAAGTACCATCCCGGCAATGATCACAGCGATTGCCAACCACATTCACCTTGCATATGCATTTGTTGTTCACGCAATTCTCGGTTCCATAGTCGTTGCACCAGTAGCAGTCATGCCGATCGTCCGACTCCAGGTCCGGTATGTCCGGCAGCCGTGAATTATCACTGCTCGGCTGGCAATCGTAGTGTGTACCACTTGTTGCATTTCCCACATAACCGCGTGCACAGCGTTCGCAGTACTCTCCCTCGGTGTTGTCGCCGCAATTCTGTTAAGGGTCACCATAAATAATTAGACAATGCATTAAAAAATCTCGCAAGTGTTTTTGTCTCTAAATTTCAAGCAAATGAAGATCGTGTTTTTTTTTTTTTTTTTGTGTCTTATAAATGCAGATGTGCTACTTACCAGACACTCGCCCGTCTCTCCTTCACATTGGGTGGAATGGCCATTGCAAGCGCACTTCTCGCACGCACCCAGATAGAGGCCCGCCTCGGGATTGCGCTTAAAGCCGGGTGCGCACCTTTCGCAGGAGAGTCCAATGTAGCCCTCTGGGCAGCGGCACTCCTCCACTTCGTAGGCACGCGGAGTGCCCTGATTGTTGGCACTGGCAATGTCCAAGGTGACATGCTTGAGCGAGCCCTCCATCGTACTGGTCGTATACGTCGCCTTAATATAGATGGCATCGATCATGCTGAGTGCCATCAACAGATGCGGCCGATCTGTGACTTGACCATCGCTGCGCTGCCAGGCGCTCTCAACAATGGGCACGGCATACGAGCTGGATGTGCTGGGACTAACAGATGCCCTGCGATAATGGATCAATGTGAGATCCTCGCCGCTCTTGATAACAACATCGGGTGCATTGTTGCGCGACATCTGACCACCGGGCAGTGGACTGTAGCTAAGCGTGTAGTTGAGTCTGCCGCCATAGGCGGTCACCTTGTTGCCCAGAAACTGGGCGGGCAGGCTCCAGTACAGGGTTTCGGCATTGTAGTCCGAATCGGATGAGAAGCTAATCGCATTGGATAACGTATTGAATGGCACCGCCTGTGGCATGCGCTGTGTGTAATCACGCACCAGCGTGAAGCCGTGCGGGGCACTAGAACGGCCGAAGCTGCTGCTGATCTGGTCGCGATACCCCGAGGTGCTCGAACATTCCACTTGCCAACCACTGCAGAAGCACTCAATGCAGCCAGTGTACGTGAAGGAGTTCAGATGGAAGCTCTTTGGTGCACAAGTGTCGCAGCGATCGCCCATGACGAAATCCTTGCATTGGCACGTACCATTGCTGTAATGATTGTAGGTGCCTTCAACGTTGCACATCGATTCGGGTGTCTTTTGGCAAGAGCCGCCAGATGCCAATGGATAGCCCTGATAGCCGGCGGCGCAGCTTTCGCAACGTCGTCCCACATAGCCCTCATAGCAATTGCAGATGACGTCGCCGTCGGGACTGAGTTGGCAGCCATTGGCAAAGTTGTTGCTGCCGCTGTGCGGGCACGGACAGTCGAGGCATTGGATGCCTTGACGCGGATCACCATAGGTGCCGACTGGGCAGGGCTCCGCAACGAACGGCACACAGCGACCCAGCCAGGCTCCGCCGGGTTGGCGCACAAAGCCGGGGGCGCAGGTCTCACAGGAGTCGCCAACATAGCCGGGCGGGCAGCTGCACTTCTCGACGAGGGAGGCGCTGCCCAGGCCTTGATCGGATGTGCCGGCCGAATCCATTGCAATGTGAACAACATCCACTTCGCGAGCGATCGTAATGTAGCCGAGACGGATCAGAATGTTGTCCACATTGGCCAGTATCATCATGAGCTCCTCGCGTGTCGCTTTACGTCCGTCGGGCTTCAGCCAGTTGCCTGGAATAAAGCTGATGTCCACCTTGTTGGCCTGATTGGGCTGGGTGCGTACAACATAGGTGAGAATGAAACCGTTGCCGGTGATTATGACATCCGGTCCAGAGATTGGATGTCCACTGCCCATATAGCTAATCTCGTACTTGAGCTGGCCACCGTAGGACTTCAGTTGATTGCCCATATAATCGCTGGGCAGGGCCAAATATGGTGCCTCCCGACTATTGTATTGCACATCGGAAGCACGAAATTGTAAGCCGTGTTTCAAGTTGACCAAATTTTGAGAGGGCACATCATTGATCACGATCTGTTGACGGGGATTTAGATCGACGCTGACCACACGATGCGATATAATTGGCGGCTGTATGGCATAAGTGAAGAGATTGGCGCTCTCGCATGCGCTGGCGACTCCAAAGCAGAAGCACTTGATGCAATCGTCACGGGAACGGGCTAGCATATTGAAGAAGCCGGCGGGGCAGAATTGATTGCGTTCGGGAATCACTTTCACAATCGTATCGGGGTTCACGAAGTGGGTGCCGATCGTATTAATTATCTCGCAAGAGTAGGCGCCGCTATCCTGAAACTGCATGTCCGGGCAATAGAGATCGCCACGTCCTCCCACGCTTTTCGATGTACACTTTTCGGGCACATGGCCCCAATTCAGGCGCCACACAATCGTCGGCACAGGCACGCCACTTGCTATGCATGTCAAATTCAAGGACTGACCCTCCATTAGCGTTTCTATCGATGGTGGTCGACGTATGGGTTCGGGTGCGACTGTAAATGGAATATCAAAATGTTGTAGTGTATCTAACTCTAAATTTCTTCTTAACATTAACATTAGCATTTGCTACTTATTGTCAAGCAACTCATTCTTTTTTAAACAATTTTCCATTTTGGACAAATTAATTTCAAATTGTGTCGAATAGTTAATATATGGATAAATAAATAATACTTACTGCAACCGAACTCATCACTGCCATCGCGACAATCGTTCAATCTGTCGCACTGGAAACTCTTGGGTATGCAATGTTTGCTGGAGCATTGGAACTCATTGTAACGACAGGGTGCACCATTTGGCTCCGGATCGCAAGACTGCTCATCAGAATTGTCACCGCAATCGTCTTCACCGTCGCAGCGCCATGTGCGCTCCACGCACTTGGAGTTCTTGCACAGGAACTGATTTGGCTGGCATCGGCTTCCGTGGCTGCATCTGTGCTCATCCGATTGGTCCGAGCAGTCAGGCACATTATTGCAGATGTTCGACTTGTCGATGCATTCACCGTTCATGCAGGTGGCCTGGTAACTGCTGCAGGCTGACGGTGGCCGATCGAATCCAGCGTAATTAACTGTGTGGAATGGTCAAAAATACGTCAGCAGTTGCCATTTTGAAGTAGAGATCTCAATGGAGTACAGTATTAGGCCTGCGAAAGTCCGCTTACCAATTCAAAAGCCATGGCGGCATTTTGGATTTAGAAAGATATTGAGATATTAGATAGAAAGTAATCATTGGCAAGACAAGATGAGCTGAAGTCGGCCAAATATCAATAGACAACTCTATAAACTCTATTTAATTGCATGCTTTCAATATAAGAAATTTCGAAAACCTTTAAATATATACATTGTTGTAAAAGTTAGAAGGCAACCCCGGTGGGCTCACAACTAGACCGCCAATCCGTACGGCAAACTAGTAAAATTGTGATAAATTGGGTAGCTACTAGGTATTCTAGGGACATACAGAGAATATCCATGTATTTGGAATCTGCAAGTGGTTAGAGACTTGGTACCCATTAGAAGGTACCGAGTGGGTACCTCTAATGAGATGTGGAATGGGCGGATACATCAATATAGCAGGAAGATAATAACAACTCGCATAAATGAACTAACTATGTATAAAAAGAGATATATGGATGAGACCTAAGCCAGCTCTAACGTGGAAGATTAGTAAATGCTGCACGTTTACCAAGGCCAAAGAACTCGAGATCAATATGCGGCACGGTGCCATATTTGATTCGATTCGATTTGGGCTCCTCGTATTTGTGCTCTCCCCAAGCTGCGTCCAAGTGGATGAGTAGCAGGAGGAAGACAGATTATTGATCAATTACCCAATCATAATCGTAGAAGGAACTATAACAGCTATATTCAATATATTCACTTACAGCGTTCCACATTCAGGTTGACGGTGACTTGTTGACCCTCAATGTAGCTTGGATAGCCAACGGCTTCGCATATATAAGTGCCAGAATCCTCCAACTGGATGAAGTGTAGTTCAAAGTAGGATTATTATTATGATATTATGACAAGAGTAATGCATGAACTTACGCGAATGTTAGGTATTTCCAGGCGTCCATCCTTATCGGAAAAGCCAACGGGCAAGGGACGACCGCCGGGACGTGACCACTTGACCTTGGCACGGGCTGGACCCTCGTCACGACAACGGAAGATGACCTCGCGACCTGTGCATGCCACAAGATACATTATTCAAGCATATGGATGGAATAGATATACATTTTGGGAGCATTGCGAGCAAATTACTGGATCTAGTTGGGACTATCATACAATCGCTGTGTGGGTAATATTTTCATGTGTTTTGTTTATTTGGGATTAGGATTTTTGAAAGGTTTCTAGCAGGTGGGTGCTGAGCAGCCAGTATAATTTCGACAAGAATGTACAACTCCGAAACCGGTTGCCAATTGCTGTTGTGCAGTGGTGCATCGATAGGGCGAGACGAGTGTCAACTACTTTAATATAGTGTTTAGTTAGGTCAACTTACCCTCCCTAATATATCCTGCAGGTATTTAATTTATGGGGTTATGTCATTTTTGGTTGGGTTAAGCATTAAAAGTAATGGTAGAACATTATGTTGAGTCGAGTAAACATATTAAACAAATACAAAGAACAAAAGGAAAGAAAACAACAACAATAATCGAAACGATCTTCGAATTCGATCAAAGCTGCAGTAGGGCCTTGCAAGAGAGATATTTTTCGATCAAAGTCAAAGTGGTTTTCGAGTAATCGATAACAGATATTGAGCTATTGGCATTGTTTCTCGATAACAGTTATTAGTCGTTGTATCTATTGCAAGGCGTACTTTCAGCTTTAGTACTCGTGTACATCTCGCTTCTTGGAACAAACGAAACACAAAAGGGACTCGGAGTATTAACTGAATACTCACTTTCTTTAATGACCTGGCTTCTGGGATAGGTCTTCAGGTTCAGCTGGCTGCGTCCAGGCTGCGACGGCTCGGATGCTGTGAAAAAGAGAACAATATATTCGAGCATTAGAAAATGTGTACATTTGTACATTGTTGTACATTTACTATTATAGATCATTATATACAATATATATGAGAAATAACCCTGCCGCCTGATCTAGCTTTTTAGTAGCTACTTAGGTTACTTGATTGGTAAATTTATGATGGTTGTTGTTGCTGGTGGGGTTTGTGCTGTCACCGCTTTGCTGGAGGGGAGGGGGGGGTTTCGGTTCGATAACCACTTACTATCGATCTCGTTAGTAATGGGCGCGCAATCGAGCTCATCGCTGGCATCGTACGGACAATCGATAACGCCATTACAGCGCGATCCGAGCGATATGCAAGGACCATTCTCACACCGGAACGTCGTCGATGGACAGATAATGCGCAGTGGCACCAACGGCATTATGGTTGTTGCTGCACTTGTTGCACTTGTTGTGGTTGTTGTTGTTGTTGTTGGGGCTATCGATGCGGGTATACTGCTGCTGCTGGCTGTGTGTTGATGACCTTATGTCGATCAGCGATCGATGATCAATGATGGTATGGATGTGGATGTGTATGTAGATGTGGTGAGTACATGTGTGCAGCTAATGCTGACTTTAACTGAGCAACTCTGCCAACTCTGGCTACTTACCACAATCTTGCTCATCAGAGCTGTCCTGACAATCGGTTCTGCCGTTACAACGCACCACCGAGCTCACACACTGTCCGTTCCGGCAGCGGAATTGGTTTGCTTGGCATTGCATCGGGTTGCAGCTCTCCTCATCGGATCCATCCGAACAGTGTGAGTAATTATCGCAAACGGCGTCCTGGGGCACACAGTCGCCATTGCGACAGCGGAACTGTTCAGGGGCGCAGCCTGCGAGGGATTTAAGAAGCAGCAATTAGTGAACCGAGTTATATTTAAATATGTAGAATATGCTACTGATGTACGGAGTTGAAGGCTAGGTAAAAACAAAAATTATATAAATCGATTATTATAATAATTATTATTATTATTATTATTAATATATTTTTTTGTTTTCTTTTTTTTGATTTGAGTAATCATAAGAACCAAATTAATTTGAAGGGTGCATAGACATGTGTAATTTTATGGAATCTGGGTATCTGACTTAAACTTGTACTAGGTTTCATCTTTTTTTTTCTTCCAGATAGCATGCAACTGGCTTAAATAAAAACTTAGCATGCAATGCTAAACATAAATATAAAACTACATTCTATATATTTATATATATATGTATACACATACATAAGTATATATATTTATATGTGTATACAGAAATAGAACTAACTACGATGAGCAGCGCTTTCACAACAAAACTTGTGAGAATGCTACAAATTTTACTGAGGCGGTGGTTGCTAAACAGGTAAAATTTAAAGTGACAATAATTTGCTGAAAAACTTATTAACCAATACAGTTCTGTTCATCGGAAAAGTCTTTGCAGTCGTAGAAGCCGTCGCAGTGCTGTGTTGCATTTATGCAAAACTGTCGATCGTAACAGAAAAACTCGCTATCCTTGCATTGAGTACCTGTATTTAGTTTTAGTTTAATTTTTTTTTTATTTATTTTTTTTTTGTGCAATTTAGCAAGGAGTTTGATAAAAGCGTAAAAAAAAGAAATACGTGAGAGATATTTAAAATAGAGAACAATAATATGCATAGGCGCATTGCATGTATTTATGAAAAAGTTCACAAAAAGGGGACAATGTGAGCAAGTGAGAGAGTGAGAGACACTGCGAGAGAGAAAACAAGTGTAAAGCAATCGAAAACACTAATCAAAGTGCATAAATACATATACATACATATTGGATGAGTACGAGAGTACATCAACTGCAAACTTAAAGTGCCTGTGCCATATGAGAAATTAAAAGTTTCGGTTCCTACAAATACCGAAATACTGTGCTCCCATTGCAATCAATATAGATCTTCGGGCTTTGGCCGAAGACTGCAGACCCTTGCAGAGAGATTATGTACGATACGGCAACCTTATTCGAATGAAAATCTTTGACATTTTGTATAAACTAAATTATATCTCTTTGCTAAATATATAGATCTTGTGTTACAGTTACTTACTACTTCACCAGTGGCCTGCTACAAGATAAGATGCTATAAGATAAGGTTGACAGCATCCTGCTGTATACAGTCAACAAATAGCAGAAGCAAATCCTAAATACCCCTCGATCAAATTCGGATAGACAGTTGAATATGGCTATATCGCTTATACATATACTCTGCAAGTGTGAGATAGAAATATATCAACCACATTTAAGGCACTACTTAAATGTGTTTTTGATTGTTCGTTTTCGAGTGAGATCCTCACAATCAAATGTGGCTTATTGAATCCCCACTACGGATTTCATTTTAGTAAAAACTTTTAGTTTTTGTTCCGTGTGTCTCACTTGTCTGTGTGAGTGTGAAATGAGTGAGAGAGTGTGTGTGTGTGTGTGTGTGTGTGAATGTGTGTGTGTGTGTGTGCTCGTTTGGGTAAGTGGGTAATACGAGTTGGGAGCATTAAGGTAAAACTTACAGTTCGCCTCGTCGGAGTTGTCTTCGCAATGACGATGGCCATCGCAGCGTTCGCTTTCCGTGTAACACCTGCCACTTGGGCATGCATGCTGTGGACAGGGCAGTTGTGGATAGTATGGATGTCGTGTGTGATGCGTGGTGTGACAGTCATGTTCATCGCTGCGGTCGGTACATTCATAATGACCATTGCAGCGTATCGAACGATCGAAGCATGAATCATCGCAAAAGAATTGATCCTGGCTGCAATCTTTGGCCGTTAAGCGAATGGTGGCTACGATTGCGATTGCGATTGCGATTGCATGCGATATTTATGTTGATGTATGCATGTTGATATCGTTATCGATAGCCGATTATTGATGCGCGTTAATGCGCGTGTGTTGGTGTTGATGATGGTTTTGTTTTGTTTTGTTTTTTTTTTTTTTTTTTTTTAATAACAAGAAAGAGAGACAAGAGAACGAAATGAGCAACGCTTGTTATGGCAGTAGTCGAGATCATTAAAGCGGCGCTTTCAAGCATATAAGCACAACCTCACTTAGTAAGTATATATTATAAATATAACAATTACAAACCTGTCTGACATGATTATCACGGTAATCGGAATGCTTAGAGTCTAACTTACAAACTATATATTTAAATCTGTGGGGTGGGTAAGTTTGGTTTTGGTAGTTTTCGGAGTGGGTTTTGTTTTTGTTGGGGAGGAGGATGTTGTTTGGGGGCAGTGCTTTGGTAGAGTTGAGTGTAGTGGGCGGTTTGAATGGAATCGTGTATATATCGTTACCCCGTCCCAAGCAATGTTTGGGCAGTTCATCCGATTTGTCCTGGCAATCGGCTTGTTTGTTACACAAAAGAACAGCGTTAATGCATTCAGAGTTCGCGCATTGCCATTGCCACAATTGACACCCTATAATTGTTGTGGTATTTCTAAAATGGTTGCTGCCAGCTGTGATGTTGTTGTTGTGTTGTATATATGTGTGTGTGTGTGTGTGTGTGTGTTTGTTTGTGTATATGTTGTTATTAAGCCAAAAGAGAACAAAACGACAAAAATAACAAACATAAAAAAAGCATGAGCATTAAAAAATTCTGCAAAATGTTTGTGACTGAGTGAAGTAAAAGACAAAAATAAAGACAAAAAGAGAGACAGACAGAGAGAGCGGGAGAGAGAGAGAGAGAGGGGAAGGGAGTGGGAGAGAGAGAGAGACAGAGAGAGAGAGAGAGAGAGAGAAAGAGTGCAAGTTAAATGAGAGCAATGCAGAAATTAAAGTTTTCGAAGGCATCGTTGAATAGTTCCAAAGAGCGCATGCAATGCGAAATAGGAGGAGCTCTAATTAAGCTACTGAAAACAAATTTCGATATCACTTTGCATAATTATCGATGTTTAATAAATAAGTGCTGGCATTGCAAAAAAATAAATAGTAGCAGCATAAGATAGTGAGCGAAATCAGTGCAAGAGCTTCAGAGCTTCAGCTGCACAAATAGTTATCGATAGTTTTCGATTGCCACAAATGATCAGTGCTGATACATTTGTTGGAAAATCTAGCTGTGTGCTTATAGATAATATTAATAATATATGTATATGTAAATTTATAATGAATGCAATTGTTACCCTCGCAATCGAGCTCATCGATGCCATCGTCGCAATCGAATTTATTATCGCATCGCAGCGAAGAATCGAGACAGATGCCGTTGCAGGCAATCTGATCGGGCGCACAGACGCTACCTTCAAAACGTGACAGATCAATAAAAAGATGTACAAAATATCAAAAAATAAACACTCTAAAACGCAATATTACAACTATCCAACTATTAAATTGCTACAATTCAAAATACAAATACAAATACCAAATAGAGAACTACCAATTCGAAACTGCACAACAAATTAATAATAATAACCCAAAAAATGATGGCATGTTTACGATATAGCTACAGTTGCAGTGCTTGATTTTCGATATGGGCTGGTACTGGGTGGGACTGGGAGAGTTGTGTTTAAAGTGTTTGGGTTATTGGGTATTTTGAGGTATTTATCGGCTTACCACAGTTGAGCTCATCGCTTGCATCGGAGCAGTCAACGATGCCATTGCAATGCAGTTTGGATGCAATGCAATCGCCAGTGTTGCAGCTGGCCAAATGAGCGATAATCATATGGTGATCGTGTATATGGTGTTGATGACGATGACGATGACGATGACGATGATGTTCGTGTGTGTGTGTGTGTGTGTGTGTGAGGTGTGTGTGTGTGGTGCATTGTGTTTTGTGTGTGGGGTACATAAAAGATAATATAATGGATCAGGTTAAAACGATCAAATGCGACCGATTGTGTGTGTGTGTGTGTGTGTGTCTGTGTATTTGCTGTGAGTGTGTGTGCGTGTGTGTGTTTGGTGTTGTATCATGTCTTACAGATAGGCGTCTTCGCGACAATAAGTACAGTTACGCTCGTCGTTGCCATCGTTGCAGTTGACGATACCGTTGCACAGCTGATCGCGCGGTATGCAATAGTCATCGCACTCGAACTCGTGCTCTAGGCAATGCTCTGCAAAATGACCATGATTGATGCGTGTGAATGTGAATGTGAGTGCGAGTGTGAGAGTGAGTGTGAGAGTGAGTAACATGGCTTCAGTTTGCCCCTAAATCTATTTGGGGTTAGGGTATAGTTTTATTTCTGAATAGAGTAGTCAAGCAAGTGTGTGTGTGTGTGTATGTGTGTGTATGTATGTGAGTGTGTGTGAGTGTGTGAGTGTGTGAGTAAGGGTGTAAGCGAATAAATGAGTGTTTGTGTTTACCTGTGAGGCCCGGACAATCGAGCTCATCGGTTTGATCTTCACAGTCCGCATAGCCGTCGCATTTCTTCTCAAAGGGTATACACTGGCCAAAGTCACACTCAAAATTATACAGATCGCACTCATTCAATGGATCGTTGTCGGGGTCTGTGTCTGTGTCAGTGTCTGGATGTTGTATATGGGTATATGCATACATGGTATGTAAAGATGGTAAAATATAAAATAAATGCAGCGTCAGATAATGAAATACTCCCAAAAAGCCAAAACGAACAAGTTGAATACACCCCGAACCCCCCTCCCCCACCCCCTTGCCCCAGCTATAAACTATAACTTAGTTAATAAGATATGTATATCTATTTTCAGGTTAGTTTTGCAAAATCTATCGCAGATTGTGGGGATTGAGCATCTACCATAGTTCGTATCGTCGTAATTGATCAGACAGTTGTATTCATCGGCGCCGTCGGCGCAGTCGGTGATGCCGTTGCAGCGCTTGTAGCCGGAAATGCAACTCCCATCTCCGCATTGGTATTGAAAGCTCAGGCACTCGACGATTGGTCGGCTCTTATTGAACTTGGCATGAAAGTCTGATGTTGAAGCATGATGTTTTTTGATGATATTGTATGATGGATGTTTGTTGTTGTGATTGTTGGTGTTTTTTGTTGATATTGTTGTAGTAGTTGTTGTTGTTGTTGTTGTACACAAGCATTGAGCATGGGTCACAGAGAGCAAAACAGAGACAGAGACAGACAGGAAGACAGCGAAAGAGAGACGACGATATTACCCAGTTGAGATCGTGGATAATTTCAATTTGGTTTTTGGTTTTTTTTTTTTGCAGAAAAGATCATGGAGTGTAAAAAAGAAGAAGAGAAAACAGATCAGTTAGCGGCTTAAAAACTAAATGTTCTACACTTTAGCAGTTTAGAGGTGTTGGAAAAACATGGGGGGGGGGGGGAGGGGTTGATTTGGCGATGTGCATTTATAGCGAAAAGCAATAAGCTATAAAAATTCAAAACTAAATTGTACCAAAATAAATTATAGATTATAATATACATATAGAAATGATCGCAAATTGGCTAATGAACAAACTTTAAGCGAAAACTTCAGTATGTTCGAGTTAATTTATTAAAATGCTAACTACGCAAGCTATCCGGAATAAATCAAATCAATATATAAAGATATATATTAAAATCGTTGAATTACTTAAAGAACTGAACACTCAACTTGGGCCCGTGTCAGATAATAAATTCAATACGATTCTTCAATTCAAAAATATTATAGATACCCGCTAAATATATTAGAAATGGTTAGTGGATAAGTAATTCATATTGAACTGCAGCCTAGAATTGTGAGTGCCACATTGAGTGAGTGAGTGAGTGAGTGTAAAGTGTGACTATGGAGGAGTCCATGCGTGGGGAGAAAGATATGAATTGATAAGGTAGACTTTCATTGACTGCTATAGTTGTTGTTGTTGTTAGTGTTATTATCGTTGTGACTATTGTTCTACTTACGGCATGCGCTCTCATCGCTACCATCGCGGCACTGAGATTTACCATCGCAGACTTGAGTTTTAGGTATGCAACCGCCTCCGCGCACACATTTGTACTGAGAATACACATTTTTGTATATGTATGGCATGATTGGGTGTCATTATGTGTGTGTGTGTGTGTGTAATGGAATGGTTGTATGGGGTGTATGGGGCCAGAACTCACCTTGTCATTGCTGCAATTGCATAGCGAATAGTCCTCATCCTCATGCTCCTCGCAGTCGGGATCGCCATCGCAGACGCTCTCAATCGGTATGCAATCGCGATTGTGGCACGCGAATTCAATGTTTTCGAGGCAATTGCTTGGCAATGATGATGATGACCATGGCGATAACGATGACGATGACGATGATGATGATGATGATGAGCTGGCTAAATGGTGTTTGGTTTGGTGTTTTTTTGTTTTTGTTTTGTTTTGTTTTGTTTTTAATTGTGTGGATGATGTTGGGGGATTTCGGTGTTTGGCAGACAACAAGGCATATATGTATTTATAATAATGCGAGCGAGCACGTACATAAATAACAGAAAAAAAAGAGAGACAGAGAGTAACAGTAAGTGAGGGTATATGAGGGACAGATACAGAGCTAGAGAGAGAGAGAGTATGCATATCAATTATAATAGAACAAAAACAAAGTAAAGCGAATGAGGGAAATATTTTAAAATAACGTAACATTAAAAGCTAAATTAATCGGTTTACTTTATAACTTGTTGGCTGTGTGTGTATGTGTGCTGTGTATTTTGTGTGTGTGTGTGTGTGTGTGTGTTGTTGTTGTTTTTTGAGAGAGCTTATCTTAAGTAAGTTTCAATGTTTAATGGACGAGTCACAGACATGGCATGCAATTTGCCGTGGCCGACCCATCTCATCAAATTACACAAAACTAGCACCCAAGGATTCAGCGATGCAAGTCGACTCGTTGCTCGCCACTCGCCACTCGCCACCCGCAATACGCTTATCGTGACTTGTTGCGAGGCAACGGAGCTCGTTACTTGCCACTCGTTATTTTATACCCAAGCATTGAGCGATACGAAGCAAGACTCAACGCGTTGCTCGTTACACGCTACTCGTTAGTCTATTACCCAAGCACTAAGCGATGCGCTGCAATGAGTTACCCGCTACACGTTACTCGCTAGTTCGTTACTTTATACATAGGGAACCTACGCGCTGCATCTCCTCTCGTTGTTATTTGGATTGGGTTAGTTGTTGGACGCGTTGCTGCCGTCACCCAGCTTGGCGGGGCGCTTGTTGTCTGGCGCTCCAGTGAGGCGGGCGGCACACTTGGCCACGGATACTTCATGGTTGTTGGTGCACGCGTCACGGGTCGCCGGGTGGTAAATGGGGGAACATAGTGGTCACAATTGTCCTCGTCGCTCATATCGTTGCAGTGGTGGAAGCCATCGCAGCGCAGATGGTCCGGTATGCAAACGCCGTTGTTGCATCTGAACTGACTGCTTGTGCACGGATTTTGTTGACTCGACTTATCGTATTTTTCGTTTGGCAGGTAGAGTTCGTACTCTCTGGCATCCTCTTCGTGGATCCCATATATAGGGATATTTTTATCGTAATCGTTGCCACGGCCAACTTTGCCTCTTTGGTGGTCCGCATAAATTCGTATAATGCCATCCCCATCGAAGTAATCGTTATCTTTATCGCGATTTTCATTGATTTCGTTAATATCTGTTAGCCGCATTTTGTTGATTTTTTTTTTTGGCGGGAAAAGGGTTTGTATCCGCATGCGAAACCGGTGATGTTAATGAATAGGGGATTGGGATTATTGAGGGATGGATTGGACATTGATTGATTTTAATTTTTATTCGTTTATAAGTTTTTTTTTTGCATGCAAATTTGCAGTTGAGCCAATTGTTGTTATTGTTCCGGGAGTTGGATTGTAGTTGTTGTAGCGTGCAATTATTCGATTAGTTTTTGGACATTCGATAGCCAAAACCACAAACGTTGAAGTTTGTTTTTGTGTTTGAATTATTTTGGAACAATTGGAAAGAAGAGAAATAAAATTTGAACTTGTTAAATAAAAGATCAAAATGTTGGCAGGTGACACGCAAACAAGCTACAACAAAGACGCGTAAGCACTTGATAAATATCATCTCGAAATGAAAAAGGAAACACAGAAATGGGGAGCAACAGAGAGAGTGAGACAGAGCGAGAGAGAGAGAGAAAGAGACACAGGTATATACTGACTTTTAGCAGGAAATAAAGAGAGAAAGAGAGAGAGAGAGAGAGAGAATCGTTTGCAAAATTGCGCTAACACCAAAAGTTACCAAACTAGTTACCAAAAAAAGAAAAGCACAAAGAGCCGCCGAAAGCAATACACACAAGAGCTTATTTCATAACACGGACACAATTATCGATAACAATGCGAGACACAGGACTTACCGCAGTCTTGCTCGTCTGTGTAATCGCTACAATCGTAGATATTATCGCACACCTGACGCATCGGTATACACTCACCGTTCCTACAGCGGAACTGATTATGGCGACACTCCTCGGCATCGTAGCCACCTGAGTGTTAAGTGTCTGTGTGTTATTTTGTGTAATATGTAATGTTATGTTATCGATTATCGATTATCGGTTATCTATGACAATGGCTATGAGTGGGTTAGTTATGCGCTATAGCTAATGTGTGGTGGTAGAATTAAATACATATCGAAACCGAGAAATGCTGCACTCTCTGAGCTGAGGCTGATCAACGTTTGACAGCTGTCACAGCTCGAATTTCTAACTGAGAAATCGTGTTGTGTATCGATAGAACGAGGGAGTGTAGGAGTGGAGGTAGGAGTGGGAGTGGTTGAGTGACCACAACTTACCTGTATACACATCCTGAGCAACTACTAGCACACACATACTCGCACTTACACTCACACTCAGACTCGCAACAGAAATGAGAAATCAGAGATACACATCGATACACACACTCACCATCGCAATAGCGCTCGTCGGATATATCCTCGGGGCAATCGATGTTGCCATTGCAGAGCAGCTCCTTGGCAATGCAAGTGCCATCATCGCATTGCCATTTGTCGTACAGACAGGCTGCATGTTTCAAACGGAGTCAGAGAGGGAGCATGAATAAGCAAATTATAAATAAGGAGAGTGTACACGACTGTGTACTGTAAATCTCCACGAGAGAGAGAGAGAGAGAGAGGAGAGAGAGAGAGGGAGAGGGAGAGAGAGAGAGAGTGCAGTTAAGACATACGGCAGCCTTCCTCGTCGGATCGATCGTGCGGACAATCGGTGCGTCCATCGCAACGATGCACAATCGAAATGCAGCTGAGATCGCGACAGGTGAATTTGCCCTTGGGGCACGTGAAGCGCAGCTTTGGCACAACTGGGCAGCACAACAAATAATACAAAAGAGAGACGGAGAGGTACAGAGAGAGTGTGTGTGTGTAAGAGAGAAAGAGAGTTAGGTAATGAGCAAATTATTGATTGATTGATTGATGTGTGCTGATCTAGCCACGGAATGTCAGAGTGTTAAATGCATTATTACAATTTCGATTCAAGTCTTTGCTACTTCATCAAAAAAACAAAAAAAAAGTGGATCAGAAATGATGATAATTATATTTAATAAGGAAAATTCCTCCAGTTTCTTCTTATGGAGTACAACAAATGAAATTGGCTAAAAACTTGCTAATATATAAATGAAAAATTTACAAGAGCATTAAGTCTTCGGGGTTTCCTTCTTGACTGCAGCTAAATTAATTTACTTGACTACTACATTTTTGTTGTAGTCGGTTTTCTTTTTGGCTTGGAGAGAGAAAGTTGCGAATTTATTCTTACTAAATGATTTTTGAACTTGAGTTTTTGAATTCCGTGCAGATCAGCAAATGTTAATTGTGCTTGACTGATTGAGTGATTATCTGATTGATTGATTGACTGAGGTGATTGATACTCACTTCCATCGCAGTGATCTTCGTCGTCGCCATCGTTGCAATCGACTTGGCCATCACATTGCTGGCTGACGCTGATGCAGCGACTGCCATCGCGACATTGATATTCCATGTCGCTGCAGCTTGCGGCTGTTGCAAGTTAGTTACGGTAAGGGGATTGTTTTGTTTGTTTTTTTTTTTGTTCGGTTTTTAGTTTTAGTTGGCCCATATTTGCGTGCACAGAGCACGAGCAAGTGTGTGTGAGTATCAAAGAGAGAGAGAGAGAGATAGAGAGAGAGAAAGCAGATAATATTGTTAGTGGTTAGTTGTTAATAACTCAAGTTAATCCATTGGGCTTATGGGGACAGGTTACCGAAAGCAAACTTATTATTAAGCTTACGACCGATTGTATATACTGTATAAGTTATCGGCATCGGTATCGGTAGTGGTTATCGATAATCTAAATGACTTACTCACGAGAAACTTAGTCAAACTTAGTTAACGCATAGACGCCCCAAATTAACTGGAGTTACGTCTTCGTCTACGTGTATGTGTATAGACAGTGTGCAAATGTTTGTGTGTGTATAAGTGTATGTGTGTGTATGTATCTATAGTACTGATAGATCTGGTCCCAACTATGTACTTACGGCAATCGTCGCCCTCATCATCGCCATCGGGACAATCTGGGACATTGTCGCAACGCTTGCTGTTATCAATGCAATCACCATTGCGGCATCTAAATTCATTTGAACGGCATTCTGGAAAAGACATAAGATGGATTGTTAAAAAAAAAACTCTCTATCATCATTTGTATACTCTGTAATTATGAGGGAGTTGTGAATGGAGTATACAAGTTGATTGTACAAAATGAATTCATAGTTGAGCTCTTAAGTTGAGTAGATAAGGAGCATTTAAGTTTGTATGTGATCAGCAACTATAAGTTTGTGAAGCAATGAGTACCATTAACAAACTTATTAGTAATTTATATTTGAAATAATTTAGAATCCAATGAAAGCGACGTTCGCTTGCTGTCCACAGGGTATCTATCCAGTCCAGCACTCTCAAGGACAAAATATATATATTTATATATTTCTTTTTGGCACATACTCGTACATATATTTTTGGACTGGCAATGGTGCAATTAACCCTCGACCGGATGCATTTTAACAAGCATTTCCCACTTTTTCGCTGAATTTGTCAGTTACTAAACTTGAAAGCAAAAGTTTGTTAGGTGTCTATCTCTGTCTCTGTGTCACTGTTGTGTGTCTATGTGTTGTGTGTTGATAAGTTGATAACCCTGGCAACCTACTCGCCTATGGCACACCTCCAGCTCTGCCTTTGCTACGGCATCGTTAGCCACAATTTCCTGTGCATGTTTTTGCCTTTTTGAACCCTTTTTTTCTCTGTATGCCCCACCCCCTTCCAGCTCACGCTGATGCTGCTGCCGGTTTTGGACAGGATACCTAAAATTCGAGTCAACTTAAGCATTTTCACAAATATTTTTCACACTTTTCATTCATCTTTGGATTATTGCTCTTGCTCTTGGCACGTCGACGCTTGAAAGTATGCAACACAAAGTGGCAAGCATCGCGGATTTGATTACAAGAACGTTACACAAAGGATGACGAAGGGGGTACAGTGATAAAGGCATAGGTGGGGGAGGGTGTGAGTGGTATCTACAGAGAGCAAAGGCTAATTAAAAGCAAAGACAACAGCCAACAGACAACAACTTGGGGCAGTGTCACTTAGCTCAAGTGTAATCAGAGCCAGCTTTAAATTTGTTTCAGCTGCTTCCTCGGCCGAACACATAAAAAAAATAATAAACATTGTTGTTGTAGTTGTAGTTGTCATAGATTATTGCCACAATTTCTAGCCTTTGATATTGATTATTTAACTTCATTTTGTAATTCAATACGGCACATTTAATATGAGGAACTCAAAGTGTTTTCTTTTACTTCATTATAATATCAATTAGTTCAGCTTCTTGATACATAATCACATCTCTTATTATTTACTCTTTAGCTGTGTATAATAATACATGTGCTTCCAAAGTATATCACATTTGATCGGATACAATAAGTCCCTTCCAAACTATTCTAACATAATGTCTTGTGTATCCTTTCAACAAGATTCTCATCATGTTTAACATAATCAGCTAACCATAATCAACATAATAAGCAAAGTGTATTTTGTCTGTAGATTGCCATTTGTTTTGACTTTACCTCGCGTATTTCATTGTTGGCAAATTTATTATTATTTTTAATTTTATTTAAATGTTGTTTTCCTTTAATTGTTAATTGTTGTTGGGTTATTCTTGGCGCATTCAATTAATACAAATGCATTATTTTTGTTTGGGGATTTCTGACTTTGGTTTGAAGCTTTGGTTGTGGTTGATTGGGGCCATTGGCCGCCAGAAATCAACAATTGTCGTCGTCGTGGTTAACTGCTGCACCAACTTTAACTACTTTTTGGGCGCTTACAAATCGTCAAAGTTTTTTACTCAGCTCGCAATTTGCAACACGAAGCTGCCAAAGCGTTTTCTTATTATTATTTTTCTCTCCGACGGCCTACGCTTTTGTAAGCATGCACATAGGAAGTTTGTCTGTGGCGCAATTGGCACGCCTCCGTGCCCCTTAACTGACGTACCCCGTTCCCTCTCCCCACACATGTCTTTCACAGCAGCGAATGCAGTTTGACAATTCCGATTGCGATTGGCTGCGCAATGAGGCGCCTCCAAGTATGCAACATAATTTGACAGGCGAGAAAGAAGAAAGAGAGAAGCAGAAAGCAAAAAGGTGCAGACAGCGAGTGAGAGGCAAACAAAGGTTTTGCTTATTGACATTAAAGATTCAATAATGGCCAACATATGGCAGCTGCCGGATTTAACTGCCAATCCCATCAGCCCAAAAAAGCAAATAAAAATATAACCAAAAAACTAGTAAGAAAATGAGGCGATTGCTCGGCGATGAGATGCCCAACTTTTTAAATGTTAACTAAGAAAATAATAAAGTTGCAAAAATATATATTTAGTTAGAGCAGAATGTAGAGAGCATAAACAAAGTAAGTTAAATATTTAAGTTGTTTTATGTATAGATATGTTATAAGCATTTGACAGATAGATGGATCTGACAGATACTTGAATTGATAAAAGATATTGAAATGTGTCTACAGATAAAAGGATGGATGAAAATTGATCAATAAATTGTAATATAAGGAGAAAACCAACATGGATGGACAATTTGGATATGAGTGACTTCTGTAACTACGAATAGATATCTTAATCTGTTGCGTATCCAATCAGAACTCTATGCTACTCTTTGTCGCCCAACTCATGCGAACAGGGTATGTAAAAGAAAGGCTTCCAATTATGAAGGAATTTAGAGATACGTGAGTGGCGGGAGGAGAGAGGGGGATGACAGACAAACAGGCAGACAGGTGGACAGACGGGTGGTAAGCCATTTGCCGGCTCGTTTGTTGCTCAGGACATGGGTAAACAAATTACGTGCAGCATTTATAATCCGCAAAAGAGAAATCCAAGCAAATAAACAAAACCAACATTAACCGTAATTTGTGTGTGTATGCTTACTTATTTTATTTTATTTTATTTTTTTTTTATTTTTTTGCCACAGAGGTCAAGAAGTTCACACAAATTGGCCAACATTTGCCAAAACAGGCAAACAGAATTTGGCTTCAGTCGCAGTCAAATCACAGTTGCAACAGAATTTGTTTGACTTCAGATGCTGCTGCTGCTGCACGCCTGTTGACTGTTCTGTGGCAGAGTAAGCAGTTGCCACACAAACACAAACAAACACACGAAAACATACAGGAGCAGCTGCAACTGTTTCTTGAAGTATCAAATAGCCGTGTCGAATTTCTCTCTGCTGCTTGCTTCAGTCTGTCTCTCAATCAACGCCTCTCTCTCTCTCTCTCTCTCTCTCTCTAGCATGTAATGAGAGGCTTGTCAGCAGGCGCACAGCAGCTCATGTGAATGAGTGAATGAATATGTGAGTGTTCGAAAGTGTGTGAACGAATGTCAGGCTGCATCTTCTCTGCAGCCAGTTGCACTGGAACTTAAAGCGCGCCGCCTGCAAGTATGCAGCACATAAAAGGAAATAGAGGAAATCTAAAAACAAAGATAGAGACAGAGAGAGGGAGCGAGAGAGAGAGAGAGGGAGTGAAAGGGAGAGAGCGAGGGAGACACGCAAGTTGACTTGGGGCCAGGTACTAAATTCGAGACGATAATTGATACGCCGAGCATGGAAAACGCAAAGCGCGCAAGCCAAAACCGCAAACAAACAAAGTTGAGTGGTGTACGAGTTTCAGGTGGTGCGGGTGGTGCACAATGGGTGACTAGATGTTTGGGTTACCCAGCCTTGGGTTTTGTTTGCTGCTGGTTAGCTACAACAGCTAAAGCAAATACACGCGCTGACTCGACTACCAAGCTACTCTGTAAAGCGGACAAGGGCAACAAATTGCAAATGATTTATAATAGCAAAGTCAAGAAAACTGCTCATAAATCTTAATAGTGATATTTTGATGCCCAAATTCTGTGAATCGATTGATGGAAAAAAACATTTGGGCATAAAATGCCTCATTAGATGTACAGCAAATTTTACAATTATAAGTTATATATAAATGGAAATAATCGCAAAGGAGACAACTGCGGCAATCGAACTACGCAGAGGCACCAGACTTAAGATATGTCAAATATCGCCTTAGACAGAAGAAGACGAAGTATGCTACTGAAACATATCCTAAATTCGGAACACATAAAGACCCTCAACGGGACAAAAATTCTGGAATTCCTGCAAGAATCAGAGTTAATGGAAGAGCTGTAAGTGCAAAAGGGAACACAATAGATCCAATTTGGTCGCAGGTCTAATAATAATAATGAAATTAAAAAATTTCATATAAATATCAAATAATTACAATAAAAACTGAATTTGTCTTCATTTTACAGCTTCAACTGTGGAAAGCTATCGAGTTTGGCTTACCTATCAAATAAGTAGCTATATATAACTTTATAATACTATCAGATAAATATATATCTACCTATACTATTTGATGCAACGATCTCTGCTATCTTAACATATAAGTTGAATAAAGCATTATATTTTTAAGCTTTAAGAAGTAAATTGCACAGCATTTTAATTCTCTGCTTCTGCTCTACACCAAACAACCACATCTGTATGAGTGCTGCTGCTGCTGCTGCTGCTGCTGTCGTTTAAAAGCGCTTGTTTTTTAGCAGCTTAACAAATTTTCTTGTGGTTGTTGTCGTCGTCATTTGGTAGTAATAAAAAGTATTTTGATTTGATTATTGCTCGTTAGCGACGCTGCTTCTCCCCGTCATCCCGTCACCGACTCGCGCAACCACTCAGCGACATTTTCGGTGTGCGTTGATCGACTCATTAACTCACTTATTTGCTACAAAGTGCACACAACAGACACAACGCCCTCCACCTCGTTTCTAGACCACCCTAGCCCAACCCGAAATGGACTAAAAAAAATGGTCCTTTTACTGCTTTAAAGCAACTTCGGTTCGAAGCATTGCTCAAAATCTGCCACGCAATAAACTGACAAGTTTCATTCAGCCATGCAAATGAGTTATTAGGCAGACCCCCTTTCACTTGTAGACTTCTGCGATTACTAGCCGTTGCTTTAATTAAGCCAAAAACTATAAGCGATAAGCATTTTGCCGTCATGTCATGGCATAATCGATTTCCGTGCGTCGCTCGTCGCGTATACGCAATATTTTTCCAGACAAGCGGAATCAACCCGCAATTGGAACTGTAAATGTGACACTAGCTGTTAATGTATGTAACTGTAGTATAGTTGTTGATAATGCGTCCAAAAGGATCTTGAAGCACACATACACCCACACACACTCGTGCGAGTAATTACAGCATGTTTAATTTGTTGCTGCCTCTGCTAAAAAAGAGAGATGGGCTTGCGCCAATCGGAAATTAAACAGACAAGCAGCATTGGCCTTATAGCAACTAAAGTTTGCTTTAGTTGGGAGGGTCGAGGTTATTTCATTTCATCGACAACTGCCTCGGTTTGCGAATATCGAAACAAACCGATTTCTGATTACAATAAAAGCTACAAGTAGAAGGCAGAGCCTTCCAATTGATATACGAGTATAATAATTCTTGACATATTATTGATCAACAGTAAAATTTTGATTAGGATCGGATACGAAAGGGTGTCCGCTAGTCGAGCTCTCTCTCTCTCTCCCTCTCTTTGCATTTGATTTATAATTTATTTGTTTATATTTGTTGCGCATATCTATTGAATATAAATGCGAGTTAGCGATGGCATGCGTGTATTGTGCATTAAATTGAACCGCACATTAAGTAAACGAGTTAATTTCTTAGTTTTACAACCCCGGCTGCCTGGAAGCTAACCACTTGCCACAAAATTCATGTCAAGTATCTTTCGTGTCGGTTCTCAGTGTCTCTGTCAGTTTGTTCGTCTGTCGTCTGTCGTGTGTCGTGTGTCGTTTGTCGGTTGTCGTCTGTCGCCTGTCTCTTGTCGTTTTGTCGTGTGGTTTAAGCAAACGAATTTCAAGTTGCGTTCGACTGACGCTCGCTTGATTGATTGTCGTATTCATATTCATAATCGTACCCATATACACACTCATTGTCATTCAAGTGCACTCTCTCTTCCCACTCCCACGCCCGCTCCCACTTCCAATGCCGCTCCGCTCCGCTCTCTCTCTCACTCTGTCTTCCCGCCATACTCTTTGTTTTTGTGTGTAAACACTGGTAGGACGAGGACGACGTCAAAATGGCAGCTTAACACGAAGCTGCTGCTCACGTCGCTTAGCTCATGAATATGCACACACGGCCAAGCAATAGATTGTGCTGCAGGGGGCGGGGTAGGTAACGGGTTGTAAGAAGATCATGCCACCTTATGGGCATGGTTGCAACGTCACCGCAAGCGCGTTATTTAATGAGTCATTAGCCGTCGGGCATTTCGAGCCCAAAGTTTGGCCTGGTTGCAACCGACTACTATTGGATGCGCCCTGACACACACACACACACACACACAGAGACAGGGAGAGAGAGAAAGATGGGTGGGGTAACCATGTCAAAAAGCAGCAGAAGAAGAAGCGACGGCAGCAGCAGCGACAGTTGTCACTTCAGCTGTGTTGCAGCTGCAGTGGCGACAATTATGTGGCGTCTGCAGTTTTAAGTGCGCCTTTGCATGTGCCACTGTTTGCAGAACAGGGGGGCGTGCACAACGGTGCCACGTGACGGAGGCGGGAGGAGATAGAATGACTAGCACGGGGGCATAGGCATTACCACACAATGTAAACATTGCATAAATACTTGTAAGCCTGCGCTTCATAGTCGATATCAGTGGCAACAACAGCCAACAGACAACTGCCAACTTGTTGGCCAAATTCCACAACTCCAAAAGTCAGTGGATACCCTGTGCTCGGTAAACGCTTGCTAAAGAGTATTATGAACGGCCTTTGCTTATCACTCCACTCCCCCAATTTTAATGCAAGACTTTGAGGTTACATTAATATGATCCTCCTTCTAGGATACTCTTGGAGATTCAGGCAACATCCACCATGTTCCATGTCAACTGTTATCGCATATTTAGAAATTCTTTCTAAAACCAAGAAAATCTTGCTTATTGGCGATTTTCCAAAATTCAGCGCTATTGTTTTCCGAGTGCAAGTTTATGCAAGTTGTTTTCAAATATTAAATTAGAGTTGTTCTACTTGAGATCAGTGCACGAAGCTTCGCATCACTTGATTAGCTTAATTTACAGCATATCTAGCAGTCGCGCATGCTCGTTTGCTTTTGGTTTTTGTGTCTTATGCCACCACAAAATCGATGAAATTGTTTGACGCTCGCACGTGTGTGTGTGTGTGAAGACATATTGTCTGCCTGCCATGAGCGTGCCCTCTGCAATCCCCACCCCTTCACCCAGCCCACCCCTCTCCACAGCACTCAATGAAAGTTGCCAAGTTGCCGCTGATTTGTCGCATTCCCTGCGCAATGTGACAAACGTTAATTTTTGTGTCTTGTTTTGCATACAACAAAAAAAATAAATAAAAAAATGAAACACAACTTTTGCCCCGCTAAAAGGTAACGCAAGGGGTCGGAGTTGGTATCGGGGGTTGCGCGTTGTGGTTTGGGCTGTTGCTGCCACGACATTGCGTGCGTCGTCTTAGTTACTTGAGCAATTTATGGCAAATTAAATAAATTTATCATTGTGCCCAGGTTGCGGTTATCCCCAACTCGCAACCGCCATGCCAGCCCCCTCCCATCGTCCGCGTCCCTTACAGGTAGACCAGTGGCACACCAGTGTCTGCAACTACTGCTGCAGTCCATTGACAACAGAGTCCAGTTGCAAAACAATAATTGCCATTTGCTGCCCACAAAAAAACACACACACATACAAAAATTAAATTAAAAAAAAAAAAAAAAATCGGTTGTCGCCAGCAAATGCAATCGGATTTTGTTGTTCTTGCGGTTGTTGCGGTCGCTGGTCTTGTCGTCGGTTACTTACCATCCTCCTCCATCACCCTTGACGAAGTAAAAGTGTCAGCGTGTGCCTGGCACCAAAACCTGGCAGCCCAAGTTGTTCGCCAACTTTCTTAAATACTTTTTTTGCGGTTTTGCACCCCTCGCCCCGCGGCCACAACAACCAACCACAAACAGCAGCAACCACTACTACAACTACAGTAAAACAACAACAACAAAGACAATAACAACAATTAATGCCCCATGCCTTGAAATTGGCCAAATGTCAGCATAGCAATACCAGTCATCCACAATCTGTGTGACTTTTATAATGTCTGTCAGTTTTTTTGTTTGTCTTTTTGTTTTGGATAACGCGGCGTATGCGTATTGTCGTATATGCATATTCTTGTTTAATGTTTCGATTTTTTTACCATGCCCACTGTGGCTTATAAAAGTTTAAAGTTAAAGCAATGAACATTTTGTGGCAATTTAAAACTTTACCACCCAATTGAGGAAGAGTTTTCAATTTCAATGTTTATCCTTGCTGACAGGCATACAATTAGCGGCACGTTTTCTACGATCTGAAGAGTCATGAAATAATAAAATAATTGGGTAATTAGAAATTAAAACAAATTAAACATCGCCTCAGTAATGCCATCTACTTGGGCCGACCAAGTACTAGAACACTGTTTTCGAGAATCCCTTCAAAAAACAATAGCTTAAAATAACAGAAAAGTTCATTCAAGCAAATATAGCGCAGACTATTTTTGAGCCTCTGGTGGCCAATGAAAATCCATAGCACATTGTGTTTGGGAATCACAACGCATTACATTTTCTCTTTCTGCCACATGGCTTGGCAGATTATTTTAGAGTCAGAGGATTTCCTTTTGCAACTTGCCAACAATATTTTATTGCAATGCCAACGAATATTTGTATTTATATACAGACATATATAATATACAAGTATGTATGCATTTATTAAATATGGTAAGTTTATGCTGTGTAATTATAGTCATGTTTGCTCTTCTTTATGTATTTTATTTAATTTCATCACCCACTCACCACCCACCACCCACCGACCCCTGCTCCCGCTGCCAATGGCCTTCCCAAGCCGAGCTCATCATGCGTTGCGCTATCTTCTGATATATCGCTTCGCAATTAAATGTTATCGGTCACAGAGACGTCCAAAGAGACGGCAACAACATACAGCACGCAAAGGGAGTGAGAGAGAATGAGACGGATAGAGGTAGAGAGAGGGCGGAAGAGGTCACAGTGAAAATAGCAGAGACAGAGAGGGGGAGTGATAGGCAATCAGACTCACACGGACATGGACACGGCTATATCCGAAAAATTGTCATTAATCATCGCGAATGACGCGAGCTGCACGCAATGGCAACAGCAACACCAACAGCAACACCAACAGCAACAGCAACAGCAACAACAACAACAACACCAACAATAACAGAAACAACAGCAATAACAATAGCAAAAACAGCAGCAACAACAATCATAATAACAATTTGTGGTCAAATATTTGAGAGTCTCCATTGAACGCAAATTTTCTATTGCCAACTGTCTGCCCTACGAATTGATTCGCATAACATCTGAAAGCACCGCCGCCCCTCAGCCCCTCAGGGGGCCCCCAGCATCCCTGCCTGTCCCTGCAATGCACAGCTAATATTCAAATGCAGCTACAGCAGGCAGCGCAAGTGATTCATTCATATTCATACACATGTTAGCTATGATGCAATATTCATGAATTCTTTCCGATGAGCGTCTCCCTCTCTATCCCTCCCTCCCTCCCACTCCCACTCACTCTCTCTCTCTCTCTCTCTCTCTCTCTCTTTCTCTTTCTCGCTTTGTTCTGCAAATACCGTGATCTCAGTAAATGTGGCTTTAAATGTCGTCATGATAATGACACAACTCTGACTACTTTGACTGGTATCAATATGAATCTGACTGTATTCACATATATTCAGGCGTATTATGCAATCCACAAATGATACCACTACTAATGCATTTCTATGATCTTATCAACAAACAAAATGAAACAATGATGAATCACAATGCATCATAGCTACTACGTTACTCATTGTTTTGCAATATATTATCTCAGCTGACTCGATTCGTCTTAGTCCATTTGTTATAATTTGCTATGAGCTATGAATATGAATATTTCTATGTATATCACTATCAGTATTCCGGTGCCCCACAAAAGGGGGAGCAAACGGAGTATATAATTGGGTCAATTTGTGTCATCAGCAGAGTAATGCATGACAAAGATTTCAAGTCTATATACATATATACCATAAGTATTTATACTCTTAATCAAGATCACAAGTCAAGTCAACTATCAGTAAAAACCTAGCTTTTAAATTTAAAAATAAAACCGTAACATTCTTTCGAAATAAAAAGAGTAATTGAAAAAAATATATTTAATCCGATAATAAAAACTCTTCAAACTGTTTTGTATTTCTTTTACATCTCATTTTGAAAAACAAAAGTTGCTCAGTCAATTAGTTTCTAAATTACTACAGAGTATCTACCAATCAAGCGAGCCCGTCTATGCCTTTTGAGCTGCTTATTCATTGCCATTGTTTTTTACATATATTATTATCATCATCAGTATTATTATGCATCACGCTTTTCATGCGCAGCGTGACGTTTGATCTTTGTGTACTCAAATCCTCCATGGTCACGTTACTCAGACCCTTCCCGAATATGTGAATCAGTCACATTACTTTAATATATTCGACTTGATTTTGTATGTCTCAATAATTGACGTATATAATTATTGCATATAATAATAATACAAGTATTGTCAGGTGTTAAGTCGGTTGCAAGCAATAAAAAATGCAAATTGAATTCGATATGTTGTTGAAATATGCACATTTGAATCCCTTAATGCATAATACCCCTATTAGTGAATAGTGAATTTGTATTCACAGTGCACTCAGAGCGAACCAAATGCGAGTAGCCAATCGCATTGTTTGCCGGATGCAATAATTATCCAAAATGAGAAGAACAAATAAGAAGTGACGAGTGACAACGATATGCATTGAGACCAACTGTTAAATATATAAATATTTATCACAATTTTAGATCTCTACGCCTAATACTCTCTCTCTGACATCGACTCTGCTGTTGTTGGTGATCAAGAATATATATATGTGCATTATGGGGTCGGAGCTGTTTCCTTCTGCCAATTAACCATTTTACCCATATTCATTGGGTTCATGATATCGAACAAAGGAAAACACATCGAAGTCTATTTTGCAACTGCAACTCCTGACACTCAAATGCCACTGTCCACTGTTCGAATGCATTCATAGCTGCATATTAATGTGCCCCACCCTCACCCCCCGCTCTGCAGTCAAACATTTTTGTATGAAACTCATTCAGATTTCAGATTTTATAGCTAAGCTGCGCGGCACTTTTGTGGTTGTGATGGATAATGGCATTTGGATTTGGATGGGGATTGCGTTGAGGATTGCGAGCTGAGTGAGTGTATGTGTGTGTAATGGGAATGGCATTTACATTACATTGGCACGCGCAACTTATGATGCTAATGCTGCTGCTGCTGCTGCTGCTACATCAGGCATCGGTAATTTGCATCAAGCAGCTGCCGCACTGCATCAGGCGATGATGTCAAGCGCCCAGCAATTGAAATTGCAATTACAAATTGCAATTTGCGAGACGGCGAAAACTGTGTTCGTATGTCATACGAGAAGTTTGCTCGTGCCAGTCCCGTTTTACACCCCCTACCCACCCCCATTTCCTCTCCAGCCACGGTGCTTATCATCTGTGCATCTTAAGCGATCTCTGCGCAGCTGCGTCGACGTCGCTGTCATTTATCGTTGACGCTCGATTAAAATTCTTGGCGTAATTTACCAATTGCCAGCCCAGAGATACAGAGAGAGAGAGAGAGAGAGAGAGGAAGAGCGAGAGACAGAGTGGGAGAAGGGGTTGTAAAGGGGTGGAGGAGACGTTGGCAACAGCGCTGATATCAACTCAACTCGTGCATGGATCGCATCGCAAGAGATACGCAAAGCAAAAAAAAAAACAAACACGCAGTAACCCAGTAAACTCGTTACCAAAAAGGCGCAGCGTGCATTGCTGGTTTAATGTTTTTTTTTTGTCGACTCTATAAATACCCTGTAATTTTGCAAATTGCCGCTTAATGGCCAGGTGTGTGCCAGCTAACAACTATCAACAATTTGGCCAACGAACTGAAATATACTCACTAATTTATGCAGCCATTCAAGCGATTCACTTACTCACTCTTCTATACAAGCTGATCGTGGACCCAACAGCCATCCTGTAATTGCCAGCCAAGTGCGCGTGCTGAGCACAATAATTGAAAAAGTAATCAACTAACTTAAAGGTGCTCAAGTGTGTTCTTACACCAATTGAAGCCAAATAACTGAATCACTAATGTAACCGAAGCGTTATTGAGAAAGAAATATAATTTAGTTAGATGAGTAAAATAATGTAATAATGTTTAATAGATACTGAGAAATATGGAGCAACCCCAAATATCAAAATTGATAAAATGAGAAACAATAAAGTGAATCTGAAAGTGTGCAAATAGTTTTAAAATGAAAAGATACTCAAGAGTCTAGAACCTCAAATCGCTTTTCAAGCGAGCTTTAAATATCAAAACTTATGCGTAGATATTAATATATATGCGATCGGCCACGCCCACTTGGCGAGCGCAGCCCATCGTCATCATCTGCGTCATCATCATCATCATTATCAATGAGCATTGAGTGCTCTTCGAGTGGCCCGTGAATCGTTTGGACTGTTTATGCGAATATTTTCGATAGCGTTGCGTCGCACAATGCAACAAAAATCCAAACGCGCCGCAACCGCAGCGCAAACAATTTATTGTAACATACAACAAGCTAAGCTCCAGTGGCGTCGTATCTGTGTATCTGTAAGATACTTTATGCGATATCTGCACTGCGCTCGTAAATTCATTCTTCTCGCTGAGCTTGTCATTTGTCATGCAAGTCACTCACTCACTCAGTCAGTCAGTCACTCAGTCAGTCAGTCACTCAGTCAGTCTGTCAGCCAGTCAGTCGAGTCAACATTGTTGTCGCTGTTTGCTGTTTGCTGTCGCTGCTGTGCCTCGATTTGCATAAGACAAGTAAAGCTGCAAATGCAATGCGGTGTGCACAAATGCACGATTAACAAATGCCCTGCAATTGCAATTGAATTCACCAAGATACACGGACTAGACTACCATGCAGTTACATTGCTTTGCATCTCTCTAATCAAATCGCTCACATTTGCCTCGAGACTTGCTCTTTTTCTGCGATTTGCGATAATGCAAATTCCATTTTTTTTCCCCCAAGCTCAGTTTTTTTTCTAATTGGCTGGAATTTCCCTATCTCTATGCTCACTTAACGTTTTACTTTCCTTAAATGGTCTGCTTATTTTATTTTATTTATTTTTTTTTTAATTTCCCCAATCCTTGGAATAAATGCTGGACCTTCAACATCTTCCCCATCTACCCCCGACTTATTATATTCTTTATTTATTGATTTTTTTTCATTCAGATTTGATATACCCTTTATTTCATTGATTTATTGTTTTTACTTCATTCAGATTAAATACCTTATTTTATTTTATTATTGTTTTCCATTTTAAATCTTTAATTTACGTTCTCCTTTTAATATTATTTAATTGAATTTGTAACTTTATTTTTACATTTTACATTTTGATTTTTTAAAATCTTTTAAGAACAACATTGAATAAATAAAAATGAATAAGAAGCATTTGAGCTGCTTCTTGCCTACGAATCAATGTCTTAAAATATTTTTGTCACTTCGATTTTGAGCAAGTTATGTGTGCAGCTCTCGCTCATTTACAGGGTATGCGACGCAATGCTCAATTGCAAATTTAAGTGCTGCAGATACACGTGTATATTTGTTGCTAAGCAATTAATTGCGTGTATTAACAAAAAACTTTTGTTAGAAGTGTTTGCCTGTCAAAATACATCTGACTATTCTCCAAAAAGTGCTGAAGTGCAATTGAGCTGAAGTTGTAGTTTGATGGGTTGAGTTGAGGTAAGGTAAGGGTAAAGAGAGGAGCATGGAGGAGTCACGGCTCAAGGTTTAGTCGTGTGCCGTTAATCGGTAATCGATTGCTGAGCGATTTATCGATTCTATTTAGCCAGCGCCCAGTCCAGCAATTCGCGTGTCAAACGCCAAAGACAACTGCATAAATTTGCATGCGAAATATGACAGCTAAAGTAAAGTGTCTTGCAGCTTGTAGCTTGCAGCTCGCAGCCGTCAGCCAACAGCTTATTGCTTATTGTTGCCTGTATCTGGTTGCATATGCTGTAACTGTAAGTGTGTAGCTCATAAATTTGCAGCTAGCTTCGACTTATTTATTTGTGGAGTGCAGCTTTAAGTCGCGCTAGCCAACTGCAACAAAATGAACGTGTCAACAATAGAATGAAGTCACGTATTTAATCAGCTAAACATTATGCCGCATTGTATGAGCCTGTCTCGTTCGGGAAATGATCAAAATGGAAAAATAAACATGGGTGGCAGGGCTAACACGGGAATTGCAAAAAAGTTGCGCAGACTTTGCTGCTGCTTCCAGCTACATTTCTAGATTTCAAGCACATTTCGCACAAAATCACACACAAAAATCAAATCTCATTGCGAATAAGAAGAAGCAAATACAAACGCATATATATATATATATATATATATATATATAGAAAACTTTCCTATCAGCAGCAGCTCCCTCGCCTCCGCGTTCTTTCTGTGCGCTATTTGCTCTTTCAGTTTGCTGTTATTTTATTAGACTTTTCTTTTTTTTTTAACAATTCGCACGCGCCCCAGCAAGCAAATTACGTGCCACGACATGGTGCCCCCTTTTGCGGGGTTGGGGAAGGGGTACAGCGGCTGTGGGCGTGGTTGCATGCCCAATGGCATTTTGACATTTTTGTTAATGGCATAAGCATCAAATTACACACGAGGCCCGTCACGACAGATACATCTACAGCTTAAACTACAGTTGTAGACGATTTTTCTTTTTTTTGTGAGAGCGTATTTTGTTACAGAGTTAGTAACTGTGCTGCGCCGCTGGGCAGTTAAAGTCAAAGAGTTCTTATGCGCTGCAATTTAATTTTGTTGCCACAATTTGAAAAATACACAAACAAACAAATAAGAAGCAGCAGCAGAGATCTCCGTCCCCATCCAGAGCTGGCCATGAAATGTGGAGTTTGTTGTCAACACAACAAACAAACACAACATGCTCACACACACACACACAATGCAGCAGCAACAATGTGCACAAGAAGCTGTTAACTGTGTTTGTGGCAGTCACCGTTGTTACACACACACACACGCACACGCACACACACACCCACACACAAATAGAAATGGACTGAAAAGTATTGCACACTTTTAATTGTGTTCCCACACACACACACACACTTGAACCATGCTTACATCAGCGCATGAGCATGCAGCTAGACAAACACACTTTCACACACACACTCGCACTCGCACACACACACACACACACACAGTAGCAGTCACATCATTTATTTATATAGCAGATCTCATTTCGGTGCTCATTTCATTTAATGCTGCTGCTGCTGCATTTTCTACTTTTTCAGCTTTTGTTTGCTGCTTCTTCAATCGCTGCTTTTTGTGGGTTTCTTCAGGAAGCGCTTGACGCAGGCAACCAGAAAAAGAAGAAGAAGAAGAACAACAACAACAGCAAATAATCGCAAGTTGAAGCTTTTGTGCAGCAGCTTTTGAATTGCATACGTTTCTGTGTATTTGTGTGTCTGTGTCTGTGTGTCTGTGTGTGTGGGCGTTGGGCTTTGCATTGTACTAAAAATAAACATTTTGCAGGCAACCTAAGCAACAACAGCAACAACAATAAGGAGAGCGAATTTCTAGCGGCCGTGCTACAAAATAAGAAAAATAAATTATGAAGTCATTTGAGATGCGCAGACTAGAAACCAGAGCGTAAAAGCCCAAGTCGAAGACGCCACACATGCTCAGGCCTCATAAATTAACGACTTTGTGTAAAATCAAATAAACAAATATTATATTAAAATAATCAGCACTAAACAGCAGACCCTCAAGTTGTTCAAGTTGACGACCACATTTTCTGTCATAATTCAAGCTAAACTGAACTTGAGTTGAGACATCAGATATGAAATGTTAGAGCCTTTTCTTAGCTTTTCATGTCACTGATCCAGTTTTGAGCTAATTAAAATCACTTTTCGCATTCATTTCAGTACTTCAAAATCAAGTTGAAAAATTGTAACGCCGACCATTTATGAGGCCAATATAAAAATTCAAATTTAAAATATTCAGGAACATACAAAATCAAACAATTTTTGTCAATGAAAAAAAAAAAAAAAACAAAAACCCCTTTTGTGAATTATTTTTCATTTCTTGTCAATTTGAAGAACGACAAAAGATAACTAGTATTTTTTTAAAATCACTTCAATAACAATGTGTGCGAAAACACACAAAAAAAGGAGGGGGAAAAATAAAACAAAATAAATATTGTTATCTTAACATTGGTTGGGTCTTATATTTATTTAATTTGCGTCTGTTGCTGTTGCTGATGCATTCGTCATAGATAAAGTTACATAGCTGCAGCTGCAGCGACGGCAGCGCATATAGATTCAGATAGGTACTTTTGTATCTAGATACATATGTGCATAGCTACAGATACAAACACGAAGATGCGGCAGCACACATGCCGTTTAATGAAGTCAAGGATAACATTGTTGCAAATACATTTAACTACAAACAGACACACACACACATTGCAGTTTACAGTTTCTAATTTCTATGTACCTTTGTCTGCTTACATTGTCTTTCCTGCGTATCAAATGACCAAATCAGTTTAGCGAGCAGAAGCTATTCCCTCGTTTCTCTCTCTCTCTCTCTTTCTCTATCTCTATCTCTCCCTGCTACTCTTTCGCTGCCATTCATGAAAAGGCTGGCGCTGACCGTGACCAAAGGCCTAGAAAGTGAGAAGTGCATAGGACGGCAATAAGCAGCAGATAAACCTGTGACCAATGAAATGCCCCTGAGTTCTGTGTTAAAACAAAAGATTTACAATCAGGAAATATTAACACCACTCAGCTATTTACACAGCTGCATTAATATGCTCATATATAGATATATGTATATATACATATATATATATATCTGTATGTGTATCTACATTACATAATGCACTTGGATTCTATGGCACTTTGTTTGCACTTTATTTGCCTTATTAGCTGTAGCCGTTGACATATTTATTGAGACATATTACGAATGCCTCATTTCAGCTAATTACCCAAAACTACAAAAAAATCTCAGTCTCAGTTGACTCAGTTGTGGCCGCGTGAGTGGTAAAATTACCACATTGATACGAAATTCGATAAATATTTGCAAAAAACTAAAATACTCGGTGCGAATTTCAAAAATTCGCTATTTTTGCTTTAGGTTGAGTATGTTTTTGCCGTTTGTTTGTGCTGCTGAGACCAGCTCTTGACTTAAGCCGAAAACTATCGCAAATTGTAAATAAGAATTTCACTGATGATTATTCATATGCATTCGCACTTGTGTAGTTCAAATGCATTCGAAGTGCTCATAAAGTCAAGTACGAATACAAAAAAATGCGGCTGAAATTCATAGGCGAAACGAAAGCCCAGTTTCAAGTGTGGCCCTCGCAATGTTCGAGTGCTCTTCGGTATCTGTGTGAGTGTGCGTGTGTGTGTGTGTGTTTGCTTCTCTTATTTATAAATTAAGATGTTTGTGCAAATTAATTGGTCGCTGGCATCATTATTACAAAAGCGACAAACAATTAGCCTAGATTTGAGAACAACGGCGATTGAGACGAAAGATTGCGTGAACGAGTTGCCATCAACTATTTCATTGTCGTGTGTGTGTGTGTGTGTGTGTGTGTTAGCGACTCCTGTTGCGGGCGCCAATCTGTGCAGCTGCTCGGGGCAATTCTTCGTTTTTGTTGTTGCTGCTGCTGCGGCTGTTGCATCTTCTGTCGCATCGCATCTCGCGCAATTGAGCGGCAATTAAATGCGGATGCCATTCACTGATTGAAATTAATTAAACCACAATCGATGTGTGTGCCTTAAATGTATGTGCATGTGTGTGTGCAGCCACAGAAACCGCAACGTTGTTGCTATTGTTCTTATTGCTATTATTATGATTGTTGCATTGATTAGAAGCGCACCGATCGCAAATGCAAAACACGATCAGCTTGACAAGCTTTACAGACTTACCAATAGGATTCCAGTTGCTCCAGCCATGCCCCTCGGCGATTCCAAGCCGCTCAACGAGTGCAGCGCCGAGCAGCGCCCAAAGCAGCCACGTGGCTGCCAGGGGCTGCATTAGCCTAGACATGGCCTTTAACTTTTGAGTTTCTTTTTTCCTGTTCTTGGCCTTTGCTTCTCACAGATTTCTCACTCGCTTCCCCTGATCTGAAGCCGCAACTGCAAAAGATTGCAGCCTATTTAGCAGCAGCAGCAGCAGCAGCAGCAGCGACAGCAGCGACAGCGACAGCTCTTGGAGTGGCAAATACAAATATTAAACAAATGCTGGCAATACAACCCACACCCTCCGCCCAACAAAACTACTGTGCCCCAACCGTTGGCAGCGCATAAAGTTCACAGCGGGTGACGGGGCAACACCGGACAGTGGCGATGTTTCCGGGGCAAAGTCAACGCATTAACACCAAGTATCCAACGCCCAGCAGACACCAGTTGTAGCAGCCAAAGCAGGGCACATACACACACACACACACACACACAAAGGGATATTTTCACAAGCATTTCCGTTACAAATGAAAGCAATGAAGAGGCTGCCCCGCCCCACCCCGCACTGGGGACACTTCCGCCTTTGTCTATGCGGGTGTAAAAGTGAAAAACTGTACATAAAAAAAAAGAAGAAAAGCCAAACAGAAAAGAGCTGAAAACAAGCGGCACAGGACACAGGACACACACTGAGTCAAAGTGAGGGGGGCAGCAACTGGAGCACATTAAATGTTGCTTAATTTTAAATAACGCAATATTTTCATATGCCCAACAACAACAACGACAGCAATAACAACAAACGCCCAAAAGGGCAACCGAACAAAAATAAAAAAAACGATGAGGAAAACTTGCGGAAAATTGAAGAAAAATTCACGGCTCGCTTTTGGCAGGCTGCGCGCGCCTCATCAGCATTCAATTGTTCAATTGTTGTCGACAGTCGGCATCAAAATTTCAAATTCCATTCTATTCTCTGCTCCCCTTTGCATTCGTTTCTAGTGTGTCGAGGGGTGCAAGGGAGGGGCGGGGCTGGCAAGAAAAGCGTCTAACCTCAAACAGCAATCTTGGCTGCTAGAAAATGGTAGCGCGTCAATTGAATGAGTTTTCTAATCAATTTCGATTAGTGCAACGCTCAACATCAAATGTCAATTGAAAATATAAATATCAGCAAGCAAACAAATAAATTAAAATGCATATTTTGTTAAAATGAAGTGTGAATTCCATCTGGGAGGATACTCTTTTATTTATCTCATTTTTAATCTTTCTTTCATTTTTTTAACACTTAATGAAAACTCGAATATCGTATGCAATTTGCTTAGGACATCATTCAACTATAATATCTTGTTGGATATTTAATTAACTATTTACTGGCATCAACACTTTTTCTCACAAATTGAAAGGCATTTTATCATCTTTTTATAAAACATTGTACAATTCACATTTCAGTTACTGTTTCTTACTGTTTTCTGGCAACTTCATGCAAAACAACTAAGCAAAGAAAAGAAAAATGGAGAAATGTCAAAAGTTGGGAAAATGTTTGCCCAGTTCACAAAACGCTTCTAACTCGTTAACTGTCTCCCTCTCTCTCTCTCTCCCTCTCTCTCTCTCTCTCTCTCTCACACACTCTCTTGTTGTCTCTGTCATTCGTTCTACGCTACGGCAAATTGTGCAAATATTGCATAAAATTTTGCGCATAAATTACAACAAATTGCGCGAATATTATAAAGCAAATACAAAAAAAAAAATAAGCGCAAAAAATTCCGATTTCATGTGGTGCTGTAATGAACTTGAACTTGAACACCCTAAAGCACCCGCCCACCTCCCTCCACCTCTGGCTATACCTTTGGCCATGTGTGCTCGCTGCTCGGCCAGGGGGGTGAGTGAGGGGTGATTTGACCATCTGCGCTTTTATGAGTGCGAAATAATGTCGAATGTTGAATGTTCGAATGTTCGAATGCTTGAATATTGAATGCATTGAATTCTGTGACGTGAAAGGTTTTGTTGCTGTTCGTTTTGTTGTTGCTAGTCTGGCTGCGGTATCCGTATCTATGAGATACGCGTAAAAGCTTTGTAGTTTATGCGGTGTTTGGCAAAATGCCTGCATATACACATATGTTTGTATATATCTATATATATATGTCTCTATATATATATAAATATATTTTAAATTATTAAATGAAATACAACAAAAAGCTGTTGCTGCTGCTGCTGCGATAGTTGTTGTTGCTGGCTATGCTTCAATTAAGTTAACATTAAAGGAATGCTTTTAGCTTGGCTCGGATCGGCATTAAGTGGGCAACAACAGCGGCAATCGAGGCAGCCAAGTTTTGGCTTAGCCAACGTGCTACGCATAATAATTGGTGAATTGCAACACAATGGAAGCTGCAACAGCAACGGCAACGGCAACAGCAACAACAAAAGGCAACAGCAAAAAGCAACAGGAGCTAAACATATATTTTGGATGTAGACACCACTAACGAGTAGTTTTAATAAAAATGAGTAACAATCAAGAATTTCACTTTGCTGCAACGTTCCGCCATTAATATATTCTCCACATATTTATGTTGAGACATTAATACTGGACTTGGAATTTTATAGCGAACAAAATAAAAGATCTTAAGGCTGCAAAATAACTAGCTGAACTGTCGTTAATTTGGCTGTCAATTCTATATACCATAAAAAACGATAATATGTATAAGTGTCCAATGATCCTCTATAATACCTCTCAATTCTTTCTTTTTATATGTACATATATGTGTATTATATTATACTCGTATATATATTCTTTGGTTCGAGAAATGTTTTGAATATAGATTTTTTCAATTACTTTTCAATATGCTAAATGACATCCCATATTTCTCATCCGACTTATTTCAGTTTGGCAGATAATAAGATAAGATCAACTAGCAGCAGTTGCAATTTGGCAGCTGAAGCCTTAATTCAATTCTCAGACTGTTTTAGTGTCACTTAAAAGTGTAAAAGATATGCAATAAATTGTAAGCTGTGTTTAACTGTCTATTTAATTTAATTTTATTTTAATATATTTGTATCTGTTCACAAAAGGCAAGTTGCATCAACTGCCCCTTCCACCTGCTTGCGCTTTTCAGGCTGTTTTTTACACAAACAAAAGAATAAGAAGAAGAAAAGTGGAGCGTTTCAAAGTTTTGTGGCAAGTTGTTAATGATGCTGCTGCCTGTATGTATGTGCTGTGTGTGTATGTACGTCTGATATTTAAGTAGATAGAATTTGCATATTAAAATGCCATCATTAAAACTGAGCTAAGCATTTTAGTTAAGTTCACATTTGTCGAGTGAAAAGTCATTAAAATTAATGATGCATAATATTGCAGGCGCTGGACTTCTGGCAACAACTTCTCAAAGCGCCTTTGAGCAGCTATCATGCCATTGTGCCACTGTGCGACTATGCAACACCGCTCCACTAGCCCCTCCCTCGCTGCGTTAGCTCTAATGCCCAATAAACGTTTTTGTCGTCGTTCTTCTGGTTTTTGCATTTGGCATTCCATTGAATGTTGAACATTGTCTGAGAAAAACCAACAATCAAAACTGCAACGTTGTCATTTGCAAAACGATCCTCAACAACAAACAACCAAATAATACAAAAAAATACAACACGATTTAGAAAAAATAAAGGAATTCACAAATTCAAAATTTTCTTCACTCCAGTTGCAGAAAAAGCAAATGTTGCAAAAACGAAAAGAGCAGGAATAAGAAAAATGTTAGAGCACATCTACAGCTGTTGCTTGAGCAATCTTTTTTTTTTTTGGGGAATTGAGATACTTGAGTTTGTATCAGCTACGAAAATAGTTTTTGTTTTTGTCGCTTCTGCCATATTTGGGCCCGTTATTTATAAGATTTGTCACCCCCCAAATAAAGCAGAGCACCACGGCGAGCGCTAAGGAAAGAGATGCAGGGAAGGGCAGCAGATTGCATTGCTAGTTGTTTTCTTTTATTTTTTTGTTTTTTTTTTCTTTGTTTGGTTTTGTTGTGTCGACAATTTGTCAGGCTGCACAACTTTCGACACTAATTGTTGTTGTTGTTGTTTTTGTATTTGTTGCTATTTCTATCGCGCAGCGCAACGCTGAATCTTATAGATACATAAAGACACACGAGCTGTGATCAATGCCACAAACGTTTAATGTTCGCAGGCAGATTTTCTCGATTTATTCGCTGGCTCAGCGATTGTTTGACTCTCTCTTTGATTAAGATTTTCTGCCGACAATACAAGCAGCAGCAGCTGCAACAAATTAAAAAAAAAAACACATCAACAACAAGAATGACATCAGCTAACTGCAGAGCAAACAATGGCCATAATTTATAACTGTTTCACAGATAACTAGGTTATTATTTTAACATAATCCTGTTGGACAGCGAACGACAACAACTGATCTGTTAACGTGGTCCACACGACATTGTCAGATACCAGTCTATATAAAGCATTAACCTTCCTGTCAACTCTCAATTTGAGCAAACAATGTTATCTTGGCTTTTCTTTTACTTTCGGTAGCGATAAAACTCTAAGTCTGATTTGTAGAAATGTTGGCAATATTTTATGGCTCTTTCAGTAAATGGCTTTCTTCCACAGTATTGTCTTGGCCCCTTTACAATTTAAGGTAGCCAACTAGTGATAATTTTTGTATGAACACTTACTGCAAAAATAATTTGCGTTTTGTTATGCTTTATTTATTCTTAAAAATCTTTGCTGTTGAGACGTAATTTATTAGTTTTAAAAAGTCCTCCAAATGGCATGTGGCTGAAAAAACTGATATTTAAAAAACACAGATCGGGCTGAGACGAAAAAAATCAGGCAAAAAATCTCCAGCTATGATTTTCAGTGCTCTCACTCATCTCATCTCATTAGAGTTAAGAGTTTAGTGGAAACATTAATGAAAATGTCGAAAATTAAATGTATAATCTAATCAACAATTTTGCTGATCTATTGACGGATTTTTAGAAAAAAACCAACAACAAAAAACATTAAGTGCCAACATATTTTGGGAACAATGCTAAGCGCTTTTTTAAACTTAAACAGCATAAACAGAAAGAGTCACAAAATATCGGTGAGAGACTTTAACAGAGTCGGCAGAATGTCTAAAAAAACGATCAGTTAACTGCCATTTTTCAAAACACACAAAAAAAACCAGACCATTTTTTAAATTTAATTATTTGATTCACTGATAATTCGAAAGAAAATCCTTCTTATTTTTCGACAAAACATGTACTCAGTTTTCCATTTCAAATTTAGGCTAAGGCCTGAGGAATTTGCAAAAAAAAAGTAGCAGTAAAGATACAAACTTTAAACAAGACAACTGAACCAATAAGCTCGATCGTCAAAATTGTTAAAAATTAAGAAAAACAAAAAAGGACAACTTTCCAAAGGACTTGCTG
Organism: Drosophila basisetae; assembly: GCA_035041595.1. Lineage (NCBI taxonomy): Eukaryota > Metazoa > Arthropoda > Insecta > Diptera > Drosophilidae > Drosophila > Drosophila basisetae. Next base: position 17,963,396 of record JAWNLB010000174.1, read on the forward strand.
AATTGTAGACACTAGTCACCGCACTTGAAGCCTGTTCGATTTTTGGAACAGAACAGAACAAGAGGACAAACAACGATCGAGTATACGACGAAACACTCCAAGAGCTGTGCTGCAAATCTGTATATGTTCAATGTTTTCCAAATTGTACACAATACAAAGCATACAATTTGGCACAATTTAGAATTTGTTGATTTAGTTTTTTATTTTTTTGATTTTAATATTTTTTAATTTGTTTTTGGCACACAATTCAATAGACTTACTCAAAAAACAAGAAAAAAAAACGATTTTTCTATTGGAAATTTTGGCTAAAAGAAAACTTGCAAAAAAAAAAGAATTGAATAATGTTGGTTCGCTGAGTGGTTTTGCACACGCGCCACTGTCCCAGTCGAAGTCGAAGTCGGAGTCCAGTCGACCAAGTCAAGTCACCAAGTCAGCAAGTCACCAAGTCGCTGCACAACGTAACGCACACGCAAACGCTTCAATTTGAACTGACGCGACAGCGATGCAAGCAACGCCGGCATCGACTCGCCCAGCGCCCCAAGCAGCCCAAGCGCCAAGCAGCTAAGCAGCCCAGCAGCAGTCGGAGGCGGCGTAAACACGAGCAACACTAACATCGACGACGAACAGTAAAATTAACCGAAGCGACCAGAGTAGCCGAAGCGATAACGCTAACGAATAAAGGCGCACGATGCATTCGGCTGTGTGTTCGGCTCGCACACGAAGGTGTGCTGGATGCTCGGGCTGGAAACGATGCTTCAATGGGCACAGCCAACCAGGTTGCATGGCTTGGCAACATGTACAGTGTTTGCCCACCAGCAGCATGTTGCTAACATTTAACTGCTGCTGGTGTTGTTGTTGTAGCTCTTGCACGACAGCAACATATTGCTGGCTTGTGTGTTGCGCTTGCGCCAGTCGCCGTTTAAGCTTTGGGGCAACAGGCTCAAGTTTAAGACACACAATCATTTCATTTAACTCCCCACACACACACAAACACACACACATACACACCCAACACAACTAATAGAAACAACAGGCGGCAACAGCAGCAGCAACAGCGACACAGAACATCCAACATAGAGCACAAGCGGAAGTTGCGCGCATTGTTTTGTATCATTCAGCTTTCTTTGTATACCCTAGCAGGGTGGGTATTGTTATTTAGTCATCATATATGTCAAATATACCCTATTTATACTGGTCGAAAATATATGTGAAAAACCACACGAGTATTCAGATAACCTTTGCAATTATTTGACTACAATATATGTAGCGTGGTTTCCTTTAAAATGATTGAAAATATACATTTTTTAATTCAAGTATTTCTCGATTTTTATACAATAATTATATATATATAATTGTCTATTTGTGGCTTATGGTTAGTGTAGTTGATATTCAGCACAATTCGAAGATGAAAACACTTCTTACATGTTTCAATTTGAATTTTTTGTTTTTATTATGATTCGCAGAACTTATCAGACATGCATAATTCCCCTGTGTCTGTCTTGTGGGTGGGGAGGGGGCGGGGGCTGGGGCGTTGGCGTTGGAGTTCTTGTTGTGGGCAAGGGGGTGTTTTTTTTAGTGGGTTTGCAGTGCTTACATTGTTAGCTGTTATGATTTTTATGATTTTTAACAACAGTTGCTGCTGCTGCGGCTGCTGATTGTTGTTGTTGTTGTCTCGTTGCACTCGTTGCCTTAATTTTAGCACGCTCTTTCTGTTCTCTCTTTTTATTTTGGCTCGAAGTGTGAAAAGAAAAGCGCTGGCCACCAAATTCAATTTGCATATGTGGTCCCCGTAGTGCAAGTGTTTTATGTGTATGTGTATGTGTGTGTGTGTGTGTGTGTGTGTGTGTGTATGTTTGTGTGTGTCTCCGTGCAGCAGTCAAATCGGCAGCCATTTAACGCCGAGCAGCAAGTTAAGCTGCTAATTGACTCTCGCTGCTTGCTGAAGATTCGCTGACTGGTTAAAGTGTTGGGGGGGTAGGGATAGATGGTGGGGGGAGGGGAGGGGCGTGGTGGCAGGAGTGTTCGAATGGGTGCCAAAAGTGCAAGTGTCGAGCGCCCAAAGAAGAATCGATGCCAAACAATTATCAACAAGATATTTAATCAACCAATTGCGTCGAGCGAAATGCAACCGCAGCACCCACAACCTCAAACAAACAGAAAGCAACAAACAAGTAAAATAAAACTAAATAAAAATAGCTGTTAATTGAGCAGACGCCTGCTCATGCCACACCACCCCGGCCCCTTCCACCATACCAACACTTCTAATGCTGCACGCTCACAAAATAAAGGGCAAGTTTTTGAATAGAACATAATACAACTGAGTGTGCTTGTGGTGTGTGTGTGCGTGTGCGTGTGTGTGTGTGTGCGTGTTTACATAATAATTAAAATTTAGCGGCGTTCAAGTCCAGCAACAACAACAGCAACAACAACAGCAGTAACAGCAGCAGCAGTTGCCCCAAATGATGCACTTTCGAAACAGCAACCGAAATATATAAATCCGACAACAATAACTGCCACAAAAGTTCCAAATTTCACAGCACTATGCCACAGAATAACAACAACAAAATAATTCGATTGCAATTCCAGAACTCTTTTGGAATAGCCGAATTAACAGCTCTAACAGCCTCAACAGCGCTGAATATCTTTCTCAACAATGCAGGCACTTAGCTGTGTATAAATACACACACACATGTATAAATATACATATGTATTTATATATATATATATATATCTCCGCAAAGTGACAACTTCAAGACGCCTTCGAAATATTTGTTAATTAGAAATGAGTTGAATTTTGTATAACTTCTTCTCTTTGAGCTGTAGGCTGTAAGTGCTTTAAATGTGGACACAATTATATATATATATACACTGTATATATATATATATATATATGCTACATAAAAGTAATATTTCTCAGAATCTTTGATATGTACATAAATATGTTTATGTAAATATCATTATGAAGTAGTACAGGTCTCTTTCAATGAATTACAAACTGTACGATATAATTATAATACAAATGTTAAAAAATGTATTATAAATCTTTAATTATATTTGTTTTTATTCAATGAAGTATGATCGATCTGATGGTATATTCGGTAGTGCTCTTATCTGTAATATTAATTATAATATTATTTTTGTATAAACTATTATAATATTATTATTATTATTGATACACCACGACCTATTTTGATTTATTGTGACCCTCTTCTGGCCTGCAGTGATGCCACTGATGACAACAACTTTGAGGATTTCTCCCCGTTATCTTGTTTAACTAACTGACTTCTTTAGTCAAGAATTTAGAGAGTATTCTATTCTTCCATAAGTGTGTAATATTTAGTATTATAAAGCATTATTAAAAATCGGTATATCTTTTATTTATAAAACTGATCTCAATTACACGACTCCAAACTGACTTTTTATTCAAGCGCAGCATATTGAAATCAGTGCGTAAATCACTTAAGATGACATATTTTTGCTTAAGTTAAGTTGCAGTCCGAGTTCCAGTTACACTTTTTACTTAATTTCACTCGCCAAAGCCAAAGGGGACGTGGAACAACAACAAGAACAACAACAACTCAAGTGGCGAAAATTCATTAAATTTACAAGGACACAACTTTGGGCTGCGTTGGACTTGCTGTGTGCGTGTTTATGTGTTTATGAGTGTGTGTGTGTGTTTGCGTATGTGTGTGAGTCTTTTTTGTGACCTCTGACATTGCATTTAATCTCGTTGACAGTACTTAACACGCCCCCGCGTAGTAAAAGCGGCGACGCCCGTCTAAATAAAAGCTCACTTCAACAAACGGGCTGAGGGAGTGTGAGTGGGAGGGTGACGGGTGACGGGTGGGGGGAGGTGAGGGGTGGTTCGCAGGGTGGTTGCTGTTCTGTGTAGACTGTGCAGCGGATTATTTAAGTTTATAATACGCTTAGGGGTAATTTTAATCTGTTGCAAATTGTTTTTGTTGCCAGCCCCGCTGCAGACGCCACAATCGACGATGCCAGCTCGCCAAACCACTGAACCAGCCAACCACCCAACCACCCAAAAATCACCATACATAAAACATCTTTTTGCATTGCCTGCGATGCTGCTGGTTTTTTATCTCTGTTTGCTAATTTTTTTTGTGGCATATGCGTGCTCGTATTTGTGGCATATTTCATAGATATTGTAATCCACATGTGTGTGGAGCGTGGAGCGAGGGGGAGGGCGGTCACCACTGCGGTTATGATTTGGATTTTGATTTCGGTGCTGCATGCTGCATGAGTCGTTTCATTACGAACGTGGGGCGGCGGCGACGATGGCAGAGTGGGCGTGGCCGTTGCCGTTGCCGCATCGTCCTGTTTGGGGAGCAATAGTAATTTCACTTTTTGGAATAGGTTTCCATATTTTGTTGTTGTTGCTTTTGCAATTTAAGCGTCGATGGCTTGGAGGAGGGTCAGGGTCATAGCTGGGCCATTTCACTTATTAAGCGCTGGTACAATGGGAACGGAACGGGAAGGTATGCAACTGACAACAGCCAGTGGAACAGCAACGTTGCTGCCAGCAAACAGATTGCGCCTGACTATTCAGCTGGTGTTGTGTTTTATTCCGGCATTCAACTGTCCCATTTTTTTTTTCTACTGTTCCTGCAGGAAACAAATTGACTATGACTAATTAATTAGACACCGACTTTTTCCAACGCAAAACAGTGATAGTGAAACGCTGAGAACATCATTAAAAACCGCCCACACATGCAGAGCTCTGACCCACTCTAAGAAATTCACGTGAAAATCTAGCACCGACTTATTCACAGTGCCAGAAATTGAATATGCTTCTTGTTTAAAAGAAAATATTAAATGGCGGCACACACCATTTGGATTATTACAGAGAAATAATTGGCTTGAAGCGGCACGTATCAAAAATGAATATGTGTGTGGGGCACATTTTTGTAATTTATTGAATTTATTGTTGCACTTGATGCAACAAATATTTCTCAATTCCAAAATCAACTTTTCGATATCCGCTGATCAAATACGGCATTCTTTGAAGAAAACATAGCACGTGGCCCCCTTTTCGCAAATGAGATCAGCGATCGTCGCTGACATCACACACGCAAATAAAATAAAAATACGAAAATTTCATACATACATAAATGGAAAAAACTATAATATTGAGAAATGAATGAAAAGATAACTTGAGGCAATTTAAGAATACTACTTCAGATCAGAAAATAATCGTATTTTATGGGGCAATTATGAGGAATAAATTTAATAACAAATAAACGAAAATCAAAATAGGAAATTTTAACTCACCCTGTGGCAGTTCGGGCTTTTGCTGTTGCTCTTGCTCTCGTCTGCGCGCTTGCTCTCGCTCTTGCTCTTGCTCTCGCTCTTGCTCTTGCTCTCGTCTGCGCTCTTGCTCTCGCTCTTGCTCTTGCTCTTGCTCTCGTCTGCGCTCTAGCTCTCGCTCTTGCTCTTGCTCTTGCTCTCGTCTGCGCTCTAGCTCTCGCTCTTGCTCTTGCTCTTGCTCTCGTCTGCGCTCTAGCTCTCGCTCTTGCTCTTGCTCTTGCTCTCGTCTGCGCTCTAGCTCTCGTTCGCGATCTTGCTCTTGCTTTCGTTCCCGCTCGAGCTCACGCTCTTGCTCTTGCTTTTGCCGGCGCTCTTGCTCTTCCCAGGAATCGTACCCGAGTGGAGTGTCGGTTATGGTTTTCTCGTCCTCGGGCTCATGCTCTGGCTTGCGCTCCGGCTCGTGATCGGACTCCGACTCGTGTTCGGGTTCGTGTTCGGGACAACCAGCTTCGTCTGTCTCATCGTAGCACTGCATTATCTTATCACAGCGCATGTAGAGTGGATGGCAGTGACCGTCGCACTTGAATTCGTTTTCATTGCAAACTAAGTTAGGCAAAAAGCGCAACATAAATGAAATGCAAAGAAAAAAAGAAACACAAATTTAAAATAGCTGACTTAAAACAAACGCTTACAAAAAACAGATGAGCGATGATAGTAACATATATATATTTATATATATGTTTATATATATATATATATGTATGTATGTATGTATGTATGTATATATGCTTAATATTTGAGCTCAAATAGCTGATGATTTAACAATTGATTCATTGAGTGAAATGTAGTTGATGCTTTGACTAGATTGCTGATTCTCAACTCCAATTTCGTATTTAATGGCAATAATGTGAAATACAAGCTGACGTTTCCTTTTTTTTTTGAGATTATCATTACCGATGTCACTGTCGCACTTCTCCTCATCTTCACCGCTGGGACAGTCTACTTTGCCGTCGCATTTCATCACGTCGCAGACACGAGTGCCGCTGCGGTAACACTCGAATGTCGTATCTCCGCGACATTCCTCGTATCCAGAGCCATCCACATCTGGCGACTCATCGCCGCTTGCATCTAAGTCGTGTAAGTGTGCGTGTGTTGGAGTGTGTGTGTGTGGAGGGCACGTTAAATAAATTATAGTATTTCAAATTAAAAATATAACGCAAACATTAAGTACACAATTGGACAGTTTCGTTAGGGGATACAATGATAGTAGCAAGAGAGCGAAGGAACAACACATATATAACATATTGTGAAATGCAACAGTGAGAGAGATAGATAGAGAGTGGGCTAGACAGAGAACGAGAGAGAGAGAGAGATGGAGAGACAACAAAACAAAATGAAAATGTAATGAAAAAATGATTGGCGATTCTGCAAAGTTGATGTGCTCATCAAGTTAGAGCAAATAAGAGTGAGGAGACTGAGCGCAAGAGAGCAACATGCTGCCCAAAGGTTGGGCGAATGTGAGCCGAAGTGAGCATGAGAGAGAGAGAGAGAGAGAGAGAGAGAGAAAACGATACAGAGAGAGAGAGAGAGAGAGAGCGTCTGAATAACAGTATGACAACAGCTTTGATGATTTTTCTATATATGGATAGGTTTATCGATTTGCAGTAAGTAATCAAAATATATACATTAATTTTGAATGGTAGAATTGGTTTTTAAATCGATTTTTACGTCGTACATTTTATTTTCTATCGAAGGCTTTGTTCAATTGGTCAGATCCAAATTGATTTTGTTCTCAAGTCAGAAAATAAAACAACGAACATTGTAATCGAGACTCCAATTTTTCTTTGCACTTAAATGAATCGTCAAAATTAAAAGCTGCCAAAATGAAAATGGTTTTGATACTTTTACTGAGACATGAAGAAGGTGCACACATATCAAATTTTAGTTGCCCTGTCTAAGCTGATCAGATAACAGTTCTATTAGTACCTATATGTATATATCGTCTAAGATTTAATTAAAAAAAAAGGAAGATGATAGTAAACAACATTCCAATGAAAATGGCAATTTTGACTTTGAGTTTCAGCGCACTGAACTAAATTATAAAGATATATATGTATGAATGTATATATACGGGCGTATTTCAATTTACGAAAAAGTTTTCCGTTTCCGCTTTCAATAAACAATCTTTCGTTTCCGGTATTGTCCATTTTGAAAATGGGAAACTTTGCCGTTTTCGCAAATTGGAGCCTCTTTGAAAATGAGACAAGAAAGCTTTTCCGCTTTTGCGAATTGGAGCACGCCTAACATATGAAAATTGATGAAAATTGATCTTGCCAGAATATGCTGCGTTATAATGTAGTGGGTTAGTCACAGTTACAGTGACAGTGACAGTGACAGTGTCAGCTGTGCTAGTTAACAGTTACAGTTACAATTACTGGTTATCAATTAGAGTTTAGCGTTGTTTGCTTGTGTGTGTGCGTGTGTGTGTGTGTATGTGTGGGTTAGTGTGTGTTTGTGCTTATCTAATATATATAGTATTGGTATTATTAGAGTCGCTTAGACGGAACGCGTAACACGACGAGTATTCCCCAAGCACATCATTGCGCGCTCAATGACAGACAGATACAGAGCGAGAGAGTGAGATAGAGGCAGGGAGAGAGTGACAGAGAGAGAGAGAGAGAGAGAGTGGGATGACAAACCGTTATTTCTTCGCTTGCACACTTGATTCTCGCCCTCTCCGGTACAGACGACATCCGCATTGACCCCCACCATAAGGGAGTCACACATTTCGGGATCCTCATCGGAGCCATCGCCGCAATCATCATAATTATTGCATCGATCAATGCAGGGTATTGTGAAACCATTGACGCATGAGTAAAAGTCAACATCCCCAATGCACTGATACTGTTCAGGATTCAGGGACCCAATGGGGGGCACATACTGAGCGCCACAGAGTTCGTGAGTTTCATCGGAGCCATCGTCGCAATCGTTGTTTTCATTGCAGATTTTCCAGCAGTAAATCTTCAGTTTGTTTCCGCTCTTGCATTCGAATTCGTCGAAGGAGGACGTACAGCCGCTGGGATGTGGGAAGCTAATCGATGGATTCTGGCGATAAGCGCATATCTCCTGGTCCTCATCGGACCCATCCGTGCAATCTTCTCGGCCGTCGCAAAAGTGCGAGCAAAATATCTTAAAGGGACTGCCACTATTACACTGAAACGTATCGTTCGAAGAACTGCATTGATTCTCTGACTCAGCCGAATCATAATCCAGAGGACGCATCACATTCGGATTGGGATATTCTTTCAAGCGACGCTCGCATAGCTCCGGATCCTCATCGGAACCATCTTCGCAGTCCTGCTGCGCATTACACATGTTCGCACAGGGAAAACTGTTGCCGTTGTGGCAGACAAACTTATCGCTATCCAGCGAGCCCAAGCACTGATTATCTGCATTTTACCGGTTAAAAGTGTGTGTGTGTGTGTGTGTGTGTGTGTGTGTAGGGGTGTGTATGTGTGTTTTGGGCATGTGAGTAGAGTTTTGTGCGTTTTTGTCTAAAGCTAAGAGTACTCTTTATATACAGAGACAGAAGGGCGCTACATGGAGAAGCTTTTTAGGCACATAGCTTTGTACAGTTTGTGGCAACAAGCATCGAGTAATAAATATTTAGTACGTTTTAGTATTACTCAACGTATAACACCCAAAGCAGCCAAATCCAAATTGGTTTTGTGGTAGAGGAGGGAACGGTGAAGGGGTAAAGGGAATTGATAAAATGGAACGCATTTATGTGCAACTTACCCAACGCGTGGCGGAAATAGAAGTCATCGCCGAGGGAGGCACTCTGATCGCCAATGCGATTGTAGTTCTGCAGCTGATTGCGCAGCTTCTCCTCGAAATTCACAATACTCGCCGGTATCTCCACATTGAGAACCACATTAATCTTGTACAGATCGGATGTGCGCCTGATCAGCGAAAAGCCATAAATGAAACATTAAATCGGGAAAAGAGAGCAAGTGATTTAACATCGCGCTGCTAGAGATGGACACGTTTCGTATTTCTTCTTCTGCTTCATGTTTTTTTTTTCTATATTCTGTTGCTTTGTTATAATATCTGTGTTTATTCAAAAACGTTTCTTTTGGCAAGCTAAAAAGGTTCTTTAAAAGTGTTGAAGTACATATTTTGTTTCTATATTTCAAAATATTTTACTAAGAATCATTGATTTGCGATAACTACTATATTTGCAAAGTAACGCTGAGAATGTGAAAAAGAGTCGTTTTCTTCAACAAAATAAATAAATAATATAATTAAATAATTAATATATAAATTATGACTTAGCAATAAGTGCTAAGCACAATTTCTTATTGACGAGTAGTAGCATTGACCTTCGACTCGATAAATAAATAATAAACATGTTAAATATTTATTTCAGCAAACTGTAATTATCATAGTTTGGCATTTGGCAATCGAACATAAATATTAATTTAACTTGATTTGTTGTTTGAGACACCAAACTGCCACGGTACACGAAATCACGAAACGTACGCAGTTTCCAGCTGGCACTCGCCACAAAGACTCTGCTGATAATTGACATACCTGACATGCAACAGAGTGCTCATTATATCAACATCATCATCATCGCTCGTGTAGCTTTCGTGGAAAAGTTTACGGAGACCGTTTTGGATATCCTCGGTTAGATTGACAAACTGTTCGCTTTGCTTGTTGTCGAACTCCATCTGATAGGGCTCATTGACGGTGAATTGTGTGCGGTCTGTAAATGTAATAAAATGTGATTACGATTAGGTTTCCGTTTCCGTTTCCCTTTTCCATTTCCATTTCCATTTCCAGTTGAACAACTTACAGATTAAAGTCTCCATGCCATCATTGCCGGAGCCAACATCGCCTTCGTAATCGTCAGAAGCGCGCTTATGGAGCAACGCACCATTCCGTCGCTTGCCCACCTGCATCTTCTGGATCGATTTCTTGACGCGCTTATGCGTGGGAGCATCGATTCCCTTGCTCTTGCCATTGCCAAACAATCGGGTTAGTTCGCTACGCACTCGCCGCACACCCTTGTTGAACCAGTTGCCCTCGGCAACGGAATCGTCAATCAGGGGCGCAAACGCTTCCAGGCTGTCGGAGTCCGCGAAGGCCGTCTGATCCTCCAGATCGAAGAACATGTTGTCAACGACATCGATATTTAAGCTTTTCTGCAAGTGAAAGTCAATAATAACAGTAAACAATTTGTTCTATATTCACAGCAAACGTTAGGTTTAATTCGTCAACTAACTTACGTTATGACTTTTTGGATTTATATAAAAGAAAATGTCTGTTTTAATAAATAAACATTTTTAACGCAAAAAAATGCTAAACTCGAAAAACATTCAAGCTCTTCGTGGGTTGTGTTCCATGCTAAGTGCTATGATATATGGTTGCGGAGGCACTGTTCAGCTTAACAGCTTTTTAGCACAGTGTCGCGCACTGTTAAGTTTAACAGCAAAAGCTCGTTGCTGTGGCACTTGCCCTCTTGCATTTACAGTGTGTTGAGTTTTCATTTATTCAAATTATTTTCAATGTAATTTATAGAGGTATTTATCTCAAACACAATAAATAATATATGCATACAAATTTATATTAATCAGCATGACTATCTGCTCATCTGAATATTAAAATGGAGACTTTTATTTTAAGTAATAGTTAAATCGTGATCAAAAATCAAAAAGTGAAATCGGCTTTTGAAGAAGTTTGAACTCTCATCTAAATGCGATTTTCTGTGCTTCTATTATGAAATTAGCTATTCCTTTCAGTGTTGTGCTGCCTTTTTCTTTTTGATTTGTTTTTACTGTGCGTGTGGTCGAATTTTGTTCTTGAGGAACTGAATTCAATGACTTGAACTTCTATAAAAAGCTTTTACGCAATTTGTGATTCAATAGAAGCACTTGTTTCTCTTTGTTCTGTTTCTCGATTTCTCTGTTTGTCTGCTTTTCGAGCCCGTAAATTATTTCTTTTCCTGCATTAACTTCTTCAGGTACATGCTGCTTGTGGCTGTCAAACTCAAACTTTCGTATTCGATTTGTATTTCAATTTCAGTGCAATTTTCGTTTATTTATTTGTGTTTTTGTAGCATTTTCAGTAGCTCGAATAATTTCCAAGTGACCCATATTCTTGAAATATGTATGAGTTTTTTTCTGACTTACTTCTGCTACTGTTCAATTTATTGCTGTCTGATTGGGGCACAACAAGTTTTCGGTGTGTAGCGGAAACGGGGAAGGGAGCCTGGAGTGTTTCTGGCTATTTTTACTCGGCCAATTGAATTCAAGTGTCAATTTTTTTTATGACTATTGACTTAACGTATTTTAGATTTTAGATTTCTCTGCTTATGACTATCCCCCATCGGCACTGTATCCCCCGGCCCAGTGTCCTACCCCCTTCAAGTAATCAACTCTGTCTGTGGTCCTACGTCATATTTCAATCGTGATTAGTGCAATGTCGAACAAACAACTTACAAAGACATATTACGTCTCTCTTCGCCCTCTCCAAGATCGTATCTAGAATCGTATGCTAGAAATTAAGCTTTCAAATTTCGAGCTCTTCATTCATTCATTAGTCATAATTAAAATATAAGCACACATCATTATATTTTTTTGTATAGTTAAGTACCAAAAAAGCGATCCAACTAAAATAATCTATTATCTGTAATTACTTCAATTAATTGTAATTATTCGATGTTTGTAATTAGTTACGCAGCCAACTTAATGCTGATGCCAGACCGTTTAACGTAAGCCGCATTCCTTTCGTTCTTTTGTTCTGTATAACATGAGTGTATTTATACAAAAATATCGTCACCTATATCTTTTATCTTTTTGTGGAGCCTCAGACAAAGGTGCATGGAATGTGGGCCAAATGTGCATTGAACAGACGTTATCCAGCCCCCCTCCCTTGCCCCCTCCATCGAATACTACACAACTCATTGATAGCGCTGATAAGGTATACACACGAAAATACGGGAATTGCGGAGGATTGAATGGGAAATGCAGGGGAATTGCCTGTTGCATTTTCGTCAGTATTGCTGCATTCAATCAGTGCATTCAGTCAGTTTTACGGATCGTATATACATATGAGTGTGTAAGGTAAATGCCGCACTTGGAGTTCTGTGGAAATTGAATCAATCAAAAATCAAACTAAAAATATATAAACAACAAACCAACAAACAAACCACTCAAAACAAGGGCAACACCAACAACAAAGTTGAACAAACTTTTCAAAGAGTGTGCGGTAATTTTTCTCAGGCCTTTCGCTTTTGTTATTGCTGTTGCTGTTGCTGTTGCTTGTGTTCTGCTGTTGTTATTGTTATTATTTTGTTGTTGTCATTTTGTTTGGCTGCTTTTATGGTTGATGCCTTTGAGCGTTGTCTGCGCTGCGTCTGCGACATTGTCTGGTCCCCCAAAAAAACTGAAGAGACTAAGTAGTATGTACGTGTTGTGCTTATGCTATGTCTCTGCCATATATCGATAACAGTAACTCTGTTGGGATGGGGCAGCTGGTAGGGGGCGGAGCGAATAGGCTTACTTAGAAAACTGCATAGTCACGCGCAGCGTGCTTGAACTTTTAGTTTTTGGCCTGCCTGCACCCTTGTCGAGGGTACTTTCATTTTGTCATGAAATGTGTAACGCATTGAAGCAGACGTCTGCGCACCCAATCAGAATCACTGTATGAATGTATATAAATGTCGGTCTTTCCGTCCTATCCGAATTGGTTGCTTTATAAGTACAACTCTCGGCTTTCTTACTGAACTGAATTTTCCAAAGTATCTGGACCAAATCTGCACAATATGCGTGTTATTAAGTTACACAGATTTCGCAAATAAAAAAATGATCGACATCGCACCACTATAGTATATAGCTGCCATAGGAACAGTCCGTTGAAAGTTGAGTTTTGTATTCGGAATCGGAACCGCATTTTCATCGATTGAATTTTAGAATCGAAATCGAAATCAGAATAAAAATGCAACAGTTTTTAGAACCACAAAACCGGAACCAAAAAGATCGAGATGTGAATGTGTCCCTGTTCCAGATAGTATATAGACAGACAGACGGACAGACAGACTGACCATTAAAATCAAGGTACCAAACAGGTAATCGAATACCGTAAAAGCGTTTTGAAAAATACCAGAATCCTTACCGGCATTTTTAAGCTTTACGGACCAGAATCGAATTGGGAACCTAAATTGTATCGGTTTGACAGCCTGTCTTTAAGCTGGCACTTTTTCTGATAGATATCAGCAGATTAACTCCGGGGCAAGGGCAAGTAATATTCGGTGTGCCTAAGAAAAGTTGTCTGTCAAGTTTTGACAATTGTTGCTATTGTTTTGGACGTGCGTGTGTGTGCGTGTGTGTGATAGTAAGCCTGTACATATGCACACTTCTCAATGGCAAATGGCAATGACTTTAAGAATGGGCAACATTTTATAGATAGTGTAAAAAGCTGACAATATATTTTAAATCCATTTCATATACTTTTTATAACAGCACATTATGATTATCGATGAATCGGCACATTGAACAGTTAAACAGATGTGCACAAAAATCATTTAAATCAGGCCATCAAACTAAACACTAAACTAAACAGTAGACAATTGAAGCTAGTACGTAAGGCAAATGTGCGAATATTAAATTGGCATAATTGGCACAGAATGTGTTTTCTTTGTTTATTATTTAGCGAATGAGTAGCAGGTTGCTCACGCAGTGCCCGTCAAACTGTAAGCGCAGCATGCACCGCCCACGCAGTGTATTTTGCATTTAATATATTGTTACGCATACGCAGCGTTAAACAAACAAGTAACGAGATCGAGCAACATGCGTGTGTGCACTTGCAAAATATTTGTGCAATTAGACGGACAACACGCAGATGTCTGCCTGAGAGATGAATGATAGCAAATGTCCTTGAACCAATTGTCAGCATTATGAATTCTTAAGTGCCAGCACAAGGGAAAAAGGTGGCGATGCTTGGTGGGGGACCGTCACTAGTTGCTGACACAAATAACTATGTGCCACATACACACACATGCGCACACACACACGCAAGTCGCCAAGGTCAATGTAGGTGTTTGTCATGCAAGTATTGCACTTCCCATGCCCCTGATTATTCGCCACCTTTCGGCAGGAGTTTGTTAAAATGACGCGTGCATTGAACCCGAACCCAAATGTGAGCCCAAAAATAGACAGCGTACTGAAATCAAAACAGAACAAACAAAATCAAAGCCCAAAATGAAAAACCAAAAACCACAAAAATATTAATGCAATGAGACTTGGCTGGCAAATTGGGCCGGACCGACCCACAGACATATAGACAATGATTTTCGCTCATTTCCTGCGAATACATACTGAACAAATTGCCACCCGAAAAAAAAATAAAAAAATTACAAATACAAAGAATCAAAACTCGAATGGAGTGTGCTCAACTGGCAGTTATCCTCTGATGCCTAAAGTAAGCCACAGCTTAGCAAATCAGAACATAAGTAAAAAATATATAACCGCCGGAAATTTGGGAAATCGCCCTAAAAACTACAAAAATTTGATTGATTACAGAAATTATTTTTTAAATATACGAAAAATATGTCTTAGAATTAGAAATGCAATTTTTTCATATTAAGTACATTCTCAAAAATGTTTGGATTTGTGAAATATTAAAATATGAATATTCTATGTTCTATGTTCACATATAAAATGCATCCTTGAAATTAGACATATTTTCTTAGTTCTAGAAAAATGTACCGTGTAATTAAGAAAAGGTAATCACAGGTTTTAAAATGACACAACAATTCCGTTTGGAAATATAGTTTGCAAAGTTTCATTGCGATTTATTTAGAGCTTACGAAATTACTCCTGGATACAGGGTATACTCGTATACAAATTGCAGAGCCCACAAATTCTTGCACCCCCATCACATGCCCCACCACGCCCCCACACACACCCACCTTTGGCGGCTCATAAATTGCGGCACATGTGTGTGCTGGCAATTTATTTTCATCTAGTCTCGCATGTAGTCAAAATGTGAAAATCGCTTTTCGCCAGACAATGGCCGACAACACAATCGATTGCACAAAATACATATACACATATATATATAAAAATATCTAGAGGAAAAATTAATGCGCCGACTAACTGACTGACTCAGAAACATACTGCCCCCCCCCCCCCAACCATACGCACAGACACAGTTGCAACACTAAAGCAATGTTTGATTTGTTTTCTTTGCTGCAGGCCACAATTATAAGTAACGGGGTAAAAACATGTGAAAATTTGATTAAAAACTAACGTCAAGGTAATTGCCAAAAGGCAAATGGCTAACAGATAGTTGTTGTTCTTGTTTTTAGTGCTGTTTCTGCCACTGCTCCTGTGCCTTTGTATGTGGCACATTGCGCATACGACGTGTGAGCCACCGACCAAAGGATTGGACGAGACAGAAAGGGAGTGTTTGCGGGAGTGAAGGTGTGTGTGAGTGGGGGGGGGGGGGGGGGGGGATTATTGCAAGTATTTTGGTATTTGGAGCAAGTGCAAAGCAATTGACGCCTCGCAAAAAGATTACGCGATTTAAGTGCAGCGCGTCAATCTTCATCAGCAGCGGCGCAAATAAAGATAAAAAGATAGCCACAAAGGCTAAAACAAAAGCGAAATAAATACAAAAAAGTACATGAATATATATCTGAGCAGCTGAAATTTGAACCTACAACTTGGAGAAGAGGAACAGATTGGGGTGGAGGTGTGGGACCTGGACACACACACACACACACACAGAGAGCAAATTGCATTTGGACATTGAGCCGGAATGCGATGCAATCCAAAGCGATGCGAGGCGATGCGATTAGCTGTTGCCAGGTCTCGTCGCAGCAGGAAGTATTTAGACTAAAAGATGCTTCAACTCAATTTGTGTGGATCTACACATGCACACACAATCACACACGCACACACACACACACACACGGCTTTAATTAAACGGTGGATTTATGCAATTGCTTTGATTTAATTAGTTTTTATTTGCCCCTTTTTTGCCACATAGTCTTCTATGTGCGAGCTTGTGGCATTTTTTTTATCAGTGTAGGTGTGCTGGGATTGTGCCTCATCGGGGCTAGCCATTTAAATTAATTGATCCCATTGCAGTCGTTTCGGCATTGGCGAAATCCATGAAAATGTCTTGCCAACTAAGCTATTAAATCATAGATGTATCTATGCAGTGACTCAATGGGAAAAATTTCATTAGGAATTCAACGTATACGAGTACAGTGCAATTTGCATCACTTCTTAACCCTACAAATACAATTGGTATTAGTATTAGAGCATATTATCCGCTTGTTCATGGGGCACTTCCTACAGAGTATTCTATATACGACACAAAGTTAGGCCATTCACGTACTACTTCTTAAAGTGCCGATGAACGACATAAAGTCAAGGAATTTTTGCTTTATGAAGTGGTACTTGTCTTGACCTTACATATATATAATTATTAAAAAATACATATACTCGTATACAAGTTAAGGAATTTTTCACCTTAGAAAGTAGTACTTGAAATAAAATATTTCCTACTCTTATGTCGTTCTTCAGCACTTGAAATATGTGTTAAACAATTTAATTGAGCACGTTATTGAGATAAGTAAGCTTTACAATAATAACAATAACACTCTAACAACTATAATACTTTATTATGTTGAAGATCTGCCAGTTCCAGCAATGCATTGCAATAAGTGGATATATAGAGGTACATATATCCAAAACGTATCAAAACTCATCATCATTTATAAACAAACTGGTTTTTTCTTATCTTTAATTGTTGGGATTAAAGTTGAAACGTTCTTTAACCTGGCAACAACTGGTTATTGAATCACTTATGTTTTTAATTCGTGAAGACCCACAAAAACTTCTCACGCTATCCATCTTCTGTGCGCCTTCGCTGGTCTGTCAGTCAGCTGAGTGTTTCAGGTAGTTTGTGATATATGCAACTGACCCAGTGACTTACTGGCCCGCTGTCCCCACGTCAACCTAACCCGACCCTCAAATTCAACCCAAACGCGAAGCATTATGCAGGCAGGAAATTAAATTCAATGCTACAATAAGAAAATAGCAAACAATGCGCTGACTGGAATGTTGTCTCACACATAGATGGAGACAGACAAATAGAAAGAGAGAGAACGAGAGAGGGGGACAACCTGACAAGTGACACCTGCTTGCGAATTAGCCACAGATTGTGGATAGCTATCATGTGGTTTCCAAATCTGGCATGAGAAAAATAACAAAGCCAAAGTTCAAACTGAACTGAAACTGTCGCAATCGCAATCGCGGCCGCAGCCGCAGTCGCTGACGTTGTCATTGTTAGGGTATATCATTGTTTTGAGCACTTGATAAATCTGTGCTGTTAGTTAGTTATACTCCCCCCCCCCCCCCCCCACACACACACACACACAAATATTGTATACACACACAATGTACAATATGCAACTCATTTAAATGTTGTGCCCCCGGAGCACGTTTCCTTTTCGCTGTAAAGCAGATTTGCTTTCTGTTGTCGGTCAGCGATATTGAAGGAAAACACAACTTTGAGATATCCTGTGTACTAATGCAAGTAGTCCTGAGTCACATATTCAATTAAATATTTTACAGCATATCATTTACAACTGATCATTCTACAACTTGAGGATATTTAGTTAAAGACCTTCAAAGCTTTAGATTTCTCAGTGTTTTCTCCTCAGAACGCACTAAGACGGGATTTAAAAACAACATGATCTCAATTTGGAAAATTATGGATTAATTTTACACTACTACCGATTTTGCTGATCATTGAATTACCACGAGTCTAACTTTCCATCACTTCCACTTGGGTGGAAAATGTAAGTAGAAAATGATGTGTGCAAAACTCAAGTTTTTTGTATATTAATATATAAAATATATACTGATATAAAAGATATTAAAAAGGTTTTAATAAATAAGTAATATTATTTAAATTTAAAATTAAATATAAGAATTAAATGATATAAAATTAAAAGGTGGAAATTAAATTAAAAACATAAAAATAAATAAATCGAGTGGCATTAAAATGTAAAATGGTTCAATATTTATTACAAAGATTAGGGAGACCCAAAAAAATCATATATATATGTATATATATATATATATATATATATATATATATATATATATATATATATATATATATAGTCCAATATATACTGCATAAAAAGAATTTAGTTGCGGCTTACGAATGATTCTAATTTTCACATAATTCCCTTTTCTGAAAACCTAAAATATTACAAATATCAAAGCGTGAAAAGGATAAACCTTTTTGAATGCCCTTTTCAACCCACTTAATGTGTACAGGGTATGCACAACTATGAGTAGCAGACTAGAAAGAAAATGATGGCCAGAAATGCCATCACGCCCGTTGACTGTTGATCCTGGCGCTTTGATGTTTTACAAAGTCGTCGTCGTCAGCAGAGGCAGCAGATTTTGTTCTCTGCAGCTTGCCACCGAAACTAAGAGACGTTGACGAGGTTGGTGGCCTGTGGCAAGTGTGGCAAGTGTGGCACATCACATCACTTGGGCATGCGGTGCACGTTTTGGCAATTTCTCATAAAACAAACGACCATTAACGCCTTTAAGTTGTCGGCAGACTTTTGACGTGGCTCTACGTTTTGGTGGTTGGTTGGCTATGGGTTGAGCTACGAGTGGGTGGCTGGGTGGCTTTTTGGGTGGTTATTTCGACAGTGGCGCGTGTGCGGCTCCAGCAGCGTGGGTGTCACTTTGTTCGTGCCACATATTAAGTTGTCAGCCAGCGGCAAACCACAAAACACATTGTCAAGCGTGAATAGAGAGCGAGAGAAAGAGAGACGGACAGAGAACAGAGAGATAGAGAGAGAGAGAGAGAGAGAGAGAGAGTGTGTGGGTGTGTGGGTGTGTTGGGTTGGCAAGTGAAGACACTTTTGATCAACTAAGCCACGTTTAATGGGCATATTTAGGCCGGCGCCTGGCTGCTGACCAGTTACGTTGCAACTGCCATCATGTGGCAACTATTGACTGATATGCATATGGTGGCAGACTCGCACAATCTCCGACTCGCACAGTCTCTCAGACAGGTGGCAAGTTGGCAGCACCAGCATCAGCAGCACCCATAACAAAGCCAATTTGCGTGCGTAATTTGTGGCACTTAGACGCTACGTGCCGCACGGCGATGCCACTGTTAAAGAGATGCGGCTCCCAGGTGGCAACGTCTTACGCCTTGTCATTTGTCTGCATTAAGTTGTTTTACGCCACCGCACCACACTCCAGCTAACTTGTTTGAGCATTGAGCATTAGCTACTTGGCCTGGCCAAGAACGGGTCCATACGACCAACCTCCAGCATCCCCCTGCTGGCCAATTGTACGTAATTAATGTGGCCAATTAGCTTCCAATGTGCCACCAATTTTTGAAAAAGAAAGTGCTTTGCATTCGCATCAAAAATATATATGCAGCACTTTGGAGTGGTTAACTTCTGCATACCCTGCATATATTATTATTGAGTATCTTGACACACTGCAGATTTCACAATCCACAAAATCAAGTTGAGCCAGTTGAGATCTGATTATTATGATAACTATTTGTGTATAATTCGTACTCATATCTATTATATTATGTATATGCATGCAGGGCATGTGTTAGTCCAGCAGTCAACTAGGGCCACTTAACTTGTTTTATAACACATTTAAGTTAGTTGTTATGTCATGACTTGACTTTATGAGCTGCGTACTGAACTCAAAGTACTAACATGAATTTCCAGCTAATTTTGGGTATATTAAAAAATAAAATCACATCGTTAGTTAAAAGCAATTTTCACTTTAGACCATTTACGCTGACCTTATATGCTATATATATGTACATATATATATATATATATATATATGCGTGTGTGTGTTTATATAGGCAATTTGATACTTGAGCGAAATCTGGCGAACTCTTCACACGTTTTTGGCTTTATGATTATTATGATCTTCATGCTTTATATTGCCTCTTGTAGCTTGTTCTTATTCATCATTTTGTTTTTGCTGGATTTTTTTCGCGGTATTTGGTGTACTTTATTGTTACAAAGTTTTATGTGCAGTTTTAATGTAGCGTATTTTTCATTCCTGTTTTTTTTTTTGTTTTGTTTTGTTTTTGGTTTCTGCGTATGTTTTGTATTTTGTAATAATCGTATTGTCGGTGCTCAGTCGTTTGGTTTTGAGATTTTTATGTCTCTACGTTTGAGTCATCTTTTTATGGCAGCTGCTCAGCAAATTCACCACGTGTATATTGTGTGTATTGCATTGCTATAAATGTTGCATTCTTATGTTTTAAGTTGCTGCATACATATTTATAGAAATGACTTCAGGCCGGCATCATCTATGCAAACACAAATTTGCTGCAACACAACCAAAACAAAGTGGAATACGAAGAACAACCAGTTGAAAGTATGCAACAGTTGTGCTTGCAATGTGTTCAAGTCTCTACGGAGACTAAATACGCTGTTCCTCTTTTTATAGAAGCTTATCATTTTGGCAAGATTTTGTTCTGTTTTGCCAAGCCTGCCCAACTTTGAAACTAAGCTGCTTGCTCTGAAAATTACTCGCTTTGCGTTTAGGGCTGCCCTGAAATCTGAGCTCAATTAGTCGTAAGTAATAACCAAAAAACACAAGAGACGAAGAGGCCAAAGCGCAGGTCAGAGGCACAATCTGAGTTATGGTAGCAGCAACCATATTTTTGGCTTCCGTTTGGCGCTGACTTAATTACTTCAATAGCAGAGCTTGTTTCGGTTTTAATTTATCAAACTTTGGCAAGTTGGCCAAAAGTCTCTATGCCAAAAAAAAAACCAACAACAACAACGATAACAACAAGACCTGTTCAGTTTGACTATCAGAGTTAAATTCGACTGCTGCTGCTGTTGCTGAGCTTCGAGTCTGCGGCGCAATTAGCAATCTGACCTTTTAACCCTTTTGCGGGCCCACCATAATGGCAGCCAGACGACCTTGTTACCACAGCGACTACAAGTCGCAAAAAGGGATAGGGAGGGACTGAGGAGCAGTAAATGCAGATGAGGTACGCCAGTTAAGCTGCAGCGTTCCGCAGCTGTCATGTGGAAACATCAACAACATCAACAACAACAACAAAGAGCTGACAGTCATCATGGCAAATGTGGCATTTGAATGTCAATGAATGATGTTAAATGAACTTGGCTTGGCGATTATATATCATAACAAACAAATCTTTCCCACGTTTTTCTGCTATTTGAGTTTCATTAAATTACCAAATCTAAAAAGTCCTCTGCGCAACGCTTGAAACTGTGACGGTGACACAAGTGCTGTTAAGCATCCAAATAAAAGAATTTTTAATTCGAAAAGTAGCAACACTTTTTAGGTACATATGTCATTGCTATATACGAGTATATAATCTTTAATTTTTCTCCCATTGAAAATTTGAAATAACATTTTACCTTTTGATTTTATATAATTTAACTCGTAGCTTTTATATTAAATTCCATGTATTAAGCCCCGTTTTTAGTCCATACTAACTAAATATATAAATAAAAAAAATTATACGAAAAAATGTCTTAAAATTCAAAAGAATATTTGCCATTTTTCAGCTGCATATGGGAATAATAAATTATATTATAATTTATTTTCCATTTCTAATTTATGTGTGCTGTACATCACGTGCAGTGCTGTAAAATAATGCGATGCGACAGCAGCAATATTGTTCTTGCCAAAGTTAGACACATTGATTTACAAACAAGAGCCAACAGTCAACACGGCCGCAGTAAGATTCTTGAGTCACTGCCACAAATCAAACAGTTAGTTGATAACTGTTTGGCCAGAAGTACATACATGTGTACATTTGTAATTCAGTCTGCATGTATGTATGCATGTATAAACAACTAAAGCCGACTGTCCTAACTTGCCTTCTGTCTGTGTATTATTCAGATAAAAGATAGTTGATGGAAAACTAAAGATAAATGCAAATATTGACTGCGGGCTTAAAGGTCTTCGCAATGCAGTACATTAATTAATACTGCTGCAACTAAAAATAATTTTGATCAGCTAACAGCTGATCAGCTAAAAAAGTAAATAAAAACAACATTCAGTTAAGATGCTCTTAATTTGCATTACAGCATTATGCAACACTGCTAATACATACTTAATGGAGAGTCAGCAACTTGATTAAAGTGTTGTGCACTTGGCTTAAATTTGTGCAATTAGCACAAAGAGCTACAATTTTCAAAAATGAAAAATACGAGTTGAAAGAAATAAAATTGAAATGAAAATCGCGTCACAATTGCCGGCATAGACATCAGAAATCGATGATGTCATGGAGTATAGCCGATATGCATATGATATCATAGCCGACAGCGTTGCTCTTGTTGTTGTTGTTGTTGTTGATGATGTTGTTGTTGTTGTTGTTGATGTGGTTGTATCAGAATTGCTGTCGCTGTTGCAATTGCAAGGCATAAATCATGATGCTCGCCCCTGGCGCTAAGCTGCATGCAACTTGTGTTTATGTGCAATTAGCTGCGGCTATTGAATACTATTTCTTGACTTGTCGACTTCAAATTTGACTTCAACTTGGCCGACGGCTAAGTTGCTGATCACCAATCGCCAATCACCGATCACCGATCACCGATCAAAGATCATCATTATCATCATCATCAGCATCAGCATTAGCATTTGTATTATGATCATGATGAACATAAGCTGCAAGCTTTCGTTGTTATTTTTCGGGCATCCATTAATCAAACACAGCCGCAAATCGCAAATCGGCCATCAAGATGCTAACAGCTAAATTATATGTATTGGCCAAAACAGGCAAAGCTGCACTCGAGCTGGAAGTCAGCGCCAGCGCCCGCTCAAACGCCGGTTACAGTTAGTCAGTTAGTCAGCGAGCAGCGAGCAGAGAGCCAGCTGTTTGCCACTTTTGCCGGTGGCCCGATGCGACCCTGGTGCTGAGGTTGACTCTGACGCTGACTCTGACGCGAACGCTGACGGTGCCGACGCCTTTCAGAGGATGACGACGTCGCCGCGTGGAGCGTGTTTAATTGCGTGCAATTTATTTTAGGCCCGTCCAAAGCTACCAATTTACAAATATACACACACAGGCACACACACGGGGACAAAAGGAGAGACAAACAGTTAATGAAATAGATATGCACACACATACACCTAAGTGTACAGGATGACTTGGCTACAAGCTAATTTCGCACTGACTCTTTTAACTCTTAATTTGTAACTCATAATCTGATCGTCTTAATTTTGATCAAGGTTCTTCCTTTAGATGCAATATCACACAACTGAAATCGAATCGATAAGAAAATAAAATAAAAATTGTATAAGATTGTACATAGGTCTGACATGACCGGATTATGTAGCTGCCAAAGGAGCAATCGGTCGAAACATGAGTTTTAAGGAAGCACACTTATCTTAGATACGCCAACGGTTACATAAGCTTGTCGATCGGAGTTAGTCTGCTGGCATCTTAATATAGACACAGACAAATTTGTCACACATTTCGACAGAATATAATATGGAATATTCGCTTATTTCAAATCCAGATCTCAAACTGGAATCATTAGGAAAATATTTGAAAAAATATAAAATGTTGAATATTGTCCTCACAGCAGGACGTCTTCAACACGTACATAAATGTAATAATATTTCAAGTTGAGAACAATAATTTATTTGCCATTGGGTTAACTTCGGTCAGAATTTACTTTGGGCAGTCAACACTGTACTTGCCTTCTAGTATCTAAAAAAAAAAAGCAAATGATATCTGTGGCTTTTGGTGTCCCCAAGTGTGTGTGTGCGTCTGGGGGGGGTAGGCACAATATTAATGTGTATGCAAATACATATGTACACATATGCATATAATATGCAATTTTATTTCGGTTTAGCATTATAGCAACTCATTAGGCACGCACAGACGACAGACGACAGACGACAGATGACAGACGACTGCAATTGTGACTGTAACTGTGACTGCAACGCCGACTGCGACTGCGACTGCGACTGGCGACGGCATCGAGTCAGTGGCTCCGTTGTAGGTCAGTCTGGCGACTGTTGGCTGTTGGCGCTGTAACTGTGACTGGTGGCAGCTAACTGCTAACTGCTAACTGGTGACTGTGACTTGGGTGACTGAGACTCGTGACAATGTGGTATTTTGGGTGACGACGGAGCTGTCAACGCTGAAGGCGTCAAGACTTCGACGATGCTTCACAGTCCACTTGCGTTATGCCAGTGTCTAAACTTTAAACTAAATTACCTGACCGAGTCTCTATGTACACACTTGTGTACACACACACACATACACACACACACATACACATAAGTGGGTATATGGATATATGGTCAGCAAGTTGGCATAGTTGAGTGATTGTTTAAAAGCCGCAGCAAAAGTTTTTATTATATTATTATTTGTATTTCAGTATTTTCGTTTTCGTTTTCGTGTTCTTTTTTATGTTGTGTATGTGTGTGTGTGGGTGTGTGTGTGTGTGTGTGTGTGTGTGTTGCTACTAACTTCTTCATGGGCATTTGCCAAGACGAAGCACTGCACTACAAGCATGCGGATTGTGAATTGTGAGAGGTGCTTTGGAAATCTGAGTATGGCTTTGAATATGAATTCTACACCCTCAAATGTGTGTGAGTGTGTATGTGTGTGTGGTATTTCGAAATACGATCTCTGTGCAAAGTAAGGCCAAAAATAAAGTTTACTGAACTTGACTTTCAAGTGTCAATGTACTCTGACTAGTAGATGAACTGACTACATATGAACATACGAAAATATATATGTATAACTTAATCAAACAATTTCTAATGTGGAAATTCAATATGCAATAAATATAGAAAACATTTCGTACATCTTCAATTACACTCGCTCAATTAACGCTAACATTCATAGTCTGCATTAATTGGCACCAAACATTCATTATCTGATCTCATCCGGGTCTACAAATATGCGTAAGCAAACATTTATATGTAGATGGCATAGCATACGAATTTAAACATTTTAATATTATAACATGGCTGGCATATGTAATTGAACACGACATTATCTATCTACATATATGTAAATCGTGTGGCAGTCAACCGATCAAGATGTCTCATTATACTAATGCCAAAATTAGCGTGCAGCATATAATCGAACAATCATATTGAACACAATATAATCTGTTAATGAGTGACATTTACCTATAATGAAGAATGAGGCAAAAATAGCTGGATATTGCATACATATACCTATATACTTATTAATAGTCTTATTCCCTCATGCCCAACATTTCGTACATTCACATTCCTTACATTCGCTGTCCTTAAAGTGCGAAAGTTTGTTTTGCTTGTACAATAATAAAAATATCTACTTTTTGTGGCATTTATACTTTATACCATACTTTGCCAAACTTACATACGAAATTCGAAATTCACAACATGCTTTACGAATGTTGAATGTACAGAGTGTTGTTCCATGAAAATGTGCAGACAACATACTTGACATACTGTAAACATTCGAGAATGTTAGAAATGTTAATAGTAGGCAATAGCTGAATATTGAGTGACATTTAAAGAGCCTTGTAATAATTCATAATATTTCAATAAACTGATGGAAATACGACGAAAATTGTTATTTGCATACTACGAGAACAAGCAAAGATCAAGCTAGGCTCGAACAAAGTTTATTATTTATTATTATTATTTCATTGCAGTTTTGGGGAGGTAGACAGAGATGCAGACAGAGACTTTTAAAACGGTAATGAGCGTGCTACTTAAAATTGACTCGTCGATAATTTACACACATGAGCAGCCGTAAAGCTAGTAAAACAACAGCTCAGCCATCGATCATACTTATTGTTGCTGGATGCTGACAGTTTTTCCTTGTCGTGTCGCACTGAGGGAGAGACGAACATTTGGTCGACAATCTGTCTGACAGGGTTTTCTTTTGTCTCCCATAGTTTTTCCCATTCGTTTTTGTTTTTGAGGCCACTGCGTTTGCTTATTTGCGGGGACAGTGTAAACGACGTCTGTGCTCCACTCCGCTCCGTCCATATCAATAAATTAAATATTGACGTAGCAAACGCGGCCGGCGATTAAGTTATCTAGAAATACTGAGCCACGCCAAGGCCCATACATTCTCCCCCCGCAGACAGACTGAAATGGAACCCGCGCCAAGTATCGACCACAGACTCATGGGGCTCAGGCAGTCGCTGGGAGCAGAGCAATTTATACGCAGTTCCAGCTTATCGCTTGCCCCGATATTACCTCATCACCACAAATCGCATACGAATAATATAAGCACGAAAACAAAAAGAAAACCGATATGAAAATTCATCAGCGGAATCAATCAAATTGTCCACAAAAAAGGAACAAAAAACACACTTGCAGCCTACCAAAGTGTTTTGAGCCATAAAAAACTGAAAGCGTATGCAAAAGGCATCCAGAATTGCTAATATTGTAGGGGAGAGAGGGGAATGGAGGCATTGAAGCTGCATAAATAAATGGCCACTCGAAGACCATAAGGAAGCCACACTTCAAGCCAGTCTCTTGACTGAAATCGCGATTAGTGATTTTTTACCCCAGTCCCCTCGCACCCCTTCCTTGCCCCCTCCCCCTCCGCCCACCTCTTCTTTTTATTTTTAGCAACGTGTTTGGCGCATTAAGTGGGCGCAGGTTTTGATTTCAGTTTCGCTGACAGCCCAAACATGCAAAGCACGTTGCCATTGCCCAAGTAAACAAGTCAACAAACAAGCAACAGGCGAGAAGAAGTGCCTGGCTAACACATACCCTGCTGTGCCAAATTTAATTTAAATTTAAATGCCTAATGAGTCAACCAGCCAATTTACCCCTTCCTCTATTTACCTCTTATTATTTATTTTAGCTTTAACTCTGACAGTATCTCCCTTGTAATCAAGCTGTTGCCAAAGGTTCTTAAAGGCATACACCCGCCAATGGCTTACAGTTTGGTTCAAGTCATTTACATGCGTTCAACATAATCTTTGTCTTGGCCATTTTATGCGTCAAGGGTCGTAAAACACGACAGCCCAGCTGAAAATGAAAGCATGCTAAGAGTAAGCTAAAAACGTGGCTGACTATCATATGGATAATTAAACAATAAATAAATAAAAACAGGAAATGTGCAGATTTAGCAAGAAGACCAAAACTAGCACCTGAAAATGTCAGCGCATGTTTCACCAATACTTAGGCCTACGAAACACTGCTAAAGGCATATAGTGGAACTGGTTAAATACTAACCCAGTCAAAAGTTGCAAATTAAAAAAAAAGAAATATTTAAAAAAATCAGCCAATGCGTTGATTTTTATTGTTGTTGTGATTGTTGTCGTTTGCTCGAAAACAAAACTAACCTCATAATGTGGTTGCTAAGAATAGGGTTCATTATGTTGCAGTCAGTAGGGATCGGTGTGTGGACTCCACAGATTGCAGGTGCCCGAGGGCAAAACGGGGTGCCGGCTGCCGCCTCGAGTGCAGCAGTCAATGCTGAACAAAGGTATTCCCCTCGCCTCTGCTCTGCTCTGCTGTGTTAAACTGCAGTTGTCGTCGTCGCCAAGTGCAACGTCATCCTGCTTATTAAAGGTATTACACCTACACAACACACAACACACAGCAACAGCGACAACAACAACAGCAGACAACAAGTAAACGTAATTACTAGAGGAGACCCAGACTCAGACTCAGACCCAGACTCAGGCTCAGTTTCTGCGCTTGAGTCCCAATTAGAGATGTGCACGTGAAAACAGATTCGGGCGATTGAAAGCAAACGCCGTCAGAGTTTAATAAGTTCAAAATCTAGTCAAGTTTCTCCTTCTAAACACGACTGGGTAATTGGGAGAAATGGTGCTACAAATTTGATTGTTTACAAACTGTTTTTCTTTCGATTCACAGCATCCGTTCAGTTGTTGCAGAGTTTGAAACAATTTCCCAATATAAAGGAAATTGTTTCAAACTCTACATACAAAATAAAAAAAAAATTTTAAAATCACTTGACCTGAAGAGGCACGAAGAAAAAAACCTTTTTGAATTAATTTGAATTAAAAATTGTCGGCAAAATGTTTAAACGAATGCATTATTCATTTTGAAGTGAAGGAGGACAAAACGTTGAACTGCATAAGTTACTTTTGAATTTAAACAATAAAGAAGACAACTCGTTAAAATTCAAAACAAAACTAAATGTCTTTGCTAGAATTTGGCATGGTGAGTGGATGTTTGTTTTATTTGAAGTTCGTGTCATTTAGGAAATAACAAAATAAATGAAACACGTGCGCATCTCTAGTTGCAACCTCAATAGCTGCCCCTGCCCCTGCCACTGCCTCCTCATCTTCATCTGCTTTAGCCGCAGTTGTCGTCTCGCATCTTTGTGGACCTCCTTGTCATTGTCACAGCATCTCAGTAACACGAGTGCTGCTAACACTGGAAAGGGGGCCGGAGGGTGAGGGGTATGTGAGTGCCTCTTGAGCGGCTTGTTGATTTCTTTAGCGCATTGCTGCACATTTACCCAGAAACTCTAAAGAGGTGCATGAATGGGGGCGAGTGGCGCAAGGAGAAGCCGCAATATGAGTTATTTCTTCTATGTTTCTAACACTTGAACTGCATTAGCGTAAGCTGCGACTGCAACTGCAACTGGAACTGTGACTGCGACTGCGACTTATGAGTGACACTCAGCACACGCCCCACTCCTCGCCATCTATCACTCTCTCTCTCTCTCGCTCTCTCTCTCTCTTTATCTGATGTGTTAGCAAGTTTAAACTGCTGACAATGCCGGCCAAAAACAGCTCTGAGTCCAAAGTTGCAAAACAATTTCCACATTTGTTTGATGGCGTCATAAAAAAAAGCAAAATTTACATTTGTTCATTAGCGCGTTTTCGCATATGTGTTTTTCTAATATGTTTTCATAAGTTAACAAACTACACATGCATTTATATATTTCATTATTGCTATAATGACTTGCACCAATTGCGATCATAAAAATCTACAAAATACGAATTATAAAACTAAAATGAAAATGTTTTTCAAATATGTTTCCGAAAGTTAACTAACTACATATTTATATTGCTCTACTGATTTGTCCTAATGTTGAACATAAAAACCTAAAAGAGAAAATAAAAATAAATAGAACTGAAATGAACGTGTTTTTCATTCAAACAGCAACTTCAAGCAATATAGCAATATCTACTACATAACATATGCCAGCCAAATGAATCGCCTTTTAAACAAGCTAGATTTTATTTTAGATTGTATTTTAGCTCAGAGCAAAATCGGTAGAAACTAGTTCAACTAGTTCTCTTCTTACGTCGACTGCAAATGCAAATTCCTTAAAAGAGAGTATTTTGAAAGTGTCTGATTTTTGAAAAGCTTCAAATTGCTCATCGAATTGTGTATTTGAATTAAACAATTCACATCATATTTATTTCGTGGTGAATTTTAAACTTGTCCATTGCTGCTGCTACTGAATGGACAAAAATGTTGTCTAATGGAGTGGACGACAACGTGGCTCAAGGTCAAATTGTTTGTTGTTGTTGCTGTTGCTGTTTGAAATTTTCTGTTTGTTTGGCGGCACGTTTTATTGTGGCCAACAGCAACAACAGCTGAAACTGCGCTGCGCACACACATACACACACACAGGAAATAAATCAAGTTCGGCTTTTGGCCAAGCGACGAGTGTTGGTTGTTGGTTGCGGTTGTTGCCAAGTCTAGTGACAAAAACAAATATTTTCCCTTTTGACAGCTAATGGACACATTTAGTGACCGTCCCTTGGCCGAAACCTGTAAGGCGCCCATGTCCAGCAAGAGGGGCGTGCCGCGAACAGGTGGGGGAGGCTGGCTACATGGGGCGTGGTCGGCTTTGCCCAAAGACGAGCTCAAGCGTCAAGCTGTCTGTTTAAACTGGCTTAAAGCGCCCACACAAACACACACACCCAAAAATACACACACACACACACAGATAGAGAGACTTACCGATCTAAAGCAATGCGAGTGTTAGAGCATATTAAATCGAGACATACCTGAAAATAGGTAGAAACCAACAAGAGATGTGAAAAAGAGTTGCGAATGATTAAAAAATTCAAAAGTTGTTGCTAATTGAATTACTAATGCATAAATCAATGCGAAATAAGATGCTGGATAATCATAGCTTCATAATGATTGTAAACTTGTTTTTTTTCTTTTCTTTTATTCATTTATTTCGCGCTCAACAACTCTTGAGATCGAAAAGTTTTTGTTTTTTTCAGCTATTCAGTTCATAGATAGATTTACACATACGCATATATATAAATATATTAATATAAATATATTAATATATATATATGTATATGTATATGTATATGTATATGTATATTTGCATATCTATTTGTATGTTGTCCACGCATAGGAAGTACAATTAAAAAGCCATCAATCAATCAAATTGGAACAATGAAAATACCTCTTAACTGTTGAACAATGTCTTAGCAGCTTCTGCTCTTTCTTCAACTTACTAAGCCCCACCAAAGACACAACTCGAGTTATGGTGACACCTTTGGCTACTATGAGCTTTAGTTTTAGTTCAGCTATTGTTTCCATACAATACACTTTTAAGTGAGACCTCTTGGCTCATTAACTGATTGCATAAACTTACGAATTAATTTGTTTTGACTTTTGTACTCAAGCTCAGTCACGTTTAATTAAATTTTAGGTATTAATAGCTTTGAATTTCACTGTGTGATCACCCAAATGTTAAAAAAGAAAGCTAAAATAAATCAGTAATGGCAACTGAAAATAGTAAATAAAGACAAACATGAAAAGAAGTAAGAATACTCCAGTCGAGAGTGCTCGACTCGGCGATACTCTGAACCTAAGTCTTTACACATATATTCACAGTGATAAAGATCTAAATAAATTGTACAGCTGATCAATATCAATATCACGATATCTAAATTCTCAAACAGAAATATACATATATCTTTCAAATTCTTCTTATAGTCTCTGGAATCTGCTTATTTATACAGACGGAGAGGGCTATATGGACCCGGTTATGGATGCTTATTAAGATTACTTATAAATCTTATGGGGCCCGTTTGCCCATTTTTAATGCGTTCAGCGTATAAAAAAAGATATGATTATGTTATATATAAGAATTGCTTGGAGCTAAGTTCGCTCTAAGGAAGTTCGACTGTATGCATAGCAAACTGATGTCAGCTTTTGTTATATGGGATATTTGCGTTGAGTCATTTCATTGCCAGTCAACCGACCAAGTCTGCAGACCCAGAAGCTAATGAACTTGCCAAAGTTGGCTATTATTGCTGACTGCAGTTCGAATTGCAAATGACACCATTTTGCCGATGAGTACACCCATGAGTATGGAACTGAGTATCGGATCGGACTACAAGTAGCGCATATTTGTGCGCTGAGTCAGCGTGCTCGAGTTGAAACAGACTTGGTCGGTTTGTTGTTGGGTTGCGTTGGGTTCAATCAACTGAACAGTTTTCGGCACCTGTGGCCAAAATGAAAACGAAAATAAAAAACACACCAAAATGTGGCTCTTAAATGCCGAAGTAATGATAAGGCGACTAGTTCCGAAGAGCCGCAAGTAATCATAAATTGTGGCAAGCGTTGCGGCGGCGTCGTTAAGCGCCTAATAAGCCAAACCGGTTGTCAGAACCAAAAAAACCAACACAAAAATAAAAAATAAAATACAACTAAAAAGCAATGAAAATAAAATAAAGCAATCAAACGTTTCTGTCCCAATAGGCTTGAGACAAACGGAGCAGGCAAAGGGAGGGGCATCAGAGGGGCAATCTTAATACATGCAAATGTCACAATTATGCATTCAATTAAGATTCATTAGCCCGTTAAAACCCCCTCCCCCTCCCTCTTCCGCCTCCCCCCCAACACACCTCCACACACGCCGACAGCCAAAATGATTCACTAAATATTGAATTGGTCGACTCGAAATTCCAAAAATGTTAAAAGCAGAAGAATTGATTTAAAAATGATGTTTACGCAGCAAGTATAAGAATCTGCTGTATGCAGATGGACTATTTGTTTGAGTGTATGCATTGACAGTTTGAGCAGCACAGCACAACACAGCACAGCGCACACGAAGGCTATCGACTGCTATCAATGTCGCTGCAACACGTCATGTTGCCGTGCTTATCATCAGCTTGGCAACAAAAAAATATAACCTGAGACCAGCAACAACAAACATAGGAAAGAAGCAGCACCAAACTATGCCAGTTATGTAAAATGCGTGTATGCGTGCATGCGTGTGTGTGTGTGTGTGTGTGTGTGTGTGTGCTCTGTTAGTTAGTTATATCTTATCTGCAATTGACTGGGTTTTCTTTGCTACAATGTATGTTGAGTGCCTTACATTTTTCACTTAATTGAAACGAAAACACATCAACAACAACAAGAAAAATATGAAGAACAAAACTAACTAACTAAACTAACAACAACAACAACAAAAACTGGCTGACTAAGCCAAAGCAGCCAACTAAAACATGGCCAACACATAGCGCATAATTAGCTAAATATTTCGGCAAGCAATACGGAAATGCCATTCAAATTATTCAAGAAATCGAAAATCAAAATGTGCTGGTTTTTGCCCTTTTCAACCCGAAAGCATATTGACTATTGTCAGACAGATCTACAGTCAAAAAGACAGCCAGCTGTCAAGTTGAATTATATATATCTTACTGATAGTAAGTTGAAGTGTAGAGAGGCGACTTATTACCCATTTAGAAAGACTTATTGATTTAATTTGAAAACATATTTCAATTATAAGAAAATGCCAAATTCGATTTGATAAATCTGTTCATTTTCATGCGTCATGCGAGTCTAAATTTTAATAATAAATAACTAAACAATACGGAACTAATTCATATGCATTTTTAAAGATTTGATTTGACTCAGTTTTGAAGACATTTGGAAATATTTAATAATTTAATATTCTAACAATTGCTAATGAAAAAGCTACATTCGCAATTCGATTGTGTAAAACTTTTAATATTCCTGTTATATATATATATATATATGTATATATATATATACATATATATATTATATTATAGTTATTAATAGTTGTCATTTTCAGAGATTACGCTTATAGGAATCCTGCACCTTTGAAGATATCAGCTAAGAAATATTTTTTAGTACTGCGAAGACACTAAATATATATCATCAGCTGAGTCTCACTCCAAATAAGTCAGTTTTTAAGATATTATAGCAACTTTTATCACAACTATTTTATAATTCGGCGAGGATAATAAATATATTATATCTCAACTGAATCTCACGTGATTTGAGTCAGCTTTTAAGCTAAGAAAAATTGGCTCAGGGATCAAAAACGGATACAGTATGGAATAAAAAAAGCTGGCAGAGAAATATCACAAAATATGATTGCTTTGGGTAAGTTTTTGACTGTGAGGGCATTTAGGGCTCGGCCAGCTGAGATTTTTAGCTCTACTTTCTGGTTTTATTTTTTTGTTTATTATTATTTTTTTGGGGTTTGTATAAATTAATGCAATAGCAAATTAATGAACTAGCATAATTATGCATTTATTGCTGCCTCGTTTGAGTTTTGTTCGCTTCTTGCTTTTATGTTTTGTTTAGCAATTAATTGACTGTCACAGACCAATAAAAGCAAAATAGGTTTTCCTTTACGTTTACATACATATATATTTTGTTTATCAATTTTGATTTGTTTTAATTTTTTTATTATTTGTTTTTTTTGTTCTTCTTGATATTAAGAAATTGGTGTAAACAGTTTTGGCAATTAACGCGCGAGCTTCAATTAATTCAAATTGAGCAGCAATTTCCCATGAAGACCCATTTAAATATTTTCATATGCTTTTTTGATAGAACCTCGAAACGCCCAGCGGTGACACAACGTCATGCTTCAGTTTCAGTTCCAGCTTCAGCTGCAAGATGATGCAACTCCAGACAGACACAGACAGAGACGGGAAGTGGGACGGGGACAAGAGTGCAGAGATCCCCACGATAGCATTTTGACTGAAGGCTGGCATTCGAATTTATTTCAATTTCCACGAAACCGAAATGAAAGATTTATATAACGATTATAAATTGGCGCATATTGACGAGTTGCAGCTGTTGATGTCACCCCAACCGCATCTGGTGGCAAGGCCACACCCAAAAAAAAAGCCTCTTTCCCAAGTCCCAACCCATAACAATTTTCAGATCAGATAAGAATATTATAGCCAAAACCAAAAAAAAAAACAGACAGACAGCTGCACCAATTTCGATTTATGTATAGGCATTTTAGCAGAGTCTTTGTGTATTGTAGCTCAATTTTCATATCTTATTAATTTGATTTTAATTGATTGTGAAAAATTGGTTTTCGCAACTGAGGAAAAACAGACGAACAACAAATTTTCTTTGCGTTACCATAAAAAGCACCCCTTAGAAATAGTACTAAAGTTATTTTCGAGACTTCGAATAGTCATCTTAAATAATTCTGTTATCAATTCGAATGACATAAAAGCCATCAACAAATAAGTAAAACAAGTAAGAGTGCTATAATCGATTGTGCTCGATACCGATATACCGTGAACCCAGCTGATTGATACATCCTAGTTTTATTGACGACGGCAGATATCGATAAAATGGAACGCACTCCCCTATAAAAACAATATTCGTCTCAATACAATGCAAGTAGAGTTTGGCGATTATGTCAGTATTCTCATAGCATCATCATGATTGTCATTTTCCTAGGGTTGAATGTGAAAATTAGCCACATTCGAGCATTTGGGTGCAGTTTGTCAACTGATTTTATTGCTAATGTGCCAAATGTGCAAAATAGTTTCTATAAGTGCCATTTTTTTGTTGTGATTTTTTATGTTTTGCTTTCTGAATACCCTGTACCTGACTAATCGAGGAACAAAGCATTAATGCGATGATCAAAATTAGCGAAAATATCATCAGATATTTAATACAGATATTGAAGAACTTTATTATTATTATTACTCATGTACAGCTGAGAGTTCTCTGCAACTGGGTAGCTGCAGTTCGAGCAGAACGAATCGAGTCAAGTCGCGTCGAGGCTGGTTAGCTAGTAGTTAATTACAAAGGCAGCTGCCACTAGGATGACACAATAGATATAGCTACACACAGATAGATATATAGATATATAAAGAGATAGATACATAGATAAATAGATAGATAGACACCCACTCGACGCATTTGAGACTCGGCCATTTCTGCATTTTGTAATAACTAAAAGGCAAATTGTGACAGTTTCCCTGTGGGTGGGGTGGAGATGGGTTGGGGAGGAAGCCCCGTCTTGTTGTATTTTTCTATTTTCAAGATTTACGCAATGCAAAAGCCAAACAATTATTATTCATGAGTTGAATCGAATGTGTGAGTAAGCGAATGTGAATGTGTGAGTGTTTCGAGTGCCAGTGTGGCACACTCATCGTGGCAGACGTGCCAGATAAATATTGAATTACAAAAATAACATCAGCAAGTCTGATAAACAATAGCATCAACTGAAATTGGTTTACACCATTCGAAGCCACTGTGCAAACGACGCCGGCGCCCGATACGTTCGGAGTATCTGTTTAGTCTATGGCGGGCATTACGTAGAACTACGAATCGGATAATTCGCTTAGATGCGAAACACTTATCCGGTTTTCGTGGCATTTCGCCAGTGTACTCAGATGTTTGTCCTATGGTCTATGTTTAAATAATGAGGAACGCGACTCGATTCGACTTGACTGGACTCCACTCGAGTGCCACAGCAGCAGCTTATGTCTGTTTGCTGACTGATTCATGCCACAAAATTAACCATTTCGCTTCGTCTCCGCCGGTGCATTCCAAAAACTTCGAGTTAAGCCGTTAAGTTCAATAAAAATGGGCTAATAAATCAACAATTGCGTAACTGATAAAACCCAACGTTACGTCAAGCGATGATGTAATGATTAAAATAATGATGATGAGCATTTAATTAGCATGTCATCAAATCGAAATTAGTTCGATTCTCTACACATTTAGTTAAAGCTTAAGCAGAGTTTCAGTTTTAACTGTCTGTTTACATTTGACTAGCACACGGGCATGTAAAAACAGGAAATCATGAAATACGGAAATAACTTTTAAAGTGTTTCTTATTTTTTTCACTTGACTTGCTATTAATTTGACCTTCAGTCGATAATTGGCAACTCGAACTTGAAGTGAATGCTTCTTAGAGTATTCACCAGTCAGTTTTCTTATCATAGATTGTTGCTCTTCTTATCCATTTGCGATTTACGATTTACGTTTTCGATTTGATGTGATTCTTTGTATCTGTATCTGTTTGTTGTATAGTTTTGTATCTTATATCTTTTTGTTGCGGCGTTGTTGGCCAACTATTTATAGATGTTTGCTTCAGACTTGGCTATTACAAAATGCATACATCTCTTCTTCTTCTTGTTGTCAGTTGTTGGACGTTGGCCAGCTGTTGGCTGCTGCTGCTCTTGTTGCTTTTGTTGTTGTTGTATTTTTGGCCAGTTTTGGTATTAAAAGGCACAAAAAGAAGGGCAACTCTATGACTAATTGCTAAAAAAGGAGAACCCCCGCAACCCTATCCCCTTGACCAACGACCAACCAGCGAAAAACAAAACACATGGCGGAAGCGTCGCATGTTGCCAATTGACAAAGCCAAATAGTTTACACTTGCAACTTGAGGCAGGTGGCGTGAGTGGCCGATAATGTGGGGGAGGTTTTGCTGTGAGCTGAACTTGAGCTCGAGTGTCAGACGACAGACAGCGGCAACTATTGCCATTGTGCGACGATCGCTGCAATTGCTGTTGCTGTTGTCAATGTTGCTCTATGTTCTGGTTGATTCCAGTTAAAATTGCATGAGATCGCACATGCCAAACCAAAATATATATATATATATATATTTATATATATATATATATATATTTTATATCTTCTGGGGTATTGCTGGAGGCATCAGCAGGAACACATGTGTGGCAACATCTTGTGTCCATATGTTGTACAAACAAACAATTGAGCAGAAAGCAACAGAAATGAATGCACTAAAGAAAGCAAGTCAAATGAAATTCATCTCAAGAATTGATTTGCTGAGAAAAAGAAAACAAGGAAAAAAAACAACGAAAATGCAAAAGAACAAGAACAAAATTAAAAGGAAGAGCAGACAAAGACAATGCTGTGGCACTTATTGTTATTGTTGTTGTTTTGTGGCAACTGTTTGCTGTCTTTGCAAATATTTTGACAGAAAGACAGACGAGTGGAGGGGGGAGAAAGAGAGACGAAATCTGATGACATGCAGGCCACATATGTCAGTCCTATATAGATATAGATATAGCTATAGATACACTGGCACATTTGTAGATACATGTGCAGGCGCACATGTGCAGATACATTTGTATCTGCTGGCTGTGATTAGCGTATAATAGCTAAATACAGCGGCTCCACCTAAAACTTTTACTATTTGCAGTCGGCACGACTGTTAATAAGGCCACACAACCCACACCGACATGTAAAATCTTATACGAGTATATGCGTGCGATCAGATAAACTTTCAGCTGGAACAGTTGAAGCGACACCTGTGGGTGCCCAAGTCAATTACGCTGTTAACGCTCCCAATTCGCATATAAATGATGAAATGTTATCCGTTAACACGTGATCAGCTTATCCGTTCACTCTGCTGTTATCCCAGCCACACTCTTCCTCGGCTCTGTTAAGCAAATCATGTAAGTGATCTTAACAGTTGTTATCTGTTACTTGAAATGTTATCCTTACACGCTGTTAATCTCTCGTTCAGCTTATAAGCTTAACATAACAGCGTATTCTCTACATTCTCTGCATTCCTTCGCCTGTTAGTTAAGCTGTTAACCTGTGCGTATGCGTGTTCTGTAAACGCAATACGCATATTGCGCATACGCCGGATGCAACTACATGCACGCATATCGCTAGCATGAGGGACTCTTTGTTGCTGACTGACCCCATTCGATGGACTGCTCTTAATTCAGTTCGTTTTCGTTCAGTTTTCTTGCAGAATACGTTGTAATTGCTTGAGCCAGTCTGATAAGGCGCTGGTTACATTGACTACTAGCATATAATTGCCTTTTTTTATTCTGCTTTTTTTTTGTGGTTGTTTTATTTTTATTGAAATGTTAATTTAAGAAATTATTTCATGGCAAGACGACGGCGAAGTTGACTTCTTCGACTACATGTCATTAACACGCTGATAAGAGGCTATCAGCCATTAGCTATCAGCTCATTATGATGGACACAAACACACACATACATATATATATATATATATTTATATATATGTATACATAAATATTCACGCGTGATGGACAACCATCCGGCCTTTCATAATTGGCAAAAAAAAAATATGAATTTCAAACAAACAAAAAAAATGATTATATTTATGTATTCCTGTAATCGAAATTGGCAACCAAATAATAATTGAGTGAACCTATTAAAAATATATATTACCGTCCTTGTTTTTTTTTTTAATTTGGACTATGATAACCCCACTGACCCATAATGGAGCCCAAAGGCGTTTTGCCTGACAGACAAAATAATTGTTTTTCTTAATTTAATTGAATCCAAGAATGAAAAAGAAAAAAAAAACTATAACGAAAAATTGTCGCAATCGAATCCGGTGTCAGTCCAATGAACGTATGTCAGTGTACATTTTATAGGGTATGCTTATTTTGGTACCATTATGAAATTGTGACTCTGGCTCTCACTGGCTCTGTTGCGCTCAGATGCTGTCTCTGTCGCACACTGTGCTGATAAGTAGTGCGTACACACAAGTGTTCTTTTCTTCAACTCCACAAACCCCCCTTCTTGTTCACTTTAATGGCTCTCATTTTCATTAGTTTTTTATTAATTTGTTGCAAACGAGCAAAGGTCAACATCAAAAGGTGGAAGAACTCTTCCAACAACAAAGTACGTACATATATATATATACATATATATATGTATATAAATATATAGTTTACATTCCAACAGAGTATTGTTGTTGTTGCTTTTGTTGTTTTTTGTTTTTGTTTAATATTTATGTATCTGTCATGTAAAATAGATCAAGTTCGTTGTTGCTGTTTCTGTTCGACTCGGGTGTTGTGTCATCTACATAAGACAAAAACTAGATCATCGTGTGTTTGTGCATGTGAGTATGTGTGAGGATGCTGTGGGTAAGATTCTTGATGCTTCTAGCCAGACTACAAGTATGTAACACATATACAAATATATATGTATATATATATATATCTTCTCTAGAAATCAAATTCATTGCTTTGCCAGATGTTGTCACAATTAGCAAAAAAATGCCGAAATATCCGAAAGATCTGGTAATAATTATGTTTTTCTATATACTCAACAATAAAGTTGAATATTTAATTGCCTTTACAAATTGTAGTAACAACAGCAATTTTTGATCAGCATTCATATCATCTGAGCGATAAGCGCTCAACGCTACAAATGTGTCATATTGTTATGAAATAAGTCATATTAATATGAAAATATGACGCTCTAAGCAGAGTCGCGGACTCATGCTGCATTCTCAAGTGTCTACGCTTGAGAAGGATATTTTTGGCGAATGTGTTAATATTTCTTAGCAAATTTTGGCCGAAGTGCGATCTACAATTTCGATAAAACGTTTAAAATTAAACATAACGCAGATTTATACAACAAATTGAGATTACAGTTAAACTGTTGGCAGTCAGCTGTTACTCACCTTGGCATTGTGCAGCTGCGCATGGCAGGCGTTCAGTACGAGGACAACGGCGAAAAGACGCCAGAGCAGCGACATCGTCTGTCGCTGACGGAACGTCGAAGCCGTCGCTTGGGATCCCGTTGATCCCATGGCTTGTGTGTGTTTTAAGTAAGGGATTTGTGGATTTGGCAGCGATTTGGCTATTGTGATTTATTTGAGTTTAATTGTATGGGGCAGTGTTTTGGGGTTATTCGTATTCGAGGTGTTTTCCTCTGATGCGATCGATGCGTTTTGACGTAAGAAAAAAAAAAGAAAAAAGGTTACGATGTTTATGGCACTGCAAGAAATGAGGAAAACAAATTTCAGCTATTGTCAACGGCCGACAGAGCCGTTTAGGAACTGGCGAAATAATAAACGCATGAGCTGCATCAGCAGAAAACCAAAAAAAATATATATAATAATAATAAAAATAATAAAACATATTTCATGTATGAAACCAAAAGCTGCCAGCGCAGGAAAAAAAACAAAAGAAAGACAAGTCAAAACGCGAATTCGTCAGAAAACGCTGGCTGAGAAAACAGATAAAGAAGACGCAAACAGAACAAAAGAGGCGAATGGGATAATCTGTGGGCAAGCTCAGGCTTAAGCAGAAGCTGCCCGAAATTCCTACAACATTTCATATTTTGACTTCATTTTATTTTTATTTCTTTTATTATTATCTTTTTTTTTGCTTATTGTTTCCTAGTATTTTGTGCTTTTCTTTGGTAGATCTGCGCGAATTTGGTATTTGTTTGTTTGAATTTGAGTTGCGTTTTGCATTTCGCGCGCGACATTCAAAATTTTAGCAACTTTTTGTCGGCCACTTTTTTGGATAAGGTTCGGCTTTCGCTTCCTTCTCATTTATTTTTTATTTCTTTCATTTTTTTTTTTACTTTATTCAATTTATTTGGTTTGTTCATAATTTTGGACTTTTCGGCTTTGCACTTTGTTGGTTTCCGTTGTTTTCAGTTTGTGTTTTCCGGTTATTAAGCGAAATTAAAATAAAAAACTAGATCAATAAAAGCCAACAAAGTAGCCAAAGCCAAGAATTATTTTCTTGCGATCCTGCGAGAGAACGCGCGACTTTTCCTTGATTGTTTTTATTTTATTTATTTTTTTTTTTATATCCTTGGTGGCACCAGAACAGTAAAAAAATATTTAATATTATTTGACACTTTAAGAGAACACTTAAAAAAAAAATACATTGTCCAAATTGCACTTAAAGAACACCAATAAGAACAAGAAGATGAAGAAGAAAAAGAAGATGAAGAACAACAAGAACGAGAACAGAAATCAAGAGAGAGACAGCCTGGCGACCCAGGCGAATCACAATCGAATTCGCTTTCGCAGGAAATAGTGTAACTAACGCACCGAAAATTGTGCGACCGTCTCGTACAACGGCGCGCAACCGAATGTAGAAGTGGAAGAACTTCAACACGAAAGCCGCTGCACCGTGGAAGAAATAACGTCACGAGCAGCTTGCGAACACGACCGCAAACGGCCGAAGAAGCCCGAAGCGTTAGCATGTGCGCACACACACACACACACACATACACACACGCAGACACACTATAGCATACGCACACAGAAATGCTCACTTGCTTAAGTGCTGCAACCAACAGGCAAAACTTGAACGTGAGAGTCTACCGTGGTGCAATGGTGCTAAATATTTTGTTCTGCAAGCTGCGTTTATTTGATTTTCATTTTGAGCTAACTTTGAACTTCTCTGCACAATTAGGAATTTTATTAATATTAATGCATACTTACTAAAATATAAATCGAAAAGCTAACCTAAAATGAATAAATGCGGTAAGTAAATATACACATATATGTGTTAAAAAGTAAATTGTTGTCACCTAAGCTGTGCCACTGTTCGTGCCGTGGGTGGCTTTCATTGCTGCGTCGCTTCGCGTCGCATCGTTTATCGCAGCGCGCTTGTGCAACTGGCTCTTCTCACATTTGTCGGTAAACAGGATGCAAAGTTGATGCTCTGCACTAAATTCGCCTCATAGCGAAATGAGAGAAATGTGTGTCTGTGAGTATATGTGTGTGTGTTTAAGTGTGTGTGTCTGTGTGTGTGTGAGTGTGTTTGTGTAAGTCTGCTCCAGGGCCTGGGCCTGAACCAGACAAAGCCCCACTCCGTATTCTTTATCGCTGTCAGCTGTAGGGAGCGGTCGCACGTTTAACTGGAACGACGACGACGGCAGCAAATGCAACGATGCCGCTGCCGACGTTGACGTTAGGCTGCTGCTGTTGCTGCTGCAGCTCTGTAGGTCAACTGATATATTGGCGTGAAGAGGCCAACACCAACCGAAAAGGCAACCCAAATACAGCACCCACTGATAGTGCACAAACAAACACATATGTGTGTGTGTGTGTGTGTCTGAGTCTAGATTTGTTATTTGTGTTACGGTCGCCAGATGGCGCTTTGTCCATGCTTGCATTTCTTATTAGTGTGACGCTTTCTTTTACCCTGGAATATTAAAGTTATTGTCCAAAAGTATGTAACAGATAGAAGGAATCATCTCTGCCCCATAAAGTATTTATATTCTTGTTCAGCATCAGCGTACG
The DNA here is from genome assembly GCA_035041595.1 of Drosophila basisetae. Taxonomy (NCBI): domain Eukaryota; kingdom Metazoa; phylum Arthropoda; class Insecta; order Diptera; family Drosophilidae; genus Drosophila; species Drosophila basisetae. Next base: position 18,005,978 of record JAWNLB010000174.1, read on the forward strand.
AGTCGATCTAGCCATATCAGTATGTCCGTCCGTCCGTCCTTCTGTCTGATCTCCGAGACTATAAGAGCTATAGAATGTGTAATTTTAGTTCTGGTGTATACCATACGCAGATTAAGTGCCTCGATTTGTGAATATCGATACATATCGGTTATCGATGGCAATAAAAAAACACAATTTTAAAGACAGCATTTCAATTGATTTATAACATACTTTGACATGTTATTCATCAATTGTAAACAATTTATTAAGATTGGATATTCAATACACAAGTTATAGCCCAAGACGGATTCCTATATTGATCTCAGTATATATATATATATATTTTCACAAATAAACTGGATAAATACACTTAACAGCTGGGTTCAGGGTATCGGACAGTCGAACACTTTACACAAGAGTATTCGTACTTGTTTTATTTTTGACTCTCTTCGAATACCTTCTTGGAGTTGTTTGCATTTCACACGAAGGAAACGAATGTGGCGAACATAATCGAGCATCGATCGTAGAATACCCTATACTAAGGAATACCCTAAACGAAGTCATATTATTTTCCCTACATTAATGATGAATGTAAATTTGACTTTATGCAACAATTTCATGATATCTTGTTCGCCCAATAACTAATATACCCATGGCACTCCAGATTACGAGGTAGCGAAGGTAGAGAAATAAAAGAAAAAGCGAAGAATGTGAGAGTTTCTTCTTTTCGTTCTTTTATGTCGTCTACCAAACAAATTTTCACTTTCTCTGATCTGAGAAAGATTTGTAGGTATATCCATATATAATTTGACTGTATACCCATCATAACGGTAATTAATTTTTTGAGTAGCCAACATCTATTGAATTTTAGTTTTACCAAATTCTATCTATTATATTAAGCTCAAAATTCGGCGGGTTTAAAATTGTATCTTATCTAATGGTTAAAAATAAATATGCCAGCTACACTTTGCGGAGTTATCATTGGACATTAGCTTAACTTAATAGTCCCAAAAGCAAAACTCTTATCAATATAGATACCTTTGTTGGATAGTTTTCCAGTTTATAAATCCAATATGAGCCGAAAGTGAAACTCATTGATCTGTTTTTCCATTAAATCAAATTCTTACGTGAAAAATATGTACAAAATTTAAATAAGTATAGCTTTTCGAATATCGTTAATTTATAAGCAAACTGAGCTATGTTCAATAATAAAGCTGCTTAATATTCCAAGACTTAGGCTGAATAAAAAACCATCTTTCGGTTCTTCAAACAAAATCAAATGTTGTAGCGATTTCTAATCGAGTAAAATTTTATAAATGAAATTAAATTTACCAGATGACTTTTAAATTGTAGCTGAATACAAAAAAATGCTTAACTGGCTAGTTGGATTTTATGTTTTGGCCACGATCATAAATAGACGCGTTGACACATTTGGTCCGCACTGTCCTGGCGAATTAGGAGCAGCGTCTGTCCGCCCAGCTGCCACCCACAGCAGGCGGGCTTCTCATTGGCGCTACGATGTCAAAGCGACAGCTGAGCGCATGTGCCAACCCCAAAAAGGGGCAAGGGGCAGCACCACCCCTCCCCCCGCTGGATAGCTAACTGGCTGTGCTGGTGGCTTCGTATGGCGGCAGACAACGACCAATCGAAGCGTTGCCTTTTTTGCGCCCAGCAGCACGAGCCGGAGCCCGAAAGATTTGATTTGTGAATGGCTTCCGTTCTTGATAGCAGCGCGAGGCTAAAAATAATTTTAGATGAGCATTTAATTGCTGGACGAAAGATTATGCAAATGACTATTTGCTATTACTATTGCTATTGCAGCTGCTGCTGTTGCTGCTGCTGCTGCTGTTGCTGCTGCCGCTGTTGGCGCGACCTCTCCTATCAGCGGGGCGCCACTCGATTTGGGTCAGTGAGTGACTATATACAAGCATCTATATATGTACGTATGTACGTGCACATATATACATATTATTAATGTCCACTGCTCCAGAGCTCTGTCTTCCGACTTAAGTCAGAGGTGGCCGCAGCTTATCTCCACCACACAAATTCATATTTACTCGTACAGTTTCATATTCATATTCACGATGTGAATGAAGTTGCAAAAGCCGCAAAAAAAAAGAAACGCCAAAGAAAGGTTGTCAACTCGTTAGAACTGATGCCAAATCGCTTCAATTCACACCACGAATGTAAAGGCCAACGAAATTCACCACACTTGCTGTGGCGCCTGTTAACCGTGTTGAGCACCCGCTGTCACAGTTTAACAGCCACTGTACAGACGCAAAGCTTTTCAGCCAAGTCAATTGGCGCGTGCTTTTGTTATTGCAGCTTTTAACCAAAGTTTTCAAGTTGACACTTATTGCCATTTTCTAATTTTTTCATTGTTCTTCCTCGCATTCCCCTCGGTCTACCAAATGTGAAGACTAAAACATATTCAAACTGTTATTGTTTTTGAAAACCGGATCAGTTTTAACCAAGTAATAGCTAGGGAAACTGCGGAAGCGTCTTCAAGCTGATTTTTCGGAACAGAATTCTTATTTCGCCATAAATTGTATTTTTGGATTTCAATGCAGGATTACACCAGATAAAATCCATTTCCAAAATACATTTTCCATAAATTGCAATATAAATATATAAAAGCTAAATGATATAGTAGTTCCATGTTGATCAAGTTTTGTTTATATAGTAGAGCTTAAATTCTGATATCCTGATGCACAAAAAATGTTCAAAGATTATCTAATTTTGTGACCGATTGTTTCTATGGCAGCTATAGAATATAGTCGCCCGATGTGACTGATTTTTTGTCCATGTGTGATGCACATAGTTAAACTCATCTTCGTTAAATTTGATTCGCATATTTTGTTACAAAAACTCACTTTCACCGATCATTCCTATGGCATCTATATGATATAGTTATGCGATCCGACCTGCTTCATTTGATGTACGGCCTGCAGACAGACAGACTATATGGCTATATCGAATCGGCTAGGGATGTTGACATATTTATATATATATATATATGAACAATAAATAAAATGCGTTACAAGCTGCATGACAAAATTATAATACACACCTAGATTTCATTAAGTCCTTGGCAAAAACCTGAAGCACATAACTAATGAGTGAATGCATTCATAATAATGGTTAAGCGTATCAAAAGAATTACACAATTGAATGAGTAGATTTTTGCAGAATCCTTTTCTTAAAATATCAAGAAAATGCACTCGCTATAAATTGTATTCATGGATCATCATCGTTCGTTTCTTAATATTTTTGAATGTGAATTTAAATGCCTGATTTAAGGTATAAGAAAAAACTGACATCACATTTATTCATGTGCATATATTCACTTTACTTCAACTTGACCCAGTTGGAAAGTCCTTCAAAAAATTTTAAAAAAGAGTGCAGCTAAATAATTTAATTTATTTAATTTTTGCTTTAAAATAGAATCGAAATGCTTTCACTTAATCCATTTAAATGGAAATCGTTAGAAACGCAATTATTAACGATTATTAAACACTCAATTTCGAATAAATTTCGCTTTCGTCAGCGACAGCAAAATGGACTCATTTCGATTTCAATGAAACACGCGACTAGCGGTGGAAGGAAGGGTTTTGAGAGTGAGGCTAGGGGAAAATGCATTCATTTTATTGCAAGTCACGTGTTTGGCTTGCGGCAACTTGTTGTGCCACATAAAGTTTTTGTTTTGCTTGATTGCTTGTGAGTAGGCGAGTGTGTGTGTGTGTGTGTGTAATTCTCATTCGCGTAATTCTCAACTAATTGTCGCTGTTAATAACTCGGAAGGCAGATAAAGTCGCAGCATTTATTTCTGACAGCAACGCAATTAGCTGCTTCCCATTCCTGGTAGAAGTCCTGTAATGTTGAAATTTCAAAATTGTTGCTTTCGTATATATGCATTCATATATATATGCAGTGCCTGCTGTCGAATCCACCTGTTCCCGCCTCATTCCCCTCCTCAATTCGATTGGGTCATGGAGCTTTTTGCATATGCAACCATGGACGTAACAGTCCAGTGCACACTGGTGCCATGCCTAGCAAAACAGAGCCAAAATGCAAGAAATGTATATATATATTGTATTCATTCTGTCAGTTATATGATTTCATAAACTTTCCATTCCTTAAAGATGTCAAGGCTTGACTTACATTTCTGGCGCCGTAAGGTATGCAATTGATTTAAAATATTAATACAATTGTTCAAGGCAACAGTTTAATATTGAACGAGTATTATTTTAAAGCACGTAATTGTCTAGATAGGCAGATAAATAGATAAATGACTTGATTTTCATCAATTATAACATATTGGAGCAATGATAATGAAGTACATGTACGAGTAAGTACATGTATTATGAGTAATGGAACTTATGGAAATTCAAATAATATATATAATTCCTAAATATTCAGAAAAAATAAGAAAAGGTTTTTTTATATCGTCCAGAAATGTATTTCTTAATATTAGAAACAATTGTTAAAATCATGAAAAGGCAATTGCTCATTTTCATAAAGAAAATCCATTTTGAAATTTAGAAAATAGTATGTTTGTATGTGTGATATCTGAAAATACTAATGTTTAATAATCATATTTACTATCCTTAAAGATAACGAGTGATCAAATATTATCAGTTCTCTTTTTCAGTCATTTAGCAAAAACTATTTAATATAAATACATTATTGTCAGCTGAACTTGACCCAAATATGACATACATTTTTTAATGTGTAGAATGTTGCTTGTAATATTAGAATTAATGTCTTTCTATTGAACTTTTTTTTTACGCGGATGCACGACGAACAAACTGTTGGGACTTTTAAAGAATGCGGTCATTGCAAGGATGAATTTAAATCGAATTTTGAATGAAATTCTATTAAGCCATCTGCTCAGTCCCATGGAAGGTCCTTGATGATATTTAAAATTACAAAGTAACAAGCGACATGTTTTACTTGCTTAATCCACCTCTTCATGATTTATAAATTATTAATGAAGTTTGTGTCAGTGTGCGGTTGAGGCGACTCCCGACACCCAACGGGGCATGTTTATTGCTTATTGTGGTCAAGACTGGTGAATTCTTTTGACACACTTTCCGTTTTTATTTGGCTTACAACTTGCATAAGGCTGAAGCCCTTGACAAGTTTCTCTCCCTCCCTTCACCCTGCACCCACCTCTAACCAACTGACTGGTTGTTGACTGGTATAAATTGTTCTGTCGGCTAAGCGAATTGTTATCCATTTTCATTTCTAATTTTCTTAAGAACTTGATAATTGACTTTCAATTGTTGTGCAATTGCAAATTGAGTTGAATTGGAAATGTGAAGCAATTTCAATTTAAAGCGCGACTCACTTTGAACTTTGTTTGGTCCAAGTCCGTTGGCCGTGGCAACGTGCCTTTGCTCATTGGTCCGAGCCTCGCCTCCTTCCTTCTGCTCCCACTCCCCCCGCCCACCATCTCACTCTCTCTATGTCTCCATGTAAAGGCTCAACTGCTTTTAGTTTAATTATGCCCCAGGAACGTAGCAGCTTTGTCCACAACCATCGCATTTTGTAACACCATTGGGTTTTGGCCATCAATTTAATTGACGAGTCTTCCATTTGGCCAGACACGTGCGGCAATCGCAGCCATTGCCCATTTGACAGGTCAGTTGGTCCAAAAAGTAACCGGCAACAATCACAATTGTTAAATACAATATAGACTGACTTCTATCAAATACTGAATTCATACCTCATCATTAGAAGGTTTTAGGTCAACTCTGACGCTATGAAATCAGAGATTTGGCATCTTTCATCAGGGCAGATAATTGCTGCTATAATCATACACCAACCGAAATTGGCCAGACGTGCTTAAAAGATTTATAGAATTTAGCTTTAACTGCTACCATATAAACGTTGAAAATGGAAAATTAATTAATGAAATGCGTATATTATGGATATTCCAACAAGAAAACGAACCAAAGCAAGCTCTGAAGTGCTTTAAGAACGCTCCGTTTGTCATTATAGAATACCCTGAACAATCGCCAGATCTATGACCCATCCAGGCTGGCTTGGGATTCATAGACCAGGATTACCAAGAAAAACAAATGTTAAGAATTGCCAGATTGGGTCTTAGCCTAGCCAAGTTGTCGCTGCACACTGTTTTTATGTATGAGTCATGCACATACATGTACAGTGTCTCACAGCTAAAAATGGTCGAGTGTCTGCAAAAAATTTAATTGCCTGCCATAAATTAATTATTTAATATTTTTCAAAAATTCCAAAGACCGATGACAGGTGCATATATTAACCACCAATATGAATATATGATCCTAATAAATTGGGGTTTCCCCACCGGCTAGGTCGGGTTATGTAAAAAAGTACATGCATTTATGGCCACATCATATTTTGCCCAGAGGCGTTATGGACACCTGGGTGCCATAAAACCCGGATTTTTTTCGCCAGGTTGATTATTTTCGGTATAAATAGACCAATCCTTCGTAGTCAGTTTAGTTATATCCTGCATCTCGGGTGCAACCAGCCAACAAGGACTACGGGGAAGCGGACCACCATTGAACAAAGGAATCTCGTCCTGGAACACTTCAGGATCGGATATTCACATCGCCAAATAGCTGAAATGGTAAATCTAAACAAATCAACTGTGACTAATATCATTCGGCGCTTCGTCGACGAAAATCGGATAGAGGACAAGGGCAGAAAGGCACCAAACAAGATTTTCACCGAACAGGAGGATCGGAGGATCATCAGGAAAATAAGGGCAATTCGGACGGAATTATGTGTGGCGATAGTCCAATACTGAGCTGAATCCCAAAATCCTAAAGGCAACAGTCAAGCACGGCGGACGAAGTGTCATGGTATGGGCATCTATCTCGGAAGCCGGCAGAGGAAATTTGGTGTTTATTGAAACAACAATGGACAACAATGTGTACCTCAATATATTAAAAGAAAATGTACTCCAAAGTGCCGAGAAGCTAGGAATCCGGCGTACCTTTCGGTTCTACCAGGACCGCGACCAGGACAACAGCCAGGCATAAGTCCGGATTAGTACAGTCCTGGCTTATCTGGAACTGCCCCCACATGATAATTCCACGGGCACAGTCTCCAGACTTAAATGTTATTTAAAATTTGTGGCCTCTGCTGGAAAATAACTTCCGGAATCACAGATCCGATCTCAAAAATGCTCTGCTGGATGAGTGGAGCAAAAACTGTCCAGAAACTACCAGGATGCTGGTACTTTCCATGAATAATAGGTTAAGGGAAGTTATTAAGGCTAAAGGATATCATACTAAGCATTAACATCCTTATTTAAGTTTTTATACGCCTAATATGTTACTTTTCTAAGACTGCGTCAAAAAAGCTTTGACATGTATTTTGGATATGTTTTCAGTTTTTGACTAATTTTAATTAATTAATTAATATCTTAATAAAAACTAACGTTTATTCTTGAAACGTGATATAACATGAAACAAATTGGCATTTAAACATTTTGCGCTTGTTTCTTTGTTTAAACTTTATAGCACTTAACATTTTTTTGCAGACACTCGACCATTTTTAGCTGTGAGACACTGTAAACAAGCCGAATATGAGTGGCTTTTATGCATTTGAACTTTGGCAGCTTGGCCCAAATGAGGCGAAAGTAACGGCTAAGTGCTTCGTAATTTGGGATTTAGCTGTTAACTTTTGCATTCCATAATTCATCAAGGCGCCTAGATCAAAATATATATGTCTGTATATATATATTTATATATATATATATATATATGTACATATATGTATATGTATACTTACATATTAAAAAATATACACAAAATCTGTTGCAAAACCAAGAAAATCAACAACAACAAGGAAACAGCCAACTAAAACAATTTGAAAATCTTACTCAACTATTTTGCCATCGAAATAAATGTTGTTTATGTTTATTTGATGCAAAGTAATTAAATGGCTACCGATAAGCAAATACATTAGGGGTATTAACGGCGAGTAGGGTAGTCTAGCAGGTGCCTCGCTATCCCTCTCTCTCTCTCTCTCTTTGCAGTAGCTTGTTTTTTTTTGTTGCCCATATTTTCCTTTTGTGTCTATTATCTGCAAAGTAATTAAAAGTCAGTTGCTACGAATGAACTTTAGGGGTATTTAGCTATGTTCCAGCAGATGTGAGCTGTTTGTCACCAGTTGTTTTTTTTTTTTTTTTTTGATTTGCAGCTTTTTGGAACATTTCTTTGGCGCCTGCCTAATAAGTGCAGGTGTAAACAAAGTTCAATCAGAAGTAATAACATTTCTGTTCTTCTGCACCCCGCTGTCTGCTCTTCTCATCTATTCATCTTCTGCTTCCACTCATTCACCTATTTTATTTGTTGTTATTTTTTATTCTTTTTTAAATCTAAACAAAAAACTGATGTTGCCAAGCGGAGAGTCGTAAAAACTGAAAGCAACTGCCACACAAAATTACTATTAAAGAAATGCTAAAAACAAAATTGAAGCCACTTTTAAGCTAATTAAATTGACTGCTATTTTGGCCGCATCGTAGCCGAAACACCTACTACTCAAAGTCAAGAGCATTGACCTTAAAACTAGTAGGCATACAAGTTGAAAATATTTCCACTATTTGAGATGAGACTAGTGTCGGTTTTAAAGATACATTTTATGCTAAATAATAGTATTAAGAAATCAAAAAACTACATTTTCAGTATTTTACATGAGTTTGGGAATGAAGAAAATGAGTACAAGTCAAAATATTTTGCTCTATTTGCTTAATGGATTTTAGTCTAAATTATCAGATTTTTACATGCATTTAGGTGAAGAAATGACTCGAAGACTTCAATTTTATGCTAATTATATGCTTACAAGTTTGGTAGTAAATACTTGAAATTCCCCCGTCTGTCATCTTGCCCAGTGTAAATAAACACAAAGTGCTTACTTATAATGTTGCTACAAAATAAGCAAACAGATTCAAGATAAATGGTTCTTTGTGAATTCTTGCATCTATTCAAGGATATATTTTAAAAATTCAGATATGCAAAACTCCTTGGAAATAGAAAACTAGATACCTAAACCATTTTTCACAGAAAAAAAAAAAAACAGCTCAGTTTTGATGGAATGTCATCTAGCAAAGGGTAAATAAACACAAAGTGCCTACGTATAATGCTGATACAAAAGAAGTCCACAAACTCAAGTTAAACGGTACTCTGTAAATACCTGCATTTATCTAAGGATAAGCTAGATATCTGGACCTTTTTTCACAAAAGAACAGTTTAGACCCGATTGCTGAGTTTGAGTTAGCTCAAATGCTAATTTAAGCTCCAAAGCAAAAAAAATGAACAAAAAATGTTGGAAAAATATTTTCTTTAAATTCATATAAATTACTGAGTGGAGCATGGCCCGGCTATTGCAATGCAAAAGGGTATCGGAATTAGACGTCAAAGTATATCCCATGAAGGTATGCCTCGCTGCTTTTTCTACCAAGCCGATAGCAACAGCTGCTGCGAAAACCGATTCTGAAAGCAACTAGGCAACCGTTGTATGCGGCAAGTGGCAATTGGTAAGTGGCAAGTAGGAAGTAGCAAGTGGCAAGTGGAAAGTGGCAAGTGGAAAATGGCAAGTGACAAACTAGAATGTGGCGATGCGCGCGTGCTATAATCAACAATTTTCTAATTTTCCACTTTTAACTACTTAAAAATATATGTTTTCAGAATTTCTATGTGTATCACAAAATTTATCGATAAAAAAGTTTGTATATACTTCTAGTCAGTAGTCTTAACTTTGTTCGCAAACAAAAGGAAATCGTATAAAAGCAACCTTGCCTAATATTTTATAAAGCACACACATAAGTGCTTCCTGTAACTGTATACATATGAACGATAGCTAGCAGATTTTTGCATCTAGATGCTTCCACTCTCGCTCTTTATATATATATATATATATATATATATATATATTGTATATAGAATATTTGGCCATATCTCTGTTTGTTGGCCTATTGTAGCCATGATTCAGGCGGCCTTGACAGGCGCGCATCACTAGCAGCCACTGCAATCAAAACAGCAACAGCAAAGCGAAAATCAAAAGATTTGCTCAGATTTCAAGTCAAGTGCGCGACAACAAAGCCAAAGTCGACGCTGCTGTTGACGTTGGCGTGGACGTTGACGTCGATGTCGATGTCAACTTCGGTGCTGGTTGTTGCTGCAATTGTAGCTCATCTTTGGCTGCTGTCTTAGCAGCCTGCCGCTGCACTTGTTCTTTATGTATTTATTTAATTTGCGCTTATTTGCATTTCGCACTTGCTTCAATTTGCTACTACCGATGAAAGAGACAGAAAGAGAGAGCGAGAGAGAGAGCCAGAGAGAGCAAGAGAGAGCTAGAGACAGAGAATGGGAGACAGTGTGTATGGCAGGCTGGGGAGAAATCTCTTTTTGTTTGTCAGCGTTGCAAATCACAAAGTCGTCGCTTCTGTTTTTTGTTTTTATTGCCGCCCGTATTTGTGCGAAAGTTGTTGCTGCCATTTAAAACATCGGCACTGTCGCTGCCCTTGTCATTATCACATTTCGCATTTTATTATTATTTTCGTTTATTTTTTTTTTATTTTGCGCTAAGTTTTTTCAAATCTCTAAGCTGTACAGTTCCAGTTCCAGGTCCATTTCAAATTTTAATTCCATTGCCAGTTAATTGCTGCCGCTGACAGTTGTCCGTCAATGCCGCTTAAGCTTAAGGTAATCGCGATCGTTATCGTTATCGCAAGAATTGGTGAAGCGTAAAAAAATATTAAAAAAATACTTGTTTCATATATCAATTTAAAATTTAGCTAAAGAAAGACTTTCATGTGAGTACGTATATAAATTATATACATTAAAATGTATATACATTATAAATTATTTACTACATAATTCAATTAGACACCAATCCACAAAACAAATTTTCAAAATTTTGCATCTTAGTTGATACAAGCTGAAATAATTTTATGAAAATTCTGTTAATGCCATAAATAATTTAAGTGTTTTTTATACACATATAAAAACTACACCCTGAAAATTTAACAAATTTTTTTTCAAATTTTACACAAATTTTGATAAGCAAAAAAAAACCTTGGTTTTTAGAGAAACAAAATCTTTCGTTTCTACAAATATACTTTCTGTATAATAAGGTGAGTCACCCTTGACTACAAAAGTACGGGAATTTTGTAAACCTCAGAGTGATTTTGTACTTAATGTTATGATGAAAGATGAAAGGTAACCAGCTAAATGCATACCTCATACACATGTACATATTCAGGTATGTATGTATGTATGTAAGCATCTATGTGACCCCTCCACATGTTATGAGTTCAAGTTCAATTGTTCTCCCCTCGCAATTCTGTGCCATTTCAACGTGAGCGAAGCCCATGGAACAAGGAAAAAGGAAGAGGGGTGGGTGGCGGGGGGGTGATTAAAAGAAAGCAAAGACTATAGTTGACCGAAAGGGTCGAAAACCCTCGTCAATGGCTATAATTAAGCACAGCAGAGTTTCTCATTTATCGCGTTCTAGTTGAAAACGCAACACTGCAGCCAGCGAAGTGCTTCGTAAAAAAATGTGCGACTTGAAAATCAAACATGCTTAACACAAGCCTTGTTTTCAGGTAAGAGATCATTTTTTAATGATTATATTCGCACAACATACAAATTTACATGCACAAAGAAAAACTCTTAAATCTCAAATGCTCAATTTTATGCTTTGAAAACACTTAAAAATGCCTATTCGATTTATTTATTTATTATTAGCTGACCATTCACACTTGCACTATATATTTGTACATGTCAATACATATGTATACATATGTATGTATTCACATAGCACACATTCTAAATAATGATACACCCGTTTCTAGCGTTTAAGTCCAGGGTCGAAAAACAAAAAAAACCCATTGATGATTTACATTGGCTTCGCACTGCTTTCCGTTGCGCCGCACAGTGTGGCAAGTGTTCATGAACAGTATACGAAAATTTGACATGAAATTCCTTTTCGAAATGCATAGAAAAAAGTGAGCCTGCAAAGCGATATAATAGCCAGAAGGAAGATTATTTTACCACATAAGGTTTATATATGCATATATATTCCTGTTCTTGTTTGCATTTGCTCAGAAAACAAAAATTGTCCTGCGTTTTAGAAAATCGGCACCAATGGCTTATTATTCAGAAATCATATTTCGAAAATAGAAGCTTGTGTCTCGCCAAGAACCAGAGTTTTTCTTTCCTTAATTCTATATTATATTTAGAATTTTCAGTGTGTTATTGTTTAATGTGTGTACACTAAACTCTGTGCACAGAACATTGAATTTGAGCTTTTTTGTTGCTAATATTTATAAAGAATCATTGACCTCCAGATTCGATATACTCGTATAGCTATATGCATTATTTTACTTATAACATACCAGTTGAGAGAGCAAATTTCATTATTATTTTTTTAATTTCAGAAAGAAATTGTTAATAAGAGCTTGGGTTGTATATCAATCAACTTTCATATCAACAAGGATAGCGATTGGGGTTGCCATACATCTCACACATGCTGATTGTTGAGTATGTTAAAGTCAGCTCGCTTCACGGTGCCCCGCTTGATAATCAGTTGGGGGGCCCGATAGGCAAAGGAACATGTATATATTGAAATTTCAGCAGCAACGGGAACTATAACGGTAACGGGCAATGGCACTGGAAGCGCCACATGCAGCACACAAAACGTGACTTGACCAACGCTTACGATGTGTGACAAATAGCACACACCCACGCTCACACACTCGCACACCCACACAGCCACATTCACAAATGCGCACACATTCATTTTCTTGTTTCTGTCATCGAACCGGAACCGGAATTAGAACCGTCAATCGAAATTTCCAGAGTAAAATTCGAAGGGCAAATGTCAGATCAGGTAACTTTCTTACTAAATATTATTTCTAAATGCGGATAGCAATTATTTACGTATATATTCTGATATGTCCGTCGTGCTGTCTGCCAAAGCAAGAGCCTGGAATCTTGGAACATTACTGGTCTGAGCGCCCATCAGTCAAAGTGTCGTAATTGGGTTGCTACATCCACTTGGAGATTAGGGAATCGATAATCACAAATCGACAAAGCCACATATTTCCAACAATTTAGGGCAGTCACCAAATTTTCTTGGTGTTGGAGACGTGCTTCAAATATCATCACATCCATTTTCAGGCCACACCCATATTCGCCCATACCCGACGCCCCCAGAATCTTCAACGAATTGTAAGCTAGAGTCACAAAATTTGAAAAATCAATTACCTCGAGAGATCGATAATAAAATTGGATGATCGCGCCCATTTCGACTCCCAAAGTCGATACACCTGATGGTGTAAATCGATAAAAACCATGTATCTCTCACAATTTGAAAGCTATATTCACAAAATTTAAAAGGTATATTGCTAGTATCTATATATATATATATATATATGTATATATTATTGATCAAGAAACCACCATCCATTAGATCTAAGAGATTACGAAAACTAGGGAATCAAATTTGGAATTTAAGTCGCAAATATCGATTTCCGATAGCAATAATATCCAAAATTTGGATCTACTTTTTGTCTTTCTCTAATTTAAATATGTTTTTCACTGGCTCCAGTGTTAAATACTTTTTTGTGCCCTGTTTGTTTTTTAATAGTTTGTATATACAGTCTGTACAGGTTCGGCTACGTTCAACACTTAATACGTCGTTTTGCTGCCTCTGACAATGCATTCCTCAAACAAGAACACACACAAAGCGAATTTACATACACTGAGAGTATTTATCATTTGCATTTGCTGGATGCAATTATAGCTGCTTCTTTGCTTTAGCGCTTCTTTCCATCTCCCACTCTTTGTCTCTCTCTCTCTCTCTCTTTGTGTGTGTGTGCGTGTGTGTATCAGTGCTTGCCCCAACGCCTGCAAGTATGCAGCAAAAAATATTTGGGTTACATCATCGCATCATCCATTTGCAAATGTCACGAGTGCAGTCTGCTGGACTGTCTAGAAAGCGAAAGTACAAATCGCATCAGGTATCGAACAAATACCGTAAGCAATATTAGCTTGAATTCCTATGCAAAGTGGGACAAATGTGATAGACAGAGAGAGAGAGAGAGAGAGAGAGAGATGATGGAACACTGAAAACTAGGCAACCAGTAGAAAGAGCATCGACGCTGAAAATGTTAAGCGAATGCAAGAAAACTCGGTCTAACCTAAAAGCTCCATGACTAAATGTATTGAGTATATGCAAGAAAACTCGATTGAAGCTGAAATATTGTTTAATTGGATTAATGACCGATGCTATGCTCGGTTAAGGCTACTGGCACGATAAGCAACATTTAAATTGATCAACTTTAAATTGGAATAGAAGAATCATTTTATTGTTCTTTCTTAGTTTATACAATATATTATTGATTTATATTTATATTGAAGCTTACTGGCAGTTCTGCCGTGCTCCGCTCTTCTCAACCAGCTTATAACAGAATTATTTACTCGGAAATCGTTTATGGAAGACATTTGTTCCTTTTGAGAAATTATTTTACGAACTGTTGTTTTAGCTGAAGTTATTTGAAATTTATTATAAGCTATTTTCATGGCCCATACACTTGTTGCACAGCTAGAAAATATTTATGGCCTTTTCCTTCGTTTTTCTTCCCGATATGTATACAAAAATCAAATAAATAAAATATAGCCCCATAAACACACATGTCGATCATTCCACATGACAGTGAAATTCGCTCCTCGAAAGTTTATGTATGGTTGTATTTTCATACTCTGTACTCGTTAAAAATTTATAAGAATGGGTATCATGAAGGGCATTCAGAATTTATTACCATATGCAAATATGTGTTTTGCATATTGAACAGAGAATGTTTGGTTAATTATACAACTTTAATTGGGCTCTGTATTGTATATTGTAGTAGCTTTAGTGGCATTTACGAATACAGTCAGCGAAGAAAAGCGCTATAAATGTTGGAAAATGCCACGGTTAACTTACCTTAATGTTCAGAAAGTATTTTTTAAAGCGTCAGCTTTTGTCTCTCTAGTAACCTTAATTAGAGGGTAAAATTGTGTTACAATTTAGAAAAACATTTCTAATTTGCAGGGTGTCTTTCTTATATGTGCACATGTAGCTCTTACATTATGTTTTGAGTTACTTATATACTATTATTAATCATTACTATCATCGTTTCAAGATTTCCCACAGAAACTTTGTTTAGTTTTTAAGTCGTTTTCCTAAAATTAAGAGTGATTTTTTTCTGAGTGTACCTAGTGCCTTCTCATGCCATTTATGTCAATAGATATTTTATATATGTAATTTCCATTTTACTCACAAAAGAAAATATATATTCATTATATTGAATTCACAGGGTATTCAAGCAGTCGAGTTGTGTTTTGGCTTTTATGATATATTTATTATACGGGTATATTCATTTGCATTGTATATGATTCTAATTTGCTTGTGCAAACAACAAATTTACTTAGTTATATTTATAATTCATACTTTTTTTATATAGAGTTTGCCGGTCTTTGATTGTTTGCATTTTAATTGCTATTTCATTGTTTTGTAAATGTGTCCCTTTCTGTGATGTAAGTGTGCGTGGGGTTGTGGGTTGTACAATGCTTGGTCCACTCTAAATTAGTTGCTGGTGATTGGGCGGCCGCTCAAGCGAAGAGATGTGCAGATAACCGAATAGAATAGAACCACTCAAAACTTTTCAATAAGCGCACGGTTCAAGCGAGATCTTCTTGCGGTCAAACTGTCAAGGTTACTGAAGGAAAGAAGTCGTGTACTTAGCAAATCGATAGTGAATAAAAATAAAATCAAACACGTGTATTTTATATATATATATTATTGTGAAAGTGCGATAGAGAATAAAAGGTAT
The DNA here is from genome assembly GCA_035041595.1 of Drosophila basisetae. Taxonomy (NCBI): domain Eukaryota; kingdom Metazoa; phylum Arthropoda; class Insecta; order Diptera; family Drosophilidae; genus Drosophila; species Drosophila basisetae. The sequence continues at coordinate 18,021,831 of JAWNLB010000174.1, forward strand.
GTTAGAGCAATTGGTGAAAGAAAAATATTCGATCGAACCAATTCCAACCGTTATAGGCCATTCCTGGGGAAAGAGTATAGACCAGGCCTGCCACCAGTTCGAGCCAGCTGCACGCTCTTAATAATTTACACCGAGGGAATTATGTAACCCGACAAGGTTGCAATTAGTTGGCCTTATTCCATTGAATCGACATCGGAAGCGTCGCGAGTCAGCGGGACGGAAGTGCGGAACAGTGCTTAACCCGAGAGGGCAACTTCATTCCACGGGTCCCGATTCAGCGCATATTCGCTATTGTCCAGGAGACAATAATCAGTTTGAAATCCAATAATTCCGAGTTTATTATCAGCTAGTGCCGAATGACCTTAAGAGTTAATCCATGAAAACGTGAATGATCAGTCAGCTGCGTTGCGCACGCGCCTACTTACAAATACACGTCATTTTTGAGCTAAAGTGCTTATCAGCTTTTGTGTTTTGTATAAGCGTGGATAAACAGATCATAAAACTTAAGCAGATCATAAAATTTGAACAGATCATAAAGTTTGAGCAGATCATAAATCTTCTGATAAATTCAGCATATTCAGCAAGCTCGAAATTACTTTGAGTGTCTCCCGTAATCACTAATAGTAAGAAATATAATCGTTGAAGTTTTTTCTTATTAATTTATAAATATGTCATTGTAAGAAGAAGTAGCTGATGCATTGATAGGCAAATGTAAATTATATATATATATATATATATGTATATGTGTTTCCTAATGTTTTAAATAATTTTTCAAACAGCTTCATCTCTGCGTCGACGAAGATTGGGCCCAACGACCGCATCGACTTCAAATAAAAAAAAGATCAATCAACGTAGAGTGAGTAATGAACTAGCTATAATGTAGGTACATAAACAATTAGATATGTACGACCTACTTAGTAAATAAGGCAAACAATACACATATATCAAAAAAAAAAAGACTAATCCACAGCCAAACACGCCATGTGACGTCCATTATCTGAAAACTTATTTCAATATATATATAAGCCTTAAATATAAGTAATGCATTCTAAAGTTGAATTTGGCCGTGAAGCCATATAGAAATGCTGAGAAAATAACGAAGTTTAAATTTAATATTGATAAAAAGTAATTAAGAAAAGAAGAAGAAGAATAATCTACATATGTATAAATCATATGATAAAAGAATGCCTAATTATGAATTAACAAACAAAAAAAAAAGAAAATGTACTTATAGATTGTAGTTCAATTATATAATAAAAATTAGAATTAAGAGTAATGTTCACAACCTACCGAATTAAGTTAAGGAGGAACACGTGAATTGGAAAGCAATTTCAAATAAGGTGCTAAAGAGTAGTATTCGTCTGTCGAGTATCCAGGCTAAGTTTTTACAGAATGTGGTAGGATTTTGACAGTTCGTACACGGGATAATGTACCAAAATTGATATCATTATCATGGTAGGGTGGGTAGAGAAGAGGGACAACTACCATCTATGTTCCCTCTAATAGGACTAGTGTCTCAGTATAGTTATAGGACATGTCGGCGTCGCCAATAATTGAGAATTGAATTTCAGCAACCCAAGTTGTTACTTTTTTTGTAAACGCGCACTAATTAAATGTGGCAGAGTACATCCGTATTGATTGCGTGAGAAAGAACCCCAACAATCCGGCGAGCTAGGACGAGCATAGTGGGAGTGCGCATCTCGAGCTCAACAATACACCGGTCGCTTAAATTGGCAGTTCCATCAGCCAATCATTAGTAAAGACCACATAAGTTATACAGAAAAAAATAGCTTATACAAAAAGAAATAATACGCTGGTACATTACAGGGTGTTGGTGTGTGTGTGTGTGTGTGTGTCGGTGAGTTACCGGTAACGGAAATTTGTTTGCAGTCTTTTTTTGAAGCTCACAAGCAGAAACACAACAATATCAACAAAAACAACAGCAATAAATAAATAATAAACAAGTAGTAAAAATTATATTCCGCTGGCGTTTTGTTTTCGCCACACACACACACGCACACACACACACACACACAGGCACGCAACAATCGCGCTTTGCCTGTTAGTTAAACGCCAGCAATTGCACTCGGCACACCCAACTAGGCACCCAACCACCCACCACCCATAAGCGCCGACGTTACGCCGAGCGAAACGAACGCCTTTCGCCTGGTCGTTCGTATCTCGTGATTCGTTTCTCGCCTTCGCTGTCGACGTCACAGTCGGCGTCGCTTGTGGCGGCCGCTAAAAAGGATAAGTTGCCCAGATGCTTGCAAGATTCCATCATAACGGCTTCGGCATTCGTGGCGCGCGTCTCGCACGCGGCACCAGCAGCAGCAGCAGAATTAGAACCAAAAAGCAAAAAAACAAAAACTTAAAAAAAAATTAAAAAAACGGCCAAGCATAAATAGTTTTGAGAGATTTGCGCGCTCGCGTCGGCCTTAAAATTTGTATTCATTTATTTTTTTTTGCTGTGCCTGCTGTTTTGTTTTGTGTTTTTGTTGTTGTTGGCCGTTGTTTTGAGCTGTTGGAAAGCGTTTTCGAAAGGAACGCACTTGGATGTGTTGTCGCCAGCCAAGTGAGATGCGCTCAAATCTGAAACAATGTTATGGTTACTATATGTCAAGTACAAAACGGTAGAAAGACATAGCTCAGCAGTGAAATACGTTAAAGTATTTGTGGGTCATTCGAAAACAGCCGCACCTGCCAAGAAGCACCTAAAAACATTTAAATTCAAAACATTTTCAAAATAAAAAAAACCTAAACTGCAGGTGAGAGCGAAATACAATGTGATAAACGCTTAAGTTAAAAAGAACATTTTGGAAGAAAAATAAGCTGAAGAAACTGTGTGCCTAGGCAAAAGTCAACTATTTCATTTATTTATTTATACGAGTGTAAACAATTTATATGAATGCATTCTTTTTTTGGCTGGTTGGTTGGCTGTTGGCTAGTTGAATATTTAAAAGGAAATTGATTTTGCGTAGGCATTCAATAATTTGAAGGTTTATCTATACTCTTTTGATGTGATATGTATTTGTTAGATTTGATTTCAACATTTTTGCAGATTGAATTTCACGCTATATTTTAGCTTATACGTAAATTAGGGTTTAGTCCCAAATATTATGGACATTGACCTTTAATTTAGTTTTATTTATTTTATTCGTTCAAGTTTCGAATGAAAGTTTTGATGAAACGTAAACATTTTAACCGCTTGTCCTAATTAGGTATTTCTGAGTAACATTCAAGTGTCGCAAATATGCCATAAATGTTCTCAAGCCCATTAATTAATAATTTCACTTCAAAGAGTTTATAACTTGGCTATTGACCTATTATTAAACAGGCTGCGCAAACGGCTTTCAATTTATTTCTGTTTGTGTCGGCACAGTGTGCGAAACTGGGCGTGTAACTAAATAAATGTATTGAAGACTGCTTCCCTTGTTTATTAATTACAATATTAGTTTTGCGTTAGCCTCTGCTTCGACCGTACTAATATGCGATGTCCAGCAGGGCGTATGCGCAATATTGCAAATATTTACGTGTCGTAAGTTTGCCAAAAATTTCATATTTTTAATATGCTGCCTACACGGCCCCAACTCCTTGTCAGTGTGTGTGTGTTTGTAAACAACATTTGACCAACAATGAAATTTTTGCGGCTGCTCTTGCTCAAATTCTTCTCCCACTCCCAAAATATGTACAATGTGCAGCAAGAAAAAAAATTGTTACACTTTTAGACTGCCACTGCAAATAGGCATTCGTCGGAGGTGCAGGGGTAGCTGTGGACTAAGGCTTGTTCACAAGGACGCTGGCGTGCAATGGACTGGCCGAAAGACAAACTTCGTGTTGACAAAAGTTGTAACATGTGCTAAGCTGACGGCACGAAAATGCCGTTTTCTGTATTGTGTATGTGTGTATGTGTGTGTGTGTGTGTGTGTGTGTGTGTAGGCGTGTATGTTGCTCGTTAGCGTTGCGGCAAAAGTATTGCAAGTGGTGACAAGTGTTTTTGTACTACCAGCAAGCGAGCACCTTAAGGCGAGCATGTGCCAAAGTGTTACTTTGAACATCAACTCCAGAAAGACGTCTCCGCGCCCCGTGTTCGCCCTAATGAACACTGTGCGGCCGGTTGGCTTTTTCGACTAGCACACACGCACACACACATGCATACAAACAAACACAACTTACATACACACGCACACACGCACACACCACACCGCAAATAGAGAAGAGATAATTCTTTACACACCGAATGAGCATGAAATGGTTTACAAAGCTAATGCGGGTGCGACTGTAAAGTCCAATGCGCTGGTGAAAATCCTTTCGCACGTTTTTCCCACGATTTCGCACCTCTTACGCACACACACAAACACACACACAAACAGGCGCTCGACATTTTTAAGAGCTTGCCATTAAGGGAATGTTGTTGCGTGAAACCGTTACGACAGCTAAGCGTTTGTCTATCGCTCTTTGTGGGTTTCTGTGTGTACGTGTGTGTGTGTGTGTGTGTGGGTGTGTGTGCGTGTGGGTGTACCTCAGCATTTAGCCTAAGCTCGCTGCAAACACATCTGATGAAATAAAACTGAAAGCACAAAACACAAAAATTAAATACACCAATCATCACCAAGTTTTAATGCCCTAGGTATGCAATAAATCTTAAGACTTACATTTTAAGTTCAGCTTTATGTTTTCATATAAACACTCAACTTCCATCAATTATTTTTAATCTGTTAGGTCAAATGTCATTCAATTAATAAAAACCAATCAAATTAGTTGAAAGGCAAACAATTTCTTAGGAATCAGTCTGTGATTTTATTGATTGTGCCTTGTTTTTATTTCTTTAATAAATACAACAAAAATATTTGAAATTAATAAAGCAGCTGATGTACAAGTGTATTCATCAATGCGTTGCACAGCTCATGGTAAATGTGTAATATCATCTCCCAGCGCATTCGAATTTACATATGAACTCGAGTTACCGCTTGCCGTTCTCAGACTGACGCGTCGTATGTGTAACCTGCAAAAAAAGAAAATAAGTAAAAATACGATTGATAGGCAAATTTCAATTTAGTTACTGCGATTGCCTACGCAATTCAATTGTGTGAAAAAAAGGTAAATATACCTTTGTAAATAGAAACCAAGTTTCGGGTAAATTTCGAGAATTAAAATAAATAATAATAAATATAGAATGGAAATACACTAGAAAAGATGATACACACGTACCAAATTCAGTTTAAACGAGTTGTCCTGTCAGTACCCATGTCAGAATTATAGCGAAACTTCACGCTTAATGAGTTTAAAAATGTAAATGTTAATCTCGCTTTTAAAAGAAATGTATATATGTATATATATATATGTATAGGAATGTATATATTCAATGCTAGTAGAAAAGACTACGTGTTAAAATTGGGGCGCTACATTGACTAGAGCGAAAAATTTGATTATTAGATTGCTGGCGATCTGTTTAATAATAATAATAATAATATTAATATCAAATATAATAATTAGAAAAAATGTAAAGGATTTCAATGCAGGAAAAGTAAATATTTTTACTTGATATAGACATATTAAATGATAATAGACAAAAGTAATATTAATGTACTTCGAATAATACAACGAATGAACACAAGCAGAACGCAATTAATGATTTGACAACTACAATTATAAAATTTAAAAGGCTGGAAGAATGCTTGTCAGAGCTAAATGCACAAATAACTAAATGCATACATATACAAATATATACACATATTTATGTATATGATCGGCAATGTATCGCTTGCCATTGAATAATAACATAATAAATCATCAATTGGCAAGGCTAATCTTAATTTGCTGTTTTACATTTCGATTTGATGTTCCTCTGATTGTTGTTCGTTCAGTGGGAAAATATGTTCATAATTGAAGAATTTAAGTTTATTTCTAATGATTTACTTTTTGCTGAACCGTATTAAGTCTTGTTGGGATTTGCTTACGTTTCGAAGTTTTCACATTCATCGAAGTTAAATCATTTTATTGGCTTCAAATAGACATGGTCCAAGATTCGCCTTTAACTTTAGCTTATTCCGCCTTATGTGGCACCTTATGTGGCATCACAGCTCAAGTACTCTAATCTCACTCTCAATTTAAATCGGGTTGATTTCAACTTAATACACTGTGGATTTCTACATTAATATCTGTGTAACTATCTAAATATGTACATATATATTTTAAATGTCAGCGCTGTCAAAGAAATTGAATTATATTTTAAATGTCTGTGTTCGCGTGAGTGTCTGTGCCTGCTGTATTCCGATACGTTTAATTTTATACAGGGGTGAATCGAGGACAAATAAAATATACTCATATGTTATTTTATTACACCGCAGAGATAAATAAATAACTTTTGACAAATAAATAAAAAAAGTGTATGTGAATCTCTCGCTTTTGAATGAAAATTTCATTTTACTATCCTATTCTGTATATATGCAAATAAATAATAAATACTTTTATGCATATCATGGGGAAGCGTTACGCAATTCCCCTAACAGTTTAAGTAAGCATGCCGGCAGTTAAGAGTTGTATTTGCACGACTGGCAGATACCCAGTAAAACAAATATTTTTTTCATGCTATCATAATCAGTGTCGCAAACCGCATGGTATTTGGGCATAGGCTCGGGTCACGAATGGGTTCCAATATTTTTCGGTATTCCGTTCCGTTATGGTACTATAGAACTAATGAAATCGGTTCTGAATTTCAATTGGTAAAGTTGCTGTTTCCTTTTCCATTTGACGTCCTGATTAAAATACATTTGCACAAGAACGAGGGGGAACTGTACACCAAATGTTCTTTAATGTTCTCTTAAAAAAGTCTTCATTCAAGGAGCAACTGATGAAACTGTATTTATGCACATGTCAGGGGCGACTTCCCCACATGTTTGGAACTATAATTCAGTTATGCATATGCCGGTTTTTTTTTTCATTTCTTTGTCTGTTGTTGGGCTCATTGTTTATTAACAATCGCAGATGAATGAAAATAAATAAATCCGAAAGAAACTTGCTTACGTCAGAACAAAATGTTTGGCGGCTGTTTTCCCTACTGTCGAATGATGATGGTCATGATATGAATTTGAACAGTTTTGCTACGCCCATCAGCAAAGATCTGCAAGGCAAACATTCAAATCTTGAACAGCAAAATGGAAAGCGCAATAAACACATGTAAGCAAAATTACGCGAGTGATGAACTTGCGAATACCCTATGTAGACATTTAATGTAAAACCATTATGTTAAGCTGAGAGAGTAGTTTTGTTTACTCTTTGTGTTTAGTTGATTACAATTGGTTTCTCTCTGCTTTTATTTAAATTCTAGCTAACATGAGCGACTGTCTATATACATAGACAGCATTTATAAGTCCAGTTGCTAATCAACTAATTATTATCAAAATGAATTTTCCATCGAAATAAGTTTGAACTCTTCTCTTTGGTTTTATGTGTTGACTGCTTTCAAATACATTTTCCTTATCTCGGCAATTAGCTCACCAAATTACATTTCCAAAGCGCTAAAACTGTTTTCACTTGCTGTTGTTGTGGTATTTGCAAGCTCTTAGGCCAAAACGGCTTAGTGCCAGCAAACAAACACACACACACATGGCCCATATGTGAAATGCAAATGACGGGACCACAAGGACGACTACTCCTGTCGTGCTTTGGGCGCTGCTTATATTATTTGCGCATTTGTGTGATTTATTATGAAAATTTGTCGCCAATGACACATTTCAATGGATGCGGGTTTGTGTGTGCCATAATATTATAAACTGAGCAAAAAAGCATTGCATTACCTACCTTTATAAATGCCATATATATATATGCATATATATATATTTATATAAATATCGTTTGAGCAACTCTTTGATTGTTTTGGTTTCAAATTATTTTCTCCAAAAAACGAAGAAAATATACAATGTAATATGCACGAAAAATCAACGAATATTTATTTAAATTTAAGCATGTTTTAACATGTTTAAACAACGCAGAAAGAAAGAAAACAATTCATGTGTGACCAGAGCTTCGATACCAATCGATATAGCGATACTTAAGTATTAATCGTTGCAGCGATATTCAAACATATTTTAACAATAACATGTAAAAAACATTCCAAATTTCATTTATGCTTATATTAATATTTGTGCACATAAAACAAAAAGTAACAAAACAAAAACAGCTAACAGAAAGGGAAATGCGCTTAAGCGAATACAATTCTGCAAGTGAACTCGCTGATAATGATATGCGTACATCATGCATGGCTTGCTTGATTTTTCTATTGATTTTTGTCTACACACACATACACACAAACACACACACACACACAGTCAGCTTTTAACATTAATGTAGCATACTTTTTTGGCCTGATGTGGCTCGAGGCCAAAGAATGAGCACAGACTGCGGTTGTGTTATTGTGGTTGCAATGAAACATTGCATTTCACTGCTATGTGGATGCCCCTAGCCACAACAAACATACACATACACATACACATACACATGCACCCTCGCACACATTCACATTTTTCGTTGCAGCTTAACTCTCAGCCTGCAAAGCTCAAATGTCGATGTAAACAAGAAATATTGGGTTAATAGTCGGCAAACTCAATTGACAACAAATTTGAAGCTGATTTAATAAAAAAGTTGAATATACTATGAAATATCAAAAGCCAATATTTTACACACATTTTTTGATATTAAAAATATAACATCAATCTATAAACTAGGCCTTAGACAATTTTGTTTTTTTGCTTGAACTCATCATTTGAGACATGTAATTACTGGAAACAGCACCTGACACGTTCGTAAGGGGGGCATTACAGCAACCGAGACCCAATTTCGGTCCCCTTCGTCCCCCCTCACCCATCCCACCTTGACATGTGTCAGTCAGCCTGCATTCAGTTGCATCTGAAGTGCTCACCAAATGAGCTGTTGTCCATCAGATAAGACATTGCTCTATCTGTGTGTGTGTGTGTGTGTGTAGATCTCCGTATGTGTGTTAGTGTCCTTGACACTTGTTAATATTGCTGTCGTTATTCTCGGACTAACTAATTAAGCGAAAGCCAATTGGTTGCAATTTCATTTGGTTGCCATGACAATCATCGTTGAACTTGTAATTGAATCGACACCAATGCAGTTGTCAATCTATTTATATAAGCACAAGCTCCCAACACACTCAGCCACCCTCCCCCAGCTGCTGGCCCTCCTTCAACTCCTCCTCCTGCTCATAACAAACATTTAGCTCTTGTCCATAATATATGCAGTGCCATAGTCTGAACATGACACAACGTATAATAGGACATAATAAAACTAATGCGCAAAAGACCCACCCCCACACACACACCTCGAAAGCCCTGCATGCCTTCCATCGACCTTGAGTCGAATACGCGCAGATGACATTGCTAATAAGAATGACTGCTGGGAGTCAGTGAAGTGACAATTATTGTGCTTCTGGAGAAACATGTAGTAAAAAAAGTGTTTTTTAAAAGAATTCCTAGGTGAGAAATATCAAGGTTAACATAAGTAAAAAGCAGCAATTTCAAGGCTAAGAGAATCAGCTCCTTAAGCAATTTCTTCACATCGATATTAAATTTATTAATTTGCTGCGGAAAAATATAAAATTTGAATCGATTGCACAATCACAGAATATCGCAGTCATGCTTTAATCCAATTGAAAATAACAAGCATCATATTACTTTGCTTCAAATTTAATCAAATTATATAATTTTCTTCTCAATTTTGTCTTCTCCTAATCAAAACAAAAAACAGCAATGAATATCAATGTATTTTAAGTACCTATTCAGCTTCTTTTAAGAAGTATCACTATAAACTTCAACTTCAATTTGTCTCTTTTGGTTGTCGTAAAATTCATTGGATTCCATAACGAGTCACCAATTTGGGGCTCATAATGAATTTGAACATCAACCCCATTGCTATAGTTAATTGCTGCGAACTTAGACACAGTGGCTAAAACTGAACCTAATTAGGCGGCGCACAGTGCTTCACAAGTGTCAAAATAGGGAGAACAAGGAGAAATATAATCGTTAACCAAATGAGCTTAAGTTGAGCTAATAAAGTCCTCTATTACAGATTTCAGTGAAATTCACTTGAAGCTTTAATGTGCTTTTGTAATATCTAAAGAATTGAGCTATAAAAGCTCATAAGCCAATATTTTGAGAAAAATGCTTTTTGAAATTCAGAAATTGGTAATGAAATTTGCACTCCCGACTGATATCTTACAGTTTAGCTGTTGTCTAACTTAGAAGCCTATAAAAATCGTAAGTTTTCCGAATTAAATTACAAACTATGTAAAATGCTTGTAATATATTATAATAAAACACCCAGGAAATTATGCATATATTTTTGAAATTTTAAATTTACATTGGACCCTTAAGATAATTAAAAATAAATTAAAAAAATTATGACAAAAGATCCTTATCTTCCGTTCTTCAAATATATGCTATCTGAATAATAAGGTGAACCAAAATGCAGAACTGATTTTTGTTGTACTTACAAATTGCAAATGCCTTCAAATCAAAGCTAAAATCTGTGAGACTAGAAGTGCACATCGTGAACTGTTGTACTTCAAACTGACAACAAAAAAAAAACAAAAAGCACTGTAACTGCTTTGCCTGTATTTCGCTTTTCATGTTGCACCTACTTTATGCAACCACGCGGCGTATGCTTGATATTTTTGATTGCCGACTGCTGCCTGCTGCTGCAAAACTTTGCACAAAATACAGGCAAGAAAGGTCGCGCTTAGTGCCATAGAAGATGGAAAGGGTGTGTGTGTGTGTGTGTGTGTGTGTGGGGAAATATTAATGCTTCTGCTGTTGCTACTAAATCAGATTTTAAGTGAAATTTGCGGCAGCTCTGGCTGAGGGCAATGCCATCAAGCCTCCGAATTCACTTAGCTTGACATCAATTTGCATATGCCAGTTGCAAGTTGCAAGTTGCAAGTTGGGCACCTACCACACGTCACATGTGCTACCTGTACTAGATGTTGCCTGTTCTTGATTTCTAGGTTACGGCTGCCCAAAGTTCGGCTCCGTCAGAGCAGTCATCAGCAAGTCCCTCTGGCAAACTAACTAACTAACTATAAAAACTAACTATATATGAACAATGGCAATAAAAGTAGTAGAAATAATGAAAGCAATTGTTAAATAACAACATTAAGGTATAATTAGTGCATTTTGCTTGCACTTTTACTATACTACAAAGTTAACAATTAGTGGCGAAAACCAAAAGGTAGAGAGGAGATACCCAGTACACTGTCACAAAACAAGACCCAACCTTTCAAAATTGATTGTTATTGATTAGTGAATGCTATACAGGAACAAATATATCGGATCATAATAGATACGGTTAATAATATAATACGGCTAAATAATAATAACAAATAATATAATATAATAATATTAAGCCAAACACACAGGTGGACATAAATACAAATACCGACTTGGTCCACATTTCATTTGTCATATAGTATCGGAATAGTCCATAACTGTTAGGCTCGGATGCAAATTTCTTATCAAGTATACGTACATATATCAAGTATACGTGCATATATCCAACAAAACTGAACACTCTGTACTAAAATCCAAATGAGTAAAGTCCCCGTAAAATTGAACGACATACTTGACACCACATCCGGCATTTAATTTTTTCTCATTGAGTTTACTTTGCGCGCCATTTAGCAACAGAGAACAACTTTTGAGTTCCCTTTTCAGTTCCCTTCTCTTCTTTCTTTCTCGTTTTGTGTCCGGAACCCATTGAAAATGTACAAAACACGAACATTGAGCTTTAATAGAATATATCAAAATTCCCATTTGAATTGGCTACTCACAAAGAACAAGTTCTAAAAAAAATCGAATGCAATCGGGAAAATATTCAAATTAAAGATTGACAGTCTTTTTTGTATCTCTTCCAATTTGTGATGTTAATTTTATGTTATTCTTGTATATAGAATACTCAGATCACAGCCAGACAACAACAGACTGCGAGGTTTGGTTAGGTTCGCTCAAGCGAGTGTTGGCCAATAAAGCCGACAGACTTCGGGCGGAAATAGCCCGTTTTGCTGCCGTGTTCAGATTCTACTTCGTTTTCCGCTTTATAAATTTGCTAACGGAGATAGGTCGGTAAGAAAGGAACTTCCCAGGTGCCGAATCTCAAAGTGTCGAGCAGATTCTTATTCTTTCTTCCCATTTAATTTAAGTTTAAATTTAAAAAGTTGTAAATTTATAAGAGCATGTAATCCTCGGCTTGTCTAAAGAAGCCCTAGTTTTTTTTTTTTTTTTAAGAAGAAGAAATGGCCAGCGCTGGCATCTGAATAACGAATGCGTCGTCGCTTCCATTTGTGCAATTTTTCAATTTTTAATAAAGGGAACGAGCAAGGTCAGCCGCCAATTTTTATGGCTGGTTGCGGGGTGGGTGACGAGCTGAATGGATGGTTGGTTGAATAATTGGATGGTTGGGTGGTTGAATGGTTAGTTTTGGGCCGAACGGGGCTAGCGGGATTGGGATTTAGTGGCCTGAATGAAAATAAAAGCGAAACGCGCACCAAAACTGGCGAACATTGCGGTTAGATGGACGCCCCACTGAATTGTCCATTTTGAGGGGCCTATAGGCCAATGAGCCACAGAGCTTAGTTCAAGGGCCGCCCCACACACACACACACACACACACACACACACACACACACACACACACACAAACACACTCAGACAGTTCCCACTCTCAACATAAAAAGTAATAATTAAAAAGTTTACAATCGAACTCGCTGCGCAAATAAAGCGTAAGATACTAAAATAAAATTGCCACTTCAGCATTTTTTCCCAGGTAGTTGGCGAGTTGCAGTTAACCACTTTTAAAAAGTTGCCAACTATTCATAGTGGCTCCTTCAAGGTTCTCGATGCCAATCAAAGTGCCCAGCAAACGCACCAAAGTGGCGCCAAGTGATGTGGAATCATTTAAAGTCGAGTAAACGTATCAAATTGTTTTTCAGTTAGTCTGCATTTATTTTTAACTCTCTTCTCTCTCTCTCTCTCTCGCTCTCTCTCTTTGTCTATCTAATGTTGTCTTGTTGCCTTTTAAGTCTACCCATGATATTAACATAATGTATATCCATAAAATTTGCTTTTTAAATATACCTTTGTTTAATTTGACAACGTCGCTGTAAAATGTATCTACATACAGTGACGGCCAAATAAATATCACCTTTTTCAGTTCAGAGCTTTAAAAATTGACTTTTTTGCTGCTGGCAGTTACACTACAGTTTAGTTTACACTACACTAAGACAATTTACCAAGGACTTAACAATGAGGCAGAAGCAGAGAGAGAGGGAGCAAGATCAATGAACTGTGCCACCCCTAAAGGTAACATGATCAAAGTGACCGAGGAGGCACCTACATAAACTACACCATTATATAATATATATATATATATATATATATATATATATATATATATATGTGTGTGTGTATAAATATATGAAGTTGAAGTTGGCTTCTTGGCTAATCAGTGGAATTGCGGCGCGCGTATCCCGTGCGGCCAAAAAACAAATGGCGATTGTTTGCCCAGTTCTGTGCAGACAAAGGAAGGGGGCGGTGGGGTGGGACGGGGAGTGGGGGTGGGTGTTTGGCTTGGCAATGCGCTTGATTATTTGAGGCTGACAACTTTCTGCTGTGCCTGCACTTTGCATGAAAGACAAAGGCGCTGTGAAAGCCATACACATATCAGACAATGTTAAGAGGCAGCGGCAGCGGCACCGGCTGCGACTGCGACTGCGACGTCGACTGCAAAATTATGACCAAGGCGGGGTGCAAATGAGTGGGGTTGGGTGCGTTTTTAGACGGGTCGCTTCTCATATAATTTTATTGTTGTTATTATGGCTAGCGCTTTGTTGCCAGCCTCTCGCAACGGCCAAAAACTGTTGCATTGTATTCTCACACACACCAGCACACACACACACACACACACACAAAACAAAAGACAAAGGAATGCCAGCAGCCACAGCGCACGAAGACGAATGGAGGGCAAAGCACGGCCAGAGAGAAGCTCTTTTGCTGCTTATTGTTGAAAACACGCAACGGTTGTGGACAGGGAAAATGGACCACAGCAGCTTAGTTAGGGTGACTTGGGGTTTTGGGGTATCTGCAGTCAGATACGAAGTGCAGGTTCTTAAAACAAAGCGGCAATAAAATGTTACTCACGGTGACCAGGCCAGTGCTGAACAGTGTGTCAAGATTATACAAAATGCCAAGCAATGAGTAACAAGGGAGTAATTAAGGGATAACAATAAAACAATCAAACACTTAACAAGTGCAGAAGTGCACTATGTATATACATATATATATATATATATATATATATATATATATATATTAAGTTAGGGGAGATGCTTTCTTCTGCCTTTTACATACTTTTTACCATTACATTTTACACTTTTAACCGAAAAACTGGTGAGTTTCACTAGATGTGATTGAAATGCGTGTTAAAACAAATGTTAGCTTTCAGCTAGTCTCATTGTCACTTGGGTGGCATACGTAGATATGTGTGTAAGTATTCAGTTAGTAGCTCCCTGGCTTTTACAAGCTATTACAGGTCACACTGTGCTCGCCGTACTTCATGGGTCTTCGTCAACGCCTGCGGTCTTGAGCCTGGTCTTTCGTATTAATCAGACAAGCAGAGCATTGAAGGCAAATGTGTGTGTGTGTGAGTCGGACATATACTCGTAAGTGTACTTACAGTGTTCCACATACATTAGAGCAGACAGAGAGAGACAGCTGGAGACAATAATTTGCATGTGAAGCAGCAGATGCAGCTAGAGCAGCTTTGGGGCCGCCTTTACATGCATCACTTGTCCTACTTCTAAAACACTGAGTATAGGCGTATATGTGTGTGTGTGTGTGTGTCTGTGTGTGTGTGTGTACTTGGGTGGGGTGGTCTGACCTTGATCTTGGTAGATGTATGTCTGTGTTTACTATATGCGCAAGTGAGCAGACAGTAAAGGCGACTGCTGCTTAATAGGCCGGTAAATAGTCAGCGAGAGAAATACAGAGAGAGATAGAGAAAGCCAAAGATAAGATGAGAAAATCATATAGAGATAAGCTGGAAAGACGTAAGCAATTGAATTGAGATTCATTCACATATCTGGTAATTACAAATCAGAAATAAAAAGAGCTTTTCAAGCGACACGTTCGAAATTGATAGAATCGCAAAATGTGCGCTGTATATTTATAAAGATACTTATTCTTAATAGATACTTTTATTTCAATTCTCTTCTACACAAAGCAAAGTTAATGACTGACGCTTTAACCGAATCGCCTTAACATTTTGTCATATTTAATCCGTTTGCTTGGCAACAAATGGTTCTCGTTGCTTGTACTTCATTCTGGCAACTGACCTGGAATGCGAGACGAAATGATTATTGTTGTTGGAGTTGCGCTGTCAACCTCAAACCATAGAATATAAATAATTTAATTGAACAGCATTTATTTTTGCTTGTAAATTAATTAAGCAGCAATAAATAGAATTTGGCGAACACCCAAATGCAGCAGCAGCAGCAAATTTAGCACAAAAAAACAACAGAAGGAAATCCACCCACCCGCATGTGCTATATTAAGCATACGCCCCATGGTACAATAGCAGCCAGTTAGCTTGTTAGTCTGCGGGCAGCAATAGGCAGAAATTAAGCAGCTTTCTATTTTTATGAAGCACTTTAGCTGTTTTGCTATAATAGTTCGTCAGCAGACATTAAATCCTTCGTGGAAGGAGATTTGCCACATCTGAATTGCCACCTTAAACCAATCACAAGTAATTAGCAGCCTCATTAAGTCCAGTCCTTTCCTGCAATATAACAACGCCCATGCTTTTTATGTTGCTTTCGTGCCTTGAAACGCATGCCGTGGATTAATTAACTGCCAACATGTTGCTTATATCAATAATGTGGGAAATGCAAGTTAATCCCCTTATTCCTGGAACTTGTGCTATGCGTGGGACACGAATCGGCTTATCTTGTTAACCTTTTTCATTATTGAGTTGAGTTAAGTTGGGATGCACTTGCTTGTTGTTGGCGATATCCTTCAAAGATCGGCATGTGCAAAGCCTCAGCAACAGCCTTAGGATACTTATGTCTGAGATATGTATGTATAAGATATGTCTGTCTTCAATAGCAGCAAATGCGATTCCAGTCCCCAGGGCCAGACGGGAATTATAACTCGGGCGAGAGGACAAATGGTGATCCGCCTTAAGCCTGGATCTGTGGACGATGGATATTTAAATGAGTTGCATGTAAATTGCAATGAATGCTTGCCAAATGAACAGCAGACAATGGGCATGCTCTGATTAGCTGGCTACAGCCTTGGCAATTAAAGTTACACTGGATAAGGCCGCCAACACAGAGGCACACACAATCCGCAACAAAAAGCAAAATAACGAAATGCAACAGCCAACAGGGCAAACGGAAGGGCATCAAACACACAAACAAACAAACAAAACAAAACAAAACAAAGCAAAAATTAAAAGAGAAAATAAAAAACAGAAAACAGAAAACAGAAAACCGCCCAAATGTCTGCGCACAGCAAGCCAGCAACGCCAGCTAAAGCGGCAACTAAAGCAAAAAGCCAAAAGAAAAGATAAACACACAAAAAACGTTTGCCGGGGGGGCTGTGCAATGGGGAGGGTGGGTTGCGGTGCAGTACACAAAGGGGAGAGCGCCAGCGAGAGCGGCTTATGTATGCCTTTGGATTTAGTCAACGCAGCGCAGCAAAGTATGCTACTATTTTTTGTCTGTATTCTCCTTTTCGTTGCTTTTTACTTGTTGTGTTCTTTTGTTGTAATGGTCAACAACAACATCATAATGAACAGCAACAGCAACAGCATCATCATCATCATCATCATCGTCATCATCATCAACATCATCATCATCATAAGCTGCTTAGCTGGGCAGTTGCATTTCCATTTATTTAATTTGTATCTGCAGTTTTCTACATGTGATCTGAAAAGCTTGCAGCTATTTAAGAATACAAGTTAAGAAACCTGATACTATTTGTTGCCGTTTTAATTAAGTTAAATACATTGGATCTGCATTTTTGTAATAGTTGAGTTAACTAAATTGAGTGCAAGCTCGAAGTTCCACAAGTAGATGCACAATTACACATCTATGGGTTCCAGTTGAAGATATAATTAAAGTTATCCATACGCTTTGGAGCCCTTACGATCTTGTGTTTGTGTAAAATCAATCAAACATAAAATGTAGTTTGCTTTTCAAATTTCAAAGCCTTAATTTATAACGTTTAAATGTAGCTAGGCACTTGGAAAATGTGTTCATCTACAGGGCTTAAACCTTAACAAAAATGGGACTGATCGAAAGAACTTGAACGCCAGCATTATTATTACTATTTCCATTATTTGTGCGCATTTAGTATTTATAATTATATTTCTCATCAGTTTGATATGAGCAGAAACAGCAAAGTACTCTGAGCAGAGTGTTGAGACTGGTACGATGGTGCATGTGGTGCCTACCTCCGCAAGTGTCATTTTTCTTGTCCATTTGGGTGTGCAACTCATATGGAAATTTATGCAGATGGTCGCAAAAGGCCAAAAGGCAAAGTTGGTGCGGAGAATGCCAATGTGTGTGTGGTACAACAACATGCAACAACAACGTCAAGCTAGATCTGATTCTGAAATGTGCCTTTAGCATTATTACGAAACGAATTGGAAACCATTCGGTAATTATACCGATGAATAATTCAATTCAGGTGTGTTTTCATTTGCGGAACGCACAACAAAAAAAATACGTTTTTATTCACAATTAATTTCAGTGTTTTAATACTGATGTTTATCGTGAGCTTATTGATTACGCTTATTCGATTTGGTTCATCTCATTTGCATAATCCTCAAAATGTGGCATTAAAAATATTCATTAACATGGTTTATCCTTTTAAATCAATTCAATTGACAGTGAAATTGTAGCACATTGACACAACAAACAATAGGCTCTTAGTCTATAAAGACCGAAGTGATGTACTAATCCTTTTCATTTTTCACATTGTTGCAATCTATTTAAAATTATTTTTATAAGCTTTGAGCTTTGAGCTGTCAGCTTTGTAAGCGGATCTGGCGGACGAATCGCTTTTGGCGCAGTCAAAAGCTGTCATGTCATGTCATGTCAACTGCTAACTATTCCCCAAAAACCCTTCCAGCCACACACACACACACACACATACTTAGTCAATTGGTGGAGTTCAATCAGTGGCGATTGGCTTGCTGTGACGAGTGTTTACACAGACAACAGCTTAAATAGCAGGCAAAAGTCACACATCGTTCAACATGCAATATGCAACATATGCCACACTTGCCACTTGCCGCACACAGAGGCATCATTCGGCACCCATTTGTGTTAAGCCCTTTGATCTGTAATCCGGATTTCATTACACTTTTACCAACACAATCCGTTTGCACTGCACTTTATGACAGCCGCTGTCAGTGCTGCGGCATGCAGCATGTGGTAACTATGAGAGGCGGGAGAACTCTTATGGCAATTGCACTTGTGACAGCTTAACCCCAAATAAGCCACCAACAACCCAAATTCCTGACTACTAGCATTTGAAAGACTTCAGACTTAAACACAACTCCTTTAATTCGATGCCTTTTACAATATAAACATTGGAATTAACCATAAATATTATTTGACTACAGATGTTATTAACACCTATTATCCCAAATCAATTTCGAGATGCACAATTTATACCTTTTAAGAAATTATTAATTTGATTTATTCTGATCTCTCACAAATTCTACAGCTTTGCTTCCACAGATAATTCTAATTTACGTTTTATTCCCATTTCCATAAGTGCTATCTTTCCTGTACACGATTTCATCACAAGATGTTTGGAAAACTAAGAACTTAAGATTCCAAGCATCAAGTGGACTAACATTTGTATCTTTATTTTCAGGAAACTTAACTTTTCGATTGGTAGAATACTCGTTGCCATTATCTAATCCAGTTTGTGCAAGTGGCTATTTGCTGAACCCATTGAAAATTGGATAAAGCTTGCAATGAAGTTGTTTAAAGGTATTTAACAGGCAGAAGAAAGCATGTCTGATGACAGGAAGTATATACATATATTCTTGATCAGTGACAACAATAATCGAATTGGTTAGTTCATCCGTCTATATCTATGTATATATGAACTTTATTTAATTTCATCGAGAATTGCTCACGATTTGCGAATATCGATACAAATCGATTGCCGATAGTAGCAAAAGATACGATCAACTGTACAAGAAATACGAAATGCACTTTCATATTAAATAAGCTTCGGGTAATTAATCGATAGAAAAACTGAGTTCAGGGTACCTCCTAGTCGAGCTCTCTCGACTAGCACATTTAATCTTGTTTATCTAGTGTTCTTAATCAGGGTCACACACTCACACACACACACACACTCACACTCGCATTTCTCAACCATTGTTGCCCTCGAATTGTATGCTATGCAAATGCAAAATTGAGATTTGGCACAGCATAACATTTGTTTGCCAGTGTGTGAGTGTGTGTGTAATATGCGTATGTGTATATGTAACTGTCAGCTTGGTACGCACACCAGCACACACACACACACACACACACAAATACATACGTGATTGCTTACTTGCATTTCTGACAGCGCCAGAGTTGTGACATGGATAAGAAGGAAACGTTTACGAAGAATGTACAAAGCAAACTCAGCTAAAATTATAGTCCCACAATACGTGAAGACAATGAATTATCAAAAAGCATTGTTTTACATACGATTTGATCGCATCTCGAAAGTTAAGTACAACAAACTGAATAATTTTACTGCTAGAATTTGATCGATTTCTACTTAACACAGATGTGCTATACTCGTAAATAAAATAAAAATGAAATGTTGTAAACAAAAGTTGCAAACTATGAATAATAAACTGAGCTAAACCAGACATCTGCCCCATCTGGCATTCTGAGACAAAAGTTTCATTTTTATCTAAGTTCTTCTTTATTTTATTTGGAGGTAGCATTTGCAGGAAACTATTGTTGCTTGGCAGTTGTTACTGCCTGTTTGATAGACTCCCTGCTCCAGCTGGTATATATACAAACAGATAGACGTACGTGGCTAGATCGGTACGGATTTTGATCCTGATCAAGACTGTATCGGAAAAATCATAGTATCTTCAGATAACCGAATATCGTAAAAGAAGTTTGGTTATATAACCGAATCCCTACCGGAATTTGTATACTTTATATAGGATTGTATAGGATTCGGAACAAAAATTCGTTAACAATAAAACTCAAATGTATTCTTGAGATATAAATTACAAAAAAAAAATAATAATAATAAAAATTGCTTACAAAAATTGCAGTCTCATTGAGCTCATAATCCTTTGTGTGTAGTTCTGCTAGGGTATCACAATTTCGTTATATCCTCTATAGTTGATTATTCTCGTAGTTGTTATTGTTGCTGCCAGTTGTTGGTTGTTAGTTGCACAATATTCGTTGCTAGTTCTAGTTGTTTGTTGGACTTTCTTTACTTTCCTTTGGTCGCCTTGCCTGCTCAAGAATTGCGCCGAGAGCTGTGGGTATGTTTTGTGTGCTGGACTAGCATTGCTACAGTTTTGCTATTTGGAATTGAATTGAATTGAATTGATTTGTTGCCCCTTTGATGGGGCGGCTCCTTACGGAATTGGACAATGCCGCACCCGCCGTCGACTCGTCTGTGTAGGTTATACAACAACTCGACTCATTCTCTTGCTGAACACTTGTCCAAAACTGATAACGAGCCAAAGCTGTCTCGTCAAGAACCCGCATACGCCCACAACCAGCTGCTGGCGACGTGTGAATGGGCATTATGCAACAATACCTTCAATAATACATACAATAATCGACGAACATAATACCATACATAACCATACCTAATTAAATTGTATTTGCCGGCCGAGTGCGAAAGCGCACGCAATTTCGCTTGCATCGGTTTTTGTCATGTGAAACGGCTGCGAAAGTCAATGAAATTTGTATAATCATCCGCAGGTGAAACCAGGCGTAGCACGAACGGTGGCAGCAAACGAGCGTTACGAAATTATTTTGGCAGCTTGCCCGCTCTCAAGGTCTGCCGGTGAAGCCATTTTCGTGGCCGGCGGCATGCAACGTGTAGCAACGCACCAAGTGCTGCTGTCACTGTCAGACGGAGACGAACTTGGCCTCCTGGAAGGTTTTCTATATATATATATATATGCATGTATGCATCTACCTTAGGACTATGGCTTTATTTGATACAATTTTATTTGTAATTCAATACAATTCTTTTTTTTTTACTGTGCGTGTTTCGCTTGTTGTTTTGTGATGCCATTGAATTGAATGGAATCTATTATGCTGACATCTACTGAATGATATAATAGACGACATGAAATCACAGTTCGGAGTCCAACTGATCACATTTTAATTTCGCCATTAAGTGAAAAGGATACACGACAAAAATGATAATACCTTAAGCATGGGTATAGAAACCAAAATGTATTAATGTAATGTAAGAAAAAATATATATGTGGTTTAAAATAGGAATCAAAACAAAAACAGGCATCTCTGCTGCAGAGTATTCAAAATTCGCTGTTTACCTGTGCTCGGTATTGATTTATGGTGTGTCAATCTGACATATTACACAACGTCTATGCAACAGATGCAGACACAAAAGCAAAAACATAACCACAGAGAGCGAGCGAGAACGCGAGCGAGAGCGCGAGCGAGTGAGAACGAACCAATAAAATGTGATGAGCTGTCAGAAACGGTTTTTAACCTGAAAAGTAAAATTACATGCTTGAGCAGTGAGGCATACGGCGCCCTCTATTGTTCAATGTCAGTGCCATTGTCTCAATAATATTTATTATCATTGGTATTAATATTATTGTTATTATTATAAACGCCAGGCGCCGCCTGTCATCCCAAACAATTGGCTGTCATACGGCTTATTCGTATATCTATCATAATCATAGTTCCCCTCTTACGGCTTACGGTGTTTTTCTCTTTTGGCATGTCGTTTTCATTTGATGCAATGCAACAGACCACAACATGAACCCAACTTGTGCAAAACGGCGAATTGAGCAAAGTGTAAAGTGCAAATTCAATGACAACTTGTGTAGGCAAAGTCAACGGCGAAAGCAGCTCAGCCAAGCGGCAAATGTCCTGCGGTGCTGAATACAAGACTTTCACCACACCAAAGCCAACACCACCCACACCCACCCCCTTGGCAAACGAAATAAAGACAAAATGCCTTAAGAATTTGAGCTGTAATTGTAATAGTACCAGCTGATGTAAGAGCCTTGCTCATATTTGGTCAGCTGTTGAGAAAGCCTCACTGGCTGTCCTTAGGTCATCTGCTTTTCCCTCTCGCTCTCTCTCTCTCTCTCTCTCTCTCTGTCTCTATGTCGGTTGCTTTCAATCTGCTTGTATCTTTATATATGCTGTGGCAGGCGTTGCATATTGCGGTTAGCGTTCAACCTCAAATTTCTCACTCGATCCAAATTCAACTGTGTGTCCATATATCCATAAGATTATTTACTTGTTTTTTGCAAAAGATCTTGATTATTCAGCTTGAATTGGCCGTAATTTTTAGTCATTTATTCAGTGAGCGCAGTGAGTCTTAGTAGCTTTCAGTTTGGTTACACTTCTTAAAGTAATTTAATTGAACTGAGATCATACAAAAAGAGGACAGAACGTTGCAAAATACTTTGATACCATAAGTATTATCGTCTGATAAAAGATAGCCAAAAATTACCGATCTTTGAAGGAGATTTATAGTAATCTACCCGCCAAGCTTGCAAAATTATAGTAAATATAGACTTTTGAGAATTTTGGCGGTGGGAGTGGGCGTGGCTGAAAAAGATTATAGAGAAAGGTTATAGCAATCTTCCTTTCAAGTTTGTTAACTATAGCTAACAATAGATTATCGACTCTGTCGATTTTCTAGCCCCCCAAGTGAACATAGCACTCCAATTTTGGCACTGTGCCTAAGCGGGCAAATATCTTCGATATGAAAGTACAAGGACACTGTGCATATACATACATATATACATGGGGTTACTGGCCTCAGGAAACCTCGAAAGCCTTGTTTATCAATCACCGTTTGCCACACCAGATTAACG
This sequence comes from Drosophila basisetae, assembly GCA_035041595.1. Classification (NCBI taxonomy): domain Eukaryota; kingdom Metazoa; phylum Arthropoda; class Insecta; order Diptera; family Drosophilidae; genus Drosophila; species Drosophila basisetae. The sequence continues at coordinate 18,044,982 of JAWNLB010000174.1, forward strand.
CGAATTAGTGAAAGCTGTTGTTCGTTTGAATTAACTGAAATTTTATCGTAGCCAAATTCATAATTAACATCTATTTAGCTGGCATGGAATTCAAAAAGAGCTTAATGAAGTTAATTAACTTTTAAGATGTTTGCAGTTAGGAATTTCGGATTTACATTATCAAAAACATATTTCGAAAATTAATTATTCAACTTTTCTGGTGTCCAAATTGTTAAGACAATTTTTTAAACAATAAACACTTGTCGAGAATGCTCAATTCTATAAATATTTACCTGCCTTTTACTACATTCATTGGGGAATTTATAAATTTGAATTCTAAAAATGTGTAGTTTAATTACGAATTCAAAGCAATGGTTTTAAGAAAAGCCACAAGTTTTCGTTTCAAATTGGTTACTCAGCTTAGCTGTTAAGACCATTGAACCATTTATGCAAGTTTCATGAATATATCTGAATAGTACATAAAACAACCAAATCTCCCACAATTATAAGACCTGTAGTCTCCTTAAAATTTAAAATGGTAGGTATATGAAATTTGCCAAGTATGTGACTGGTAGGCACCTATGAGAACCGATCATTTTTTTTAACACCCATCCTGTTCTGTGACACCTGTTATCAGATGGTATTGCATCTGGTATCAGAGTATTTCGCAGTCGGCTACGCCCGATTGCAACGTTCTCAGTTGTTGAAGTTCTATTCAGGTTGTCAAGGCGAAAGAAATGAATAATTAAGTTTCAATTAATAGTTACGAACTTCGGCCGACGACGTTTTTGGATAACAATACCATAAACTTAAAAAAATGTTACCGTTGCTTAATTTCGATTAGCTTCTCCGGCTCCGGTTCGATTTTGGCACTCTGTTTATATTCAATTTGAATTATGTTCTATATTAATTTTAAAGCGAAAAACCCTTATGCCAAACATGCGCAGCTTAAGTAAATATCCATAAAAGTTTTGCGTCATGTAAGAAACGAGCTGGCTGCTCTTATATATATATATATATATATATACTCGTATATATATAAGCCAACTAGCTTGAGAGCAACATCAACTTGCTCTACTCTACATTTTCGGCCCTTGGGCGCTCTTTTCACAGCGCAATTTAGAGCAGTTACAAATCTCATCACAGCCACGTCGCGACGTCCCCATTGTCAAATCGTGCGAAAGTTTTTAAGGTCGCTCAGGCCCCAAAGCTACACAGCCACAGTGCCCCCCACTCGAACAGTATTCTATCCTAAAAAAAAAACAAATAACTAAAAAAAGAAAGTAAAAAAGAAACCAAGCCGAAACCTAAAATCCGAACCAAATCCATTCGCCTCCGAAATGCCCTCGCTAATGAGCCAACGAGCAAGCGGCCAAGTCAGCTTGGCTAACAATGCACTTTTGCCCCAAAGAGCGAACAAAGAAGGCGAAAAATTATGGCTCGTTATCCCCCCTTTTAATGAGCCATCATTGCCTTGTCTTTCCTTTTCTATTTGATAATGAGTTTAGCGTCAGATTTCATATTTCCATATTCTTAACAATTTGCGAGTTTTAAAAACTTTTCAAATATGCACTTCTTCGATTCATATCAATCGCATCTCAATAAAAAAACTTCTTTTACTGAATCCAAAATTGTACTACACTCAATAATCTAGCGAAAAATAGGGGCACTCAAGATGCCCTAAATCATACGATTAATTATGATGAAGAAGATAAGCTGATGAGACACATATGTATGGCGTCTATTATCATATATATTTATAGTTTTATATTAATATTTTAAAGATGATACGCCCTAATTTGGCGAACATATAACCGAGCACAATATTGATCAACTGTGGTAAAATTCATTTAAAATGACATGTACAGACAGGGTATCTGCTAGTGTCTTATTACTTTTATTCAAGTTTACAACATTGCATATTTTTAATAACGTGGAATTTCAGTGCATTAAATCAAATATGTACTTCTGATATTAACCATTACGTATACGTCATGTTGTCGCGTTCAAAGCCAAGCATCAGCAAACTGACAACTATGTACAGGCAGAAAGCTGATGACACTGATCGAATACACAGTACCCTATATTAGACGAAGCCAGAAACTCAAAGCTGAGCTTAAATAATACTTGCAGCATATCAATTTTGAACTTGTTATACTTGGCCCAAGTGGAACTAAATGCACTCGACCAGTTCTGTATTTAACTCAGCTTACACTATACGAATTTTTTGTCCTTGATCCAGCATGCATATATACACATAGTATATATATATTGTAGTATTGCCGCATGAATAAACGGTGTTGCAGTTGCTGTTGCTGTTTGGATGCTACTCGCCCAAATTGTCTTTGAGTTCGCTTTATATAATTTCATAAAAATTTCAAGCTTGCTAGTTGTTCCAACGAATATTAATTACATCATACCCCATCCCCACAAACCCCAGAAGCCCCGCAACCCACTCAACCATACACTCGCCCCAGCAGCGCGCTCAGCGTTTATGTAAGCGAAAGCCGGAAGCTTGGCCCAGTTGCAGCAATGTGCCAGAAGCCCGTGCTGCAATTATCTGTACATCATTTGGCCCGAAAAATAGCTGCATACTGGCTTTTCTTGTTAAATGCTTAGTAATAGCAGCGCAGTACGCATGCTGCAGCCTGCTTATTAATTAGTGGCCCGGGAACGGCTTCTATCATGCAATTAAGTCAATTCTGCTTAAAAGTCACTGAGTCTGAGTCTGAGTGTGCACGTGCGGGTGTGTGTGTGTGTGTGTGTGTGTGTGCCACTAAATCAACAGAGAGTTATTTGAGGTGCTCAGTCAAGGTGGGCCACCTGCCCAAGTGAAAAGGGTCTGACAACAACTACTCCTACGATTTAGGTCACCTGGCAGATGTGACAGCGCAGAAAATGTAAAAATGCCGTGCTGAACAAATGAGTACCTGAATATACGTATATAAATATATAATTGGTAAATATATGTTGACTTTCAGTAATACTTGAGTTTGAGTTTACTGATTTTAAGATTTCTCGAGGCACTAGGCTAGTTCAAGTTTATTAATTATGTCACTATTCATTTTTGCACCTCGGCTTGCTTTAATTATGCATCTTAAGTGTATTACTCGCAGAGACGTCGAATCTATATGCACATATTGTATTCGCCTGCGTCACAGAATTTTAAAATTGGGGTGCGACGTCCACTAGGACGCTAGGGGGCTGAGAAATCGATCAAAATCGATAAGTGCAAATCGATAAAGAAAGATATCTGTCGCAATATGCTAGTTAGAGTCACCGAATTAGTAGGGTACATTGCTGGTGACATCCTTTATAATATCGACCACGTCCGTCCCACCCGTATCTTCTATAGATACCATACGAGTATATCCCACAGTTTTTGACCCAAAGTTGATAAAAAATTGAAAAATGGATCGATGGGATTCTGAATCAAAATGTATGTATATTTATTCTACTTTGTATGATAATAAATTGAGCTGAGCAGTACGGTGAATGCAACACATTTATAATCTTTTGGATTAACTAACGCCCACATAGCCGACTTCAGTTGTTTGCTTAACCGCATTCGGGATAAACTTGGCTTTTTGCCAGGAGCAATCAATGTCAGAGCGTAAGTCGGCTAAGCTGAGTCGGCGACAGGAGAAGCGCTGTTGCTTCTACTGCTTATGGCGATGATTAGCATCATGGCGATGATGCAAAGATAGAAATATTGAATAACGCCAACGAATGCATTCCAATGTTAAAAATAAACAATGATAGACTGCGTCACTGACTGGATGCGATAATAATAAAAACGCTGCTTCAGCAACACACATTTCATTTGTATCTCGTTCATGTGTAAAGCACATACTTGGATAGCTGATTGCCTTGCTTTACCAAGATTTTTAATTAAAACTCAAACCTTCCTCCCACCCACAACTCAGTGATCCCTCTCATCACAGAACAGGACTAAGAAACAAAGACATCGAACTAAATAACTATTCAATGAGCGATGATAGGCAGCACTTATTGATACCCATATCAACTTATAATAATAATCGGTTAAGATAGGAGTACAGGGTATTATAATTTAAGCGTGAAGTTCGTAAGGCATTGAAGATACTTCAATATCAAGTCGATATAGCCTTGTTCGATTGTTTCTATCCAAACTAGTCCCTCACTTTTGAAACTATCTTGAACTTTGGAATATAGGTTCTCGTATATCGATAACTGTCTCCGTTTCACGCATATTGATATAAATCGATTTCCGATACAAAGATATAAGAGTAATATATAATCTTGAAAGACTTTTGTATCGTGAGTTAGCATAGGCGTCGATGTCTTTGAAACAGTTAAGGATAATATCATTGAATATTAAATAAAATTGCAAACTTTTGTGTTTTTTTTTTTGGTTCTTGTCAGTGATGAAATTTGATGATAAATGATGCAGCTGCCTGGCATCAACAAGCCTGGCTGCATTCCCACCATCTCCACCAGCAGCATCATCATCCCTCAGCGATTCGCTCGGAGGGCGGCCAGAGCTGCCTCCACATCCACAGCGACAGTCACAACCCTATCGATGTCCATGACGCAAAGCGGTAGGCGCATGCTCAACAGGACAATGACATCCACAGCCACAGCCACAACCACATCAACATCAACATCGATATCCACACATTCGACAACAGGCAGCAGCAGCAGCACATCAAAGTTACCATCGCAAGTCATCAGGGGATTGGCGGATGTGATCAACGGCACGGAGCTGGATATGACGGCAGCAGCAACAGCTGTTGGCCTCGATGCCACCGTTCCCGATCCTGCCACCACCAACTCCTCGTCCTGGAACTCAACATTCTCAACAGCCTCGGCCAACAGCTATGACAACTGTGCGGCAATGTTTGCCAACTACACCCAGCCAGTAACAGGTCAGTATCTTTCCCTCTGTGTGAAGGACACACACTGTCTGAAAATATATATATCCTGTGGCACCCATTTGTCGTATCTTATTAATCAACCCACATCAATTTCATTCAGTTTTTGATTAGAAATTCATGTTCATTACACAGATCAGCGCAAGATAATTATTTGTGTTTGAGTATTTTGAATACAAAGCAAATATTTTTAATTATTTATTAGTCAAAGTTTTTGCGATATGCAGGCTTTCAAAATCTGTCAAAAAGTAGTTTTCCAAATGAAAAATAAAAACAGATTACAAAATCGAATAAAAGCAACAAGATTTGATATAATTTTACATTCAAGTAAATTCCGACCTGAAACTTTCGATACCAAAATTAAATTTTAATGCAAAATGCTGAAGGTTGTGTTCAATATTGCCATAAAAGGTGAACCGACTGGACGTTACGTGATGGACATTTGTACTCGGTCGCAATGCATCGATCAGTTGGTGACCATGTCGGACAAGAGTCAATTTCTGCTCCGCAAAACATTGGCTAATTGCAGATTGCCTCAAATGTCCACGCTGACGGCGCAAAGCGGTCAAGGCGATTCCTTCGAAGAGTCCCATCTATTCTCGGCAGTTGAGTGCCCCCCCAATTGTGGACAATAGCACACCAATAACAACAACATTTGCGGCAACAGCAATCACAAGAACAACACCAGCTGACAATTAGAGTGTGCTCATCAAATTCAAATAAATACATTTTTTTAATAATGATATGCCATAATTTAAAGAAGGCGAGCTACTAGACTTGTACGAGTATTTCATGTTTTATGCAACAGCTGCATACACTCAGAAAACATGTTAGAAATGCACTGTAAAATGTAAAAACAAACAAAATCATTTCTATGAGAAATCAAGTTTCCAAATCGCCAATCCCAAAAATGCCGAAGTTTTTTTTAAGGCATATTTTCTATTATTAAGAAATGCATTTCTAAAAAGTAGAAAAATCTAATATTAGAATTCTTCTATATATATATCAACATATCTTTTCTAGATTTTAGAAAAAAATCATGCTGAATTTACTAAATGCAAACCATGGAAACCATTTAGAAATTTACTTTCTGTATAACAAGGTGTGCCACCAAATGTATGGCGAATTTTTTTCCTGAGTGTATGCAGCCTATCAGTCACATACTACATGTGGCACATTGTGCACTTGCAACCTTGGGCTAGCTTCGTTGTTTGTTGAACGCCTGTCACCTTGCTAGCAAACATGCATTACCCCACTCACCTTCTCTCTCTCTCTCTCTCTCTCTCTCTCTCTATTTGTCTTTCTCGATGTGTGGGTTTAGGCCTGTATTGCAACTGGACTTGGGACTCGCTGCTCTGCTGGCCACCAACGCCGGCTGGGGTCATGGCTCGCATGTATTGCCCCGCCGGCTATCACGGTGTCGATACGCGCAGTAAGTAAACAGCCAACATTCAGATATATCCACAACGAGTCGCAGTTGCACTTGCAACCAACAACATTCGAAAGCCAATATTAGACGTCCCTAAAATCCTTGTTCCACTATCAACATTTCTTTCATTCCATTTGTATATTTTTTGCAACAACAACTAATGACAACATTCTGTACATTCAAGAAATACATAAAGAAATTTGTGAATTTTAAAATTCGTGTCGATGTTGAAAGAAAACTATTTCATAATCAATGTAACAAATAGCTGATATTTCAAGAGAGGTAAGCGATTATATTATTATTCGACTATAATTAAACAATTATGAATAAAGACAACTAAATTAATAGTTTGGCAAAACGATGCAAGTCAGTTTTATATACGAGTAAGTCAAATAATGGAATCGTCGAATGTTAAGAATGTGCATGTATGAAATGTTGAGTATAGTGGAATCTGGCTATAATAAACTTGTTAATTTTTTTTTTGTTTTGGGTTTGATAAACCGGAATCTGAATAGGAACCGCAACTTTGCCAATTGTAATTCTGCACCAGCCATTTATAAGTCTTTCGGAAGCATTACTTTTTACACCGTATACTAGTTGGACTTAGAAAAAGTAAAAGCTGCAGCCAGCCTAGGAAAATGCCAAACTTTATCTTTCTCTTGCAGTCTCCCGCTCTCACTCTCTCTATCTCTCTTTCTGTCAGAGCAGAGTGGACTACTTGGACAAGGCAAGGCATGCAAGTCACGTAGTCGTCAAGATATATTTGCCTCAAGGAGCGCAACTAAGCGTATACAACGAAAGGAACGGGCACAATAAAAAGGAATAAATAGTTCAGAGACTTATTTGAAAGGAAGAAATGAAAAGGATGAATGAAATGGCGTTGGCTACATGTTGGCATCTGCAATGAAAACTACCTGATTTTAAGATATGACCTGTCTGAAGTAAATTGAACGCAATTCCAAGCAGCTCTTTAAGCTGTGCATATCCAACAGGGCCAAGATTGCATTCGCAATGGTCGTGCGACTGCCACAACCGATTTACACACACACACATTTAAATATATATATATATGTAACCCTATACATATATATACATATACAGATATATTTATACGGGGATTTGGCCATCTGCTTTAGGTGGTTAGTGGCAGGCTATAATTAGGTGCAAATATAAATATTGAATAAAACAACTATTCACAAGTTGACCTGGTCTCATTTTGCACCCAGGGCTTACCAGTTTTAATGTGTGTGTGTGTGTGTGTGTGTGTGTGTGTGTGTGTGTGTGAAAGAGGTTGTGGGGTGTTTTGATTGACATAGCACAGTTGCTGCTCAACTGAGGCAAATTGAAATCGCAAATAGTGCCTGACTAACAGTTGCCCTGCGCAAAAACAGTTTATTATTATCTGTTCATATTATGATCTTTTATATATTATGATCGTAATCTTTAATCCAAATAGATTAATACTTTTATATTTCAATATCTTCTGTAAATTCATGGATTTTTTTTTTGTCTTCTGTTCTTAAAACTCGTCAGTTAAGAAAACTATTTGCACTTTTAGTAAGTGATACGCAATCCGCCTCAAGAATTTGTAGACTACTATTTCATACAGGTCTATATCCGTCTGGGTTTTCCAAAATAGCAGTGAATTACAATCTATAACATAAACATAGAACAGGTTTTAACACTTAATAAATAACATCAAATATTACCTTTATGGCACATTAATTTAACGCCCTAGAGTCCAGAGGTCGCTGGTGTGGAGGCGCTTCAACCTCCTGCGAGTTGTATTTGACCCAAGTGTGCAGGCCAAAGGGTTGACGTGGTTGTGCAAACGGTCATTATACCGACTTGTATGTCTGTTGATTTGTTGACTGACTGTCGGTAATGCGAAGTCGTTGTGCAGAGTTTTGTTGCTCACATATGGTGGAGCACCAGAGATGTCTCTGAGCACCTTGTTCTGCAAAACTTGAATTTGATTAATCCAGGATTTTGCGGCTGTGCCCCAGAAAAAGTGGTCAGCAAGCTTATCGGTCGATATGACGAGACAAGATTTTCTGGCTTGCCAGGTTTCGGAATCATCGCAATCACAGCGCACTTCCACGGAGTGGGGAAGTGGTGGATGCGAACCATGGAGTTAAAAAGTAGCACCAAGAGCAATACTCCCTTCTCTGGGAGGGCCTCAGCAACTCTACCGTCAACGCCATCTTAGCCAGGGGCCTTAGTGGACTTAAGCCTGCGAATCTGTAAGCGGACCTCAGTAGGGGCGATAGGGGTGATCGGTTGTACAGGATCTAGATCTGCATTTCAAAATGCTTCAGTGTCCTGTACCTGGCTGGGCGATGCTAGTGCAAAGGGCGTGAAGTGACTTTGCAGCTCGTCCGCAAACGCCGATGTAATATCTGCATCCGATCGACACCAAGTGTTGTCAGGTCGCATAATGGGGATCCGCCTGATTGGCTGCCGCTTGACACAACGCGTTGCCTTCCACAAATTGAATCCATGATTCTTACGGGTCTATCTTTTCGTCTTTTTATCTGTCTTTTTTAACTTTTGTTTACAAGTATTATTATTGTTTTTTTCGGAAATCGATTTCCATTCGCAGAACGTGCAAAGTTATCGATAAAATAAAATAAAATAAAATTACATTTGAAATTTGCATTGCCAGACGCAATGAGAATTTATAGAAAAAAGTGTTGCATATTTTGTGGTACTTTTTTCAACGTACTCATTGAAGTATTTCCCAAATGGTTCTGGAAAAGTGTTGCATATTTTGTGGTACTTTTTTCAACGTACTCATTGAAGTAATTCCCAAATGGTTCTGGCTTCGAGCAGGGCAATACGGGTCTATCTGTTTGTATTTTTTAACTTTTGTTTACGTGGCCAGCTTGTGTGGCCCAATTAATAGACCCCATATATACCACATATGGGGTATAAATATTGGTAGATTTTACCGATTTATTTAATTCTCATATTCTTTGTTTACGGATGCATCGTCCTTGGCCACAATAGGGTATAATTATTAAAGCAAACAACTTGTTCGACATTTGAAAGTAATAAATGTTGACAAACAAGGAATGAGTGGTCGTCAAAAGGAAACTCAGTTAACCAATTTGTTATAAATAAACCAAATCAAAAGCTTTCAACAGAAATGCGCAAATTGTATTTTAATGTCGTGGTATTCAAGGGAACTGAATTTGATTGACACTGAGTCGCTGGCTTATTTCATTTATTTATTATGGAATTAATTTAATTTAAACAGAATTTGCCATTCGGAAGTGCGAGCTAGACGGCCATTGGGGCAGAAGGCCCAACGATACCGAGCTGAATACCGGCGGCTGGACAGACTATGCGCCATGCTACAAGCCCGAGGTTATACGCCTCATGCAGGAGATTAAGGATGTGAACGTAAGTGAGGAAAGTAGCGTATCATTGAATCGAGTTTCAATTTGATTGAATTTTACTTTCAGGTCTACATGGATATAGCACAGCGAACACGCACTCTGGAAATTATCGGACTTTGCCTATCGCTGCTCGCCCTGATCATATCCCTGGTGATATTTTGCGCCTTTCGCTCGCTACGCAACAATCGCACCAAGATACACAAGAACCTGTTCGTTGCAATGGTATTGCAGGTGATTGTGCGACTGACTCTTTATCTGGATCAATTTCGACGTGGCAAGCCGGAAACGGCTACCAATGCAAGTGTATCGATTATCGAGAATACGGTGAGAAAAGATCGTAAAACCTATTATTATATTTTCAAAATGATAAGCCGCGACAATTACTCACGAATACAATTTGAATATAAATTGTATAATGACGTTTATATTATATATATATATATATATATTCGATTTTAATGTAATAGTCATCAAATTTGAAAGGTGAATTGCTAGTAACCTCCGTGAACAATCGTCCCTCCATGTCCGTGTCGCATTTTAAACAATCAAATCCTGAAACACACATAATCCAGATAATTTATCGAGCCATGTCCATAAGCCGATTTGTTAGGGTAGAATATAACCATGGACTCCGACCTAATATTATAATATCAACTTTGAACGTAGGATGGATCTATATATTTATATAATTAGAATTATTATTATCCAACTCAAGGAGTTGTTCAAGCCACTGTGGTGTGTGTAGTTGCTTAAATGTCCTGACCAACGTCAAATATTTATGTACATATATCGAAATGCGAATATTATCGGAATGTTATCGCTTTCAGCCATATCTGTGTGAGGCATCGTATGTGCTGTTGGAATACGCTCGCACCGCCATGTTCATGTGGATGTTCATTGAAGGTCTCTACTTGCACAATATGGTCACTGTGGCTGTATTCCAGGGTAACTTTCCGCTCAAACTATTCGCGCTGCTTGGCTGGGGCCTGCCCGTACTAATGACCTTCGTGTGGGTCCAATGCACAGCGATATTTATGGACACCACTGTTGGCGAATGCATGTGGAATTACAATCTAACACCCTACTATTGGATACTGGAAGGACCTCGCCTCGCCGTCATCTTGGTGAGTTTGCCGCACGTAATAGAGAAGTATTTTCATCTGACTTGCCTGTCTTCGATCTGGCAGCTGAATTTCTTCTTTTTGGTGAATATCATACGTGTGTTGGTGGTGAAGCTGCGTCAATCGCAGGCCAGCGATATCGAGCAGACCCGCAAAGCGGTACGGGCGGCAATTGTGTTGTTGCCCCTTTTGGGCATTACGAATCTGTTGCATCTGGTGCCGGCTCTGAAGACCGCTTGGAAGTTTGCCGTTTGGAGCTATGTGACACACTTCTTGACATCGTTTCAGGGCTTCTTCATAGCCCTAATCTACTGTTTCCTCAATGGCGAGGTATGCGAACATTGCCAGCAAATTCATATATATATATATATATATATATATATATATATGTATGTATATCAAATGAAAGTAGCACTTGAGTCGTCTATCTCATTGCTGGTACGTTGCAGGTACGCACAGTGCTGTTGAAGAGCCTGGCCGTCTGGATGTCCGTCCGTGGACACCCCGAATGGGCCCCCAAGCGCGCTTCGATGTACTCGGGCGCCTACAACACCGCACCGGACACGGATGTTGTACAGCAGCCAGGCGAGGCGATCTCAACGAGCAGAAGGTAAGCCCAAGCTAGCATTCTGCGTATCTTTGTGTTGATCCTGACCTCAGAATTCGAACTAAAACTGTGCTTCCAAAGCTTGAGCACAGCCTTTGTCCAGAAACCAAGTCGTGAAGTCCAAGTCCATCCATGGCAATCCGTCCGTCGAATCCGTCCCTAAATATCGAACTTTTTTTGTTTTTGATTCTCACTTTATAGGGTGCCGCCGCCGATTAAGCGCCTGAAAAGCCGTAAGGCCAACAACGTTACCATCATCATCAGCAATGAGCCGCAGCAGCAGCTGCAACAGCGCAACACCAACAACAACTCGACGAACGGTAGCAGTCCACGCACCGTCGAAGATGACACCGGATCGGCGATGGCAACACGCATACGGAGCAAAGAATCGTCGGCTGGCCGCTCCAACTGGATGACGAACCTGTGCTTCCGCGGCAAAAAGGTACTACGAGTACCGCCAGCGTCATCCGTACCACCCGAGTCAGTTGTATTTGAGTTGTCAGAGCTGTAGGCCCAAAACTAGTACTAGCCATAGACGTAGTCTGTATTTGTCCAACGTAGTAACTCTTAGAGCCTTCAGCATCTAGCGACCCCAATAATGTAGTTTTATCCTTTGCTTACTTGTGTACAATATTTGCACACACACACACACACACACACACACACACACACACACAGACGTTGCTTACAGCTTGTTCCTCGCATATTTAACTAGAGCTGGACGCGTGTGTCTTGTTTGTCTTCTTTTTATACATATATAAACACATATTCAAAATTCAAATTATTCGCATTCTTTTTGTAAACTTATTTCAACAATTCAGTTTTGTAATCTGCCATGTATAACAATTATAATTTCATTAGTTACAAAAGGCTTCGGTTGTGAATGCATTTTTTACGGTACTGCTACATACATACATACATAACGGAACACGACAAGTGAGGAGGACCGTTATGCTGTGTACCGATCAAGGTCTTGGTCAGCTTCGCTTGCTGGTTCGCACAAAACAACAAAAAAACATTTGATTTTTGGTTTCGATTCTGGTTCGGTTTGACATCCATTTTTAAAATAAGCGTAATATTAATAATATTATTTAATAATAAGTGCAAGTAAGTCATATTTTGTATATTATTTGTATTATTTTGATTTGATATGTACCACTTTACACTTGAAAAAATTGTCGTGTCACTTTCCCATGTACAATTTGTATTGCGATAAAAATCGAACACGCGCCCATCTCTACGCTATTCGATTATTGTAGTCTGTACAAGCTTTTACACCTTTAAAAGCCATCGTAGGGTATGCTAATTTATAAATAACACTCATATACATTAGCACTGTATACAAAGCACTGTTTATACACACAATTCCTATTAAAGATCCTACAGATACAGTTAAATAATTTTCGCCCTCACCGCACCGAAAAGCTACCCAAACTATATTCTTTTCAGCAAGGCCTATTACCTATGTCTGGGAAAAAAGGCAGCATGTCTAATTAAAATTATAAAAAAATAACATTCGTAAATATTATTTACATATATTGAACATAGCAAATCAGTGTGACCGAAGCAAATCAGTAACAAAATTGTACTCAACAAATACTATTAGAACTTGGTGATCTAATCAATAGTTAATATGAGTCAAACATGTATTTATATTTAAATGCAAATCTTAACATTATTTTTCTGCCAAAAATCAACAACTTTCAAAAAGCTAAAATGTTTGACACCAAAAGAGTATCAGTAATATCTATGCACATCCTGGCTGCCTGTCTGCATAAATGTTATATTTGCTCATATCTCTAACAATAATGTTTAGTATCTGAACTGTGTAAATAATGCCTGGAAGGAACTCTGCATTTATTTGTGGACTCACTAGCATTTGCTGGTCGAGCACTCTCGGCGATATCCTTCGTGCTTGCTTCGAATTCGGTCACACTTTTCACACTTTCGATCACGATTAACATTATTTGCGGCGTGAATTGCCACATTGCTTTATTATTTGGCTATTTTAAATAATTGCAATTATGTAATACTAAATAATACAAAATAATAATAATAATAATATGATCACTGCTTTTATTTGCTGCGCTTGGTCACAACAATTTGCAATTATTTCTTTTAGTAATATTCACTTAAATGAATTTAAAAAACAACAGCGAAACCAAAGAAACTTAATATCTATTTGTCGTTTTCCCTCTCTCTCTCTCTCTCTCTCTCTCTCTCTCTCTCTTTACCGCTCTCTATTTATGTTTGTTTCGCTTCCGCACTCTATGATTTATGTGCTTTGATTACGTTATTATTGCTTACTGTTTTCGGAACGGTTTTTGCATTTCCTCTATTCTCTCTCTCTCTCTCTCTCTCTCTCTCTCTCTCTCTCTATTCCTCTCTCTCTCTTTCTCTGTCTGCCTTCTTTCTCTCTTGTCTTTTTACTTGTCTCAATTGCAGAACAAATGTGTGATGCCTGGCGCTCAAGTGTCGCAGCAAATATTTATGACGTCACAGCTGCCGACGTCGACCACAGCATTGGCAACAATAACAACAACAACAGCAACAACGACAGCAGCAGCAGCAGCAACAACAACAACAAGAGCTGCAGTCGCCTCTGTTACAACCACAACTGCATTAGCCGCAGCAGCAGCAGTCGCAGCAGCAGCAAATACTACAAAAGCAGCAATCGCCTAAAGCTTACAGCAAGCACTTTTGCTCTTACTATTACTCTAACGGTCTAATTTATTTGTATTGGGCTCTTGCTTTCTCTTTCTCCGTCTCTCTATCTCTCTCTCTATCGCTCGCTGTCTGTGTGTGTATCTGGCTAAGCTTAGCTTTTAGCTTTTAAGCGCGCAACTGTACCAAAACTGAGCTCTACTGTAATGTGTGTGTGCACTTTTATATATTTACATACATACATGCATACGTACATAGATGAATGTCATCTTTTTATATTTATATATATACATAAATACGTGTATGTTTATATATACATACATGTAATTAACGGCTGCTAAATACAGCAACATTTTTATTCACATCTAATAGGAAATGTGAAGAAAAAAACGATTTGAAACGTTTTTTTTTTTTTTAATAAATGTATGTACTCAATTTAAGTCGCTAAACTACTAAAAATATATACATACACATACATACACGAGATGTAGTTACATATTTACATACATATACATATATTTACATTCTATATGTATAATTATAGTGCAATTATTTATTTACATATGTATCACATACAACAACAACAAAAAAAAACGGTATATCAAGGTACCTGACAATATTTGGTTCTATAAATCGAATAGAACATATAACAAGCCTACATACATACAACATCCGAATTTATATATGTACATCGTACATCGTTAATGTTAATGCATATATTCAAATTTCAAGATTCACGGCGTTCTATTTTAAGCAAAGCGGAACCAAGAAATCATATTAAATTCAACGTTCTCATTCACATTCACATTCACATTCACCGCCAATACTTACTCAACTCAATTGTGTGATTGAAAAATTTGAAACATTTTGCAGTTGAAATACCTCCATCAGTTGCACTCTAACTTTGCGAAGGATAGCAAATATATATTTTTTATTTTTGTCTTACATATCAACTAAATTATGCTTAAGCTATAATTTTAATTTATCGCCATACTATTATAATAAAGCTAACAAAGTGAAAGTTCTACATTCCCATTCCCATTCTATATGTCGCCCAAATCTTGATCATGATCTTAACTTCTTCTTGAGTACAGTCATAGATAATAGACATATGCATCTACATACATACATATATATATACATATATAATCCATGCGCGTTTTCTAACTTCAGAGCCAACCTTTCCTTTGTTGTGCTGCTATCTTTTCCTACTGGCGCAAAAGCTTCGTAGGTAAGAACACAATAATACGCAAGCCGAATTTAAAAAAAAAAATAAAAATAAATTTTAAAAAATACGCACACACACAATTAAAAAGAAATAAATAAACTACTGACTTATCTACTTGCAAACAAGAAAAAAAGAAAAAAAAAAAGAAAAAAAGAAAAAAAATTATACAAAGATACAGCAACAGATCTGTGAGAACTAAAAGAAAACCAAAATAAAGAACATAGAGAACAATAGAGACCAAGAAATACAGTGGTCAATGGCAAACTATTACGTGTATAAGCAAAACATGTTAATTTGAATAAACATGATGATTTTATATGTGTGTATAATTAATAAATGTGTGTCTCGTTCTGTTTTGTTTTCTTTTTTATTTTTTTATATATTTATTAATTGATATTGGCGCCTAGCTGAAAGATAATCTCATTTCTATATGTAGCCTTGCACTGCGGTTTAGCGATCGGCACGTTCCGGCTAGAGTCTATATACATATATACGTTGGTGGGGGACGACACGTTGGGTCGACCATATCGTTGACACTGATGACGCTGGTATGCCAATTTGCAACTACTATAAGCAGCCAAATGAGGCACTTTTTATGGGCCATCAAAAATTTTTTTGCACAATTAAATACAACTAAAAATAAATGAAGAAACACCAACGAAATTCGCAAATTAGCAGCAATACACACAATAACGACAATAATAATGATAATCATAATAATAATAATACAAATACAAATAGGTATTCAAATACGTGTACATTATTTCATTAGCTACATACAACAAACAACAACATAACAACAACAAGAGCAACAGCAATGAACAAATTGGTGCACAATTCACAAAAAAAAAAACTAGAAATTTGGAAAGTTTCACATTGTGTTTGGATGAGGTAGCTTGTGTGTGTGTGTGTGTGTGTGTGTGTGTGTGTGTGCGTATATGTATATGAGCGAGACTTGTGGGTATTCAGTTCAAAGTTGAAGGTCGACTAAAACAGTAGATCCTCGTCGCCCTCGTTTTCGAGTATATTTTGCGCTTGCTCGCTGCTGGTGACATTGTAGCCCTGGCGACGCAGCTCCTCCCTGGCGAGATCCGCCGATTTGCGGGCAGCCTTCTTCTTATCCTGTATCTTCTTCAAACGATAGAACTCCTCGCGCTCCAATTCATCCAACTCACTGATGATATACTCAATGGTCAGAGTGATGCGCGGTATTATAACTAGAAATGCAATAAGTAATCGCCATTACAATTATAATCTATATATGAAGATATATGTGAAGGAATAGTTTTGATTGTGATTTTCAAGCTAACCATGCTCAATGGCATTGACACGCCGGTTGGTCACCTTGATGACGTCGTCCAGCGTGACAAATGATGTCTGCAGCGAGGCAAGCTCAACGAGCAGACGCACCGCACTCTGATAGTTCTTCTTCAGCTTGGCCAGCTGCTGGCCGCCACGGGCGAGTCCGGCCAGCTCGTAGGTGTCGACGCCATCCTGATATGGCTCGAAAATGGGCAATGTGACGCCGGCGACATTATCCTTTTTGGTGCGTATCTTGATCTGTGCCTTGGTCACATTCTGCAGCACAATCTGATTGATGTCGCCGGTGGTGAATTTGACCTCGGCTAGCGAGAAAGCCGCCTCCTTCATCACCTGACCCATTAGCATTTTTGTCTACAAAAATTAATCAACTTTTTCTATCTTTTTTTGTTCTGATTTTTTGATTTTTACACGCCGGCCTACCTCAACGATCTTGCCCAGAATTAGTCGAAAACGCATTTGGAGAGCATCTGCCTTCTTTTTAAGCAGGCCATGGCCCTTGATGGCGCCCGCCAGGCGCGATTTCATTAAAATTTGTGCGCTGTGTAAGAAATTTTTGGTTTTTTGTTTTGTTTTTTTTTTAAATCAAAATTTAACATTTTTCTCAAACACTCTCTCTCTCTCTCTCCCTCTCTCTCTCTGTGTCGCTGTCTTTCTCTTTTGGTTAGTACTCACCCGCGGGACGGAAATATGGGCAGACGATCTTTGGCAGCCATGATTTATTAAGTATTACGATCCAGAAATGTACCGTTACACCAGTTACAGCTACGTTACGTGACGTTAGCTGACAAATATGTTTTCGAATAGAACAAACACTAAAAAAAAAGTACCTACTACGTGGAGGACAACAAACAACAAACTGAACAAAACTGTAAACTAAAAATATACCAACAACAAAATATTAGGTAAATAACATATATGCGACGAATATTGTACAAAAATAAATGGACGAGCGCGAGAACAAGAAGCGAGAACGAGAACCGCAAGGCAAAGCAAACGACAATAAAATGGGCCAGATGACAACTACGAAATGGTCTCGACGTTAACGGCAACGCCAACGTCGACGTCGACGCCGACATTCTATGGATAAAACCGACCGTTGGGCCAAACGCTCAGCCGTTTCCGCCGCAGTAGCAGCAGCCAGAGATGATCAGAGAGGAGCGCGTGAGTGTTAATTGAATTATGCACGTAAATAGAATTTCAGCTATGATTTGTTCGCAATTTTTCTCCGTATCTATTTACGGAGCAGCTATTTGGCTTGACAGCAGCAATTACTCGGAAGCAATCATAAAATATGTCTAAGGAAAAACACTTGTTAAAAGTATGTACTCTCTCAAGTTAGTCAGCGACGAAACATTGGGCTTTCCCATCAATAGATTGCATATTCAATATTTGACTTTTTATGTTTGTCTCATTAGTTGAGAATAAAGTCAGCTAAAATATTGTGCACAAAGTAAATTGGTTAGTCAATTCTTAGTTACACTTAAAAAAAAAAAATACACTGAAATTTCGCAAATCGCTGTGAAAGCCAGAAAGTATTTTTCTTAGAAAATATTTCCAAAAATACCTTATTCTTGGATTAATCCTTTCTGAAATACCGAAAATATAA
This sequence comes from Drosophila basisetae, assembly GCA_035041595.1. Taxonomy (NCBI): domain Eukaryota; kingdom Metazoa; phylum Arthropoda; class Insecta; order Diptera; family Drosophilidae; genus Drosophila; species Drosophila basisetae. The sequence goes on from JAWNLB010000174.1 coordinate 18,063,253, forward strand.
ATAAAATGAATTAATTAATACCCATTTTAGATAAATATTGCTTTGTGAATAAAAGAAAATGCCTGCTTTTTAAAAAGATATGTTCTTCCACTTTATAAATAGAAGGTAAGGTCAGTTACCCTTGGCACCGAAAGTATAAAATGCAGGGTGATTTCGTTTTCTCAGTGTAGCTCTCACTTTTAGACAAGCTTTCCCTTATACCTTCTAAATAATTGCATAAGCAATGAATTCACACAACTAGGCAATTTTATCTTTAAGCAAATCTCCACAATTCAAACAAGAAATAAATGATCAAACATTAATAAACGGACAATAGGCAATTGCAGTCAATAAAATCTCTAAGAATCCATCACAAATCACTTACAAACGAACGCATATATATATATATATAAATATGTATATGTATATATATATATATTGATATTGACAAGCTGATGATTAATTAGAGCGCACGCATATTTCTAAGCCAGTGCTGCCAAATCATTGCGTTTGCCGTTAGAGCTCTTGATTTAAATTGATGCTGATTGCCAACAAAAATACGCAGAACAATTTTGGCACTTTGACCGGCCTGCTAAAGTGGAAAAGAAATGCCCAAAATTCCCAAATGCCAGCAACCCGCAGTCGTTTCCATTGTTGTAATTTCGCCATGACCTGACAATGGAATACGGCGTGTGTGTGTGTGTGTGTGTGTGTGTGTGTGTGTGAGTGTGGCGATTGGTGGGGTGGACGGTGTGTTGTTCAAGTCACGCAATTTGAATGGCGTCATTTGTCCGAAAAGGAAAACAATATGAACACGTGTGTACTTCATATGGGTATGGCCAAAATGTGTTAATAATATTCATTAAAACAATAATCAAAAATGCTCTAATCGAGAGAGCTCGACCAGGTGTTACGCGGATGTCGTCGATCAAAACTTGCGCTATGCAGAAAATTGCAAATAGTTGTTTGTTCAAAATGAAAACAAGCGTTTCTTATCCGATCCGATCCGATCCGATCCGAATGAAATTTGCACAGTTCATCAATAGTGTGTAGGGCTATATCTTTTAAATTGTGGCTCTTTTCTATCGATCAATTAAAAGGAAATTTCTGCGATCGACTCGACTCTTGATCCTGATCTGTATTATGTTTATGTATATATCTTATTACACAGCTTTTACCCATTGTCAATCGATTGACAGTAGAGAAGTGCTGCATTGCTAGAGTATCTTATTAGTCTTATAATTATTTACCAACAATTTGATATGCCACAGTCCATTGTAAAACCCATTGCGAGAGCAACGATCCGAAATTACACGGCTACATAATGCTTCGATTCCGGAAAGTATCAGCATTACTATTGTGTCCTCTAACTTCCCACGTCGTTGTGTTAAGTATAATCTTGGTTGCTTATCTTTATCCTTTATCGTCAAGTCTAAATCCGATTAATCTGAACCAAAATAGATTGGTGAGTACAATTTTATGGCAAATTTTGAAATATTACCTGTACTGAAATTAGCAGCAGATTCATTTTGCTACTGCTAAACTGGCATAGAAATAGATATTGTTCCATAAATTTAGTTTTAATAAAGTTATAATTGTGACAAATTAAGAACTTATCTATCGACTATATATGATCCGATTTGGACATAGAAAAATTGATATTTTCTAATTTCTTTTGCAAAAAATTTACTTTATTATTGCCTTTTTTTACTTACAGTTCTTAAAACTAGTTTTAAAAAAGTGTCATTAGCCTAGACTATTTTGATTGTCTGCATTCCTTGGTGGGGTGTCCGCAGTTATAAAGGAGCCACATCCGAGCAAATTACAGACTGAGATTAATGAATATTCTTAAGCTCAATCGGGCAATTGGGCAATATTAATTATGGAAAGCAGCGGCTTCTTCAGTTCTTCTGTATTTGTATACAACAGCAAATTATGCGTGCTTCTTCTTCCTTACTTTGCTCGTACTGGTCTGTGGCTATAGCCGAAAGATGTCCTTCGCGCTCTCTTTAACTGCTTTAGCCAATTTAGCTGCTCTGAGAGCGTGAACACCGAGCAAAAGGAATAGCGATACTGGAAATATGCAGCAGCAGCAGCAGCAGCAATAGGCAAGCACAATTACAGTTACTGTAACTAGTTTTCATTGAATTCGGTTTACACGTTGCGAACTCTCTAGGTTTCAATCGGTTGAGTTCTGAATTTATCTTGAATAATAATTATTATAGATATCACATAATAAAAATAATCATTTCATACACACACGTTTAATGAAAAAATTAAAAATGAAAAACGGCTTTGAGTTCCATTTTCATATCTCTCTCTCTACCTATCTAACTAACTAACATTTAAGGTACATACGTAGTTGAGATCATTCAGTGTTTAAAGCCATGCAGAGGCATTTGCTTCAAAATACACGTGCGACATCATTGCGCTTAATATCTTGAGCATGTCAAATAAAAGTCAAATCCGCATGTATTTACAAATATACACGCACGCATGCATACACACACATTAAACACGATTTGTGTGGTGCAAACATACATATATACATAAACACACGCACACATTCAGTGAGTGAATCAACAGTTGGCGTCAATTTTGTTGTTGTCCCACCACACAAAAGTGTCAAATTTTTTTTGGGTTAATATAATGGAGTGGTGGGTGTGGGAGCTATGCAAGAACAAGAGAAGCTCTCTCTCTCTCTCTCTCTCTGTCTCTCTTTCAATAATAAGTTTCGAGCAGGCAATCACTCGCTCGCTGACTCACCCAACAAATTCCTTGTTCGCTCCGACATACGCACGCACAACACACACGTACGCGTCCTGTTAGCAGTTAACAGTGAGTTTTCTGTCATAGACAGCAATTGTAGGGGGTCACTTCGAGACAGAAGCGCAAGCAAAATCTTGAAAATCACCAGAATTGCCATTGTTCGATTTATAACATAATTACACTAAAAACAACAACAACAACACAATATGCCAAATGTGATGGGCATTTTACAATACTGCTGCTGAACAACTTGTTGAGCATCGAGTCACGCACGGACGACGCCACTGCACAAACCGAGTTTTTTTACTCGCACAGGAATAGAATAAAGCAGCTGGGATGCTGAGCTGCTGCTGAGCTGTTGCCGCAGTTCGCATTTAGCAGCGCCCGCAAGTAGGTTACATATTTTTTTTGCCGCTCCCGCTACTTAGAAAATCAAATTGTGCGATTTTACACCAACTGAACTACAAAGTGAGTAATTAGTGCCAGCGAAGATTAACAGTAAACAAGACGACAAAAACTAAACTAAAAAATACTAAATTCAACAAAATGCAAGACGCTGTGCGTGAGTAGTGTGTGTTGAGTGCATGTGAAGAGTTTTTGTCTTTTGTTGTCATAATGCGATTGTAATCGCAGCAACAGGAACACCAACACCAACACCACAACAAGAACAGAACAAGAAAGAGAAGAGGAGTGAAGAGAGGCGAAAACAACTGAGTGCATGAGTCGTGCGTCCTCCTCTCTGATTGAGTTATGAGAGGAAAAAACGCCAGTGAGAGTGTATTAGTGCAATTAGTGCTATTCAAATTGCTCACGCACTTACACACATACATACATACACACACACACACACATAGATTCTTACATATGAATTGACATAAATATGTTATCAGCATGCACTTAATTTCAAATAGGTCCACTTTGCCATTGTTAATTGCTTTAATTTCAATTTGAAATTCATCTTTGCAGTCTCAACTTTATTTGAAAATAATTGCATTGCAAATATTTAAATCTTGACTCGATACAAGCACAGTAAATTGGCAAATAAGTATGCTGGACTTTTTTTTTTTTTTTTGTTATATGCTCTTTTTTACTCTGATACCGAAGGTGTATGGAGAGGATATGGTCTGTCCGTCTGTCCAATATTGGGGTGCTATGTCCACTTGGATGCCATGAAATCGATAAAATCAATAATCGCAAATCGATAGTCGATAATGGCATACATCTCGCACAATTTTAAGGCTATAGTCACCAAATTTGGTTTATAGCCGCCAAGCCTAGTTCGTCAATAAATTTGAAATGTATCTTACGCAGTTTTTAAATAGGAGCCAGCGAATTTAGGAGGTATATTAGCAGTAACTGCCTTTAAGTACGGATAAAAAAAATTACCAAAAAAAATAATAATAAATGCAAAGATTGAGTCACCGAACTTAAACGATAGCTAACGCGCCCTTTTTGGACCACGCCCACTTCCGCTGCCAAACGCGATAAGAGCCTATACCTCCCACAATTGAAGAGAGGAAACTCCACCAAAATTTGCTTAGGGCAAACTCGGAGATCGGTATTTCCCTCTTGTTTAATTTGAGTTGAGAGTTCGAGATATGTGGAGTTTTATGTTGGTCAGAAAAATACATAGCCTTTAAGCATACTACTTCATGTCTTACTTCTTTTGTTTTGTTTTTTCATTTAACCTTTCAGAACCACTTTATAAGAAAGAAAGAAAGAAAGAGCAACAAAATGGAGTACAAACTGATTACTGCCGAGCACTACGAGCTGGTGATCGAACATTTGCGTGGCAATTTCTTTGCCGACGAGCCGCTGAATCGGGCTGCCGGACTTTGTCAGCGGGGCGATGGCAACACTGAATTGGAATATCTCAGTCTGGCAACGCTGCAAGATCAGCTTAGCGTAATGGCCGTTGATGGGCGCCCCGACAGCGCCACCTATGGCCAAATAGCCGGCGTCATCCTCAACGGCATCCTGCTGCCAGGCGATACGGAAAATGCGCTGGACAAGCTGCAATTAAGCGAGGACAGCAACTACAAAAAGATCTTCGAGCTGCTGTACAGGCACTGCCTGCAGTCCAATCTGTTCGCCCACTACGATGTGGATCGCATCTTCGATGTGCGCATCCTCTCGGTGGATTCGCGCTTTCGCGGCCAAGGCATTGCCAAGGAGCTGGTGCGTCGTGGCGAGCACATGGCACGCAAATGCAACTTTAAATTGCTCAAGGCCGATGCCACCGGCATCTTCTCGCAGAAGATACTATTCTCCAGTGGCTTTAAGCCATTCTCCGAGCAGCTCTATGCCAAATACACAAATGATGCGGGGGAGATTATACTGCCCGTGGAGGCGCCACACATTAAGCTGCAGCTGCTCACCAAACAGCTCAACGATGGCAACATCAAGGATCAGTAAACACAACACTTGTATTATTATTTATTTATTTATTTCTTTTTTTGTGTATGCACATACATATATGGTATATATTACACATATTTCTATATAGACAGGAGAACTTTTTGTTTTGGAATGTACAATGGCATAAGACCGGAGTCAATCTCAGGCAAATATTTGGGCAAGTCTCAGATACGAATATGAATCAACTCGATTGCACAAATATTACTATTATTTGTAAATAAATAGGCAAACTTATATTATTATAGAGCATTTTGTTAACGATATTTTTGAACAAAATACATATTATTAACAGGTCATCAAAACAGATCTAAAATTAATATTTGCCCTGGAATATACGGAATTATGCCATGTGGAAAACAAATAGTTGTTTTTCTTCTTTTTTTATGGGGACCAACTTTAAAATATGCTAACTAACTAATACTAACTTAATGTATGTACTTTTGTAAAACCAAAGCATTAAAAGAGGAAATGCATAGAATATCTTAACATAGTGGCAAAGTTTCAAAGTATATAATGCAAAAAAAAATATGAATAAAATATATATAATAATGTTAATTAACTAGTCAAATCTGTGGCTACATATTGTGTATATTGTCTATTATATATATTTATATAAATATTGTTTAGGTACTTTTGATAAGTGGCCCAGCCTAGCACAAGCAGATTGAAATCCTAATACAAGTTAAGTATATATCACATAGGCGCAGATCCAAACAACACAAACAACAAGCAACATTGGCAACTGCTGAGCAGGTACTACGGCATTATTGGCATTATTATCCTTGAAGGATTTACTTTTTGCTGCTGCTGCTGCTGCTGTTCTTGTTGGGCTTCTCGTAAATGAATATGATATCCTGATCGGTGCCAAAGGCCGTTCGAGCCGTATCCATTGCCTCGGACAAGCAACGGCAAATATCTGCAAAAAAATAAAATAAAATATATATAAGTACAGATTTATGGATTGGCTTAGCAACTAAATTGAGAATTTACTCACGTCCGTCGTGCACCTCGGGATTGTGATAAAACAACTTACGCATGGCTATGTCGTAGCCACAGAGCACCACATAGTGTCCGGCGTATCTTTTGTTAGCAGCCGTTGGCAAGCGTGTGTTTTTTTGGGCAATACAAGATAGATGAAAACAACTTGGTAATGAATGCAAAAATTTAATTTAATCAAAATGTAGCAAAACAAACCCTGTACGAATGCACACAGTTCCACACAGATTTCGAATACCTTTACGAGTTTCAAGTAAAAACAGCTTGCAAATTTCAATTTGAATTTCTTGATAAATCTTATAAGAAAACTGGATAACAGTTCTGCGTTTAACATTATAATAACGCAATCTTTGTGTTAAAAGAAAACTGTTAGCTTCATGAGAAACAGAGATCAGAGTGTTGATCACAGACAAATCACCTTGAAAGACATATGTGTGTGTGTGTGTGTGCACTTCTACAGATGTGTTTACAATTGAAAATTTCATCGCTTACCCAAATTTTTCTAGGGTATTTGTGCGGCATATTTCACAGGTGAGGAGCGAGGCATTCGTTAACAATATAACGGGGCCATCGCGTGCCAAATGCTTAAGTATCACATCCATGCCGACTGTGCGCTGTTCGATGCGCAAACCGTGCGCCTTGGCATCCTTGAACTTGCGCATCACCCGCTTCTCGTCCTTGTCGATGATTTGCGAGTAGTACATGTGCTGGGTGTAGTTGGGATCGATGCCAAGCGTTTGCGTAAAATACTCGTGACGCACTTGGTATCGATGCAGCAGATAGCAGAGATCAATTGTCCAGGTGCTGGAGCCGAAGCCCTCCTCCTTGCAGATGCTCTCAAAGTTATTGAGGAACTGTTCGCGTTGCGCCGTCGACAATATCATCAGAATACAGGATATGCCGCAGTCCCAGTTATATCGCTGCTGATAATGTGTTAAATTGTAGTGTTTACTTTGTGGCAGAGCGTTCATCTTTTTTGTATTAATATTTTTATTTCGACTTTTTCCAGACACTGCAATTGATTCGCTTCGTCTTTTGTTGTGCTCAAACTATTGTTAGTAACTAAAGGTTTTGCAGCTAAAACAGTGTTGAGAATTTGCTGCTCAATGCATTTAAATGCTAAATATTTGGTAGACGAATCTGCAAAACAATAATATTTATTGGATTTCTACCGAAAACAGATGTGTATGTTAAATGTTGGCAGCACAGCGTGAAATTAACACATCGTGTTAACAGATTAACAGCAACGAAGACGCAAAATGAGCAATGTATGCGCACTTATGCGTAACGTAAGCAAAACAGTTCAGGTATGTCGTGCAAAAATGTTCAAAATACAAATTATTTTTGGCTCTTACATTTTGTTACAGCAAATTCAAAAAATTCACTAAGCCAAATTTTATATAAAAGTAGCTTTCAAAGTCGCGACCATTTTACCACAACGGTAAGCTAAAATTAGGGATGAGAAAAGCTAATGTTAAGCTGCGAGCACACCGGACTAGACACAACGTTTGTTTGTTACGTGAAACATATGTTAAGCATTGCTCTTATGGGAGAGCGAACGTAAACAATGTAATTTTCCACAAGAGCAATGTTTTCCAATTTCATTAAACAACAAAACCAAAAACCGTTATTTTTATTCCGGTGTATTTTCAGACAAAAGATTTCTTTAAAAAAAATATGCACTGTTGTGATTGCACAAAGCACTAGCAGCCGGCACAGCCACAGTCGCCGAATTAAACAAAATAATAACCAGTTTCAGTCACATGAAATTAATAGAACACATTTACTGTCATGCTAGTATTTTTTGTGCAGAAAATGCCTAAATGAAAAGCTTGATTCTGTTAACTTTACATGTGTATATACTGTGATTTTATGTTATAGGTGCGACGCGTATCTGTTAAGTTCCTTTTCGATGAGATATAAAGCCATCGCACATCTCTAGGACATAACATAATACACAAGTGTGCGAATTCCATAAAGTCGCACGCGGCCAGCGACGGGGTCGGGTAAATATTAAACAATATCCAGTAAGCTTTTCTTTTCTTCTCTTTTTTTTTTTTTTTTTTTTGGCTTTTTGTCTAGGTATTCGGTCGCCAATAGTGTAGAAGATTTTTATATTTGGGTCAGCTGAGTGACACAAGCGGCGCCAGTAATACAACAAAAGTGTGTGACAAGTGTGTGTACAACAGTTTATAGAAATATATATATCAATATACATATGTGAATGCTATATATACATATATATATACATATATGTGTGTGTGGTTATTGTGAGAATGTGTGACCTTCGTGCAATCATCTAGCTTGGCCGACTTTTGCCAATTATAATCAAAGTACATCAGCATCCTGTGCGCAACCTTTCACAATAAGCAACAGTAAAGAAGAAATAGGAAAAAAAAAACAAATAACGATATATTACTAACAGTGTGTTTACATCGAAGTGCCTAAGTGCATTGAGTGGACGACAGCAGCAGAAGTTCTTTTGCGTCTGATTATGTCTTAATTAGATTCCACAGACACCTGAGAGAGCTTTTAACAGCAGCAGCAACAACAGCAGCAGCAGCAGCAGCAACAACAGCAGCAGCAGCAGCAATAACCTAGACAACAACAGCAACGAGGTAAAGTCTCTTTACTAATGAACTGTCCTTATGCTCATTGCTCGTTGCAGTTGACAAGCCAACAACAACAACAGCAAGAAGAAGAGGCAGAGAAGGAAGAAGAAGCAGGATAAACAAGAACATCAATAAGAACAGCGACACTGTGTTAATAGCAAAGACTCCACGTTCCTTTCCTATGGTGAACGAGTCTAGTCAGCAAACAGGCCAAATGAACGCACACTTTAGCTAAACTGTGCAGCACACACATACACACGCACACACATACACACACGCACAACACAAACACACCAAAAAAATAAAAAGGATAACCAAAAAGAAAACCCTTCCATACCCCACACCCCTCCCCCATCCCCATCCAGCTAATCAAAATGCGCGTTGTGGCAATGGTGAGTGGCGGCAAGGATAGCTGCTACAATATGATGCAGTGCGTCGCCGAGGGCCACGAAATTGTCGCATTAGCCAACTTGCATCCCAAGGACAGAGGTAAGCAAACAAACTAAACAAAAACGGATATATTTTTATATGTATTTAAATTGCTAAACTTGAACTTGGTCTCAGATGAGCTGGATAGCTTCATGTATCAGACGGTTGGCCACATGGGCATCGAGATCCTGGCCAGCGCCATGGGTCTGCCACTGTATCGACGCGAGACCCAAGGCAAGAGCATACAGACCGGCAAACAATATGTGCCCACCGATGACGATGAAGTCGAGGATCTTTACAGTTTGCTCGAAACGTGCAAGGTGAGTAATGTTGCCCCAGTCAAAAACAATGTTTACCACCACTATATATATATATATATATATCAGATTAAGGCCATAGATATGCGATTATCGTTGCCAATATTAGTTAACGAATAACGCTTACCCTTATACCCTGTACTTTTAATTGAATACCTGAGTTGTAGCTGAGCCGAGCTCATTTTTAGTTATGCAAAAAGTTGATAGTCAGAAGTGCAGTAAGAAACCTTAAACTCTCTTGGCAAATCTTAAAAACAAATTATATAAACTAATTTTATTCATTTAAGTTTACAAAAATGATTCAGAAATGAAGGCTATGAAAAATGTAGCAAGAAGTGAAAAATGAACATAAATAAACTGAATCCATTTTGAGATATCCAAAAACCCAAAAGAGTTTATGGTCGCAAACTATTCGTACAAAAAATGATATCAACTAATACTATAAACCAGAAATCCACTACGCTACTTGCCAAAGCTCCTCATTCATTCTAAAAAAAAGAATAACAAAAAAAACAGCTCTCAAAATACTTAATATCAATTTTCATTAGCACAATCGAGATAAGAGCAACTAGCACAGCGATTGCTGTGACGATTACCTGAAGTCTGTTCCAATTTCTGTTGGATAATATTGTGCAGCATATCCTGCGAGTCCAGTTGCAGTTTATTTGCCTCGCTATGTCCTTGAACGAGTTGTGCGCCCCAACAAACAAAGTGAAAAGAAATGTAACAGGCAATATATATATATATACATATATATAATTATATATATAATATATATATATATATATATACATATAATTGCGCAAATTTGAGTCGTAATCTTATCAATAATGCCGTCAAGCACGTGAACCCGTCGCAGTATGTGGAATATTTGATTAGACAACCCCAAAGGCTGTCGCATTATATGGATGCACTTTAAAATTCAGAGCGGAACAGTTGCCAAGTGGGTCGGTCACAAATTGCCAGAAATGCAGTATGTTTTATCCATAAATCAGAAATCATAAACCAGAGTAGGCCACAGTTATTATTTGTCATAGCATTGCTAAAGCAGATATTTGAGTGCCTATTTATATGAACTGGAACCATTGTTGAAAGAACCAACTCGAAATTGGATAAGGGCAATCAAATATATATATAATAATATATACACTATATATATTTATTTTCCCAGTATCATGATTCGGCTGGAGAATCAAAATTTGAGAATCGAGCGTTTGTTTTGTCTACAATTGATAATTTGGTATGGGCGCCACTGGCAACTGGCGACTGGCATTTCGCCCGACTGAATATGTAAACTTTGATGGGAGATAGTTTTACCACATTCAACAGGAAGAAAGAAAATGACTACTGATAGATTATTTGTTTGTTTGTTTGTTTGTTTCTTATTGCTACCTCGTCTCATATGAATTTGCAGCATGAGCTAAATGTGGACGCGGTGGCTGTTGGTGCCATATTATCGGATTATCAGCGAGTGCGCGTGGAGAATGTTTGCAGTCGCCTCAACCTGATATCGTTGGCCTATTTGTGGAAGAGAGATCAGACTGAACTGCTGCAGGAGATGATCGACTGTCAGGTGCATGCCATTATCATCAAGGTGACCTAAATCCAATCCAATATCAATCTGTGAAAGCTCGACGAAAATCATCCCAATTAAAATATATATTGTGTTTTATAGGTTGCCGCATTGGGTCTTGTGCCGGATCGTCATTTAGGCAAATCGCTGCGCGAGATGCAAACGCATCTGTTGAAGATGCGCGACAAGTATGGATTGAATGTGTGCGGCGAGGGTGGCGAATATGAGACATTTACACTGGACTGTCCGCTGTTCAAGCAGCGCATCGTTGTCGAGGATATACAGACGATAATTAGCAGTGCCGATCCCATCTGTCCCGTTGGCTATATCAATTTCACAAAGCTAACACTGCAACCGAAGGAGCCGCATGCCGTCACGGATGTTGTATTTGTTAAGAAATCCCTCGACTATATAAGCGATCTCAATGAATCGACATACAGTGATCTAAGCGATCCCGATTTTAGTGAAACGGAACTGGAACTGATCGAGAAGGAGACACGTCTGCGTGAATCGCTTAGCCAGAATGAGTTAATCTCGCGCAGCAATTCATTTGGACGGCATTTGGCCACATCATCGTCCTCGCCGATACCCATTGTAACGAAGAGCGCCAGCGTCGACGAGCCCATACCGACGGCCAGCGCCTCGATGACGGGCAGCGCCTCCCTGCTGCTGCTAGCCAATGCAAATCAAGCGACATCCGCATCCGCATCGGCATTGGCATTGGGCGCCAGCGCCTCTGCCACCGCCGCCAATGGGGCAAACAACGCCGCCTTGCAGGCGAATAGTTGCTGTGGCTTTGGCATCTCACATCCATTGGGCAGCAGCACGGCCGCCGTATGCGGCTCGCTGTCGCTGGCCATCTCCTCGCTTGGGCTGAGCACCACACAGTGCACAAATTATGCGGCGACGGCGACGATGCCAACGGGCCAAACCCAACCGCCCAGTCCCATGAAATATGAGCGTGAATTTCGTCCACTTGCCAACCAGGCCAAAGCGGCCATCAATGCCAAAGGCTGGATGTGGCTAGCTGGCATACAGGGTAACACACACAAACACAAACACACACACAGAGAGAGAGACAGACACACTTACATCTAAAGACACACAAACAATCATCAGAACAGAAGACAAACAAAGAAAATAATCACAACATCTTTCTATATAAAAATGTTCAGCTTATGCATATTAATTGAGATTTATTGTTGTTTTCAGGTTGCGCCCCCAGCATTGAGCAGGGCATGCAGCAGGCATTGAGCACGCTGCGTGAGCTCTGCTCGAGTAATGGCTATGATCTGCAGGATTTGTGCTTCACAACGCTCTATGTGCGCTCGATAGCCGAATATCCATTGCTGAATACCATCTATTTGCAGTCGTTTGGCTTTCACAATCCACCGACCCGGGTGTGTGTGGAGTGCCCGCTTCCCGATGATTGTCATGTCATAATGGAGGCAGTTGGACATCGACCGACACCGACGCACAGTGGCGATGATAGCGAGGAGACCCAACTGCTGCTCAATGGTCGACGCAATACCATGCATGTCCAGGGCATCTCACATTGGGCGCCAGCCAATATTGGTCCATACAGCCAATCAACACGGGTGAGAAATACACACGAGCGACAGACAAAGAGCCAGCAAGCGAGAGAGAAAGAGATCGCAAAATTCTATTATACTCGTATTATATATTATAACTGTATACGTTGGTGGCATGAGCTATTTTGAGGCACCAGCCTAAAGAGACACCTTGATAATTGGAATGAGAAAAGCAGACGTTTGTCTCACAGCACTTGGCGACAGCTCAATTTCAAATACAATAATCAGACACAGGCAATTTAATATTGCAATTATGCAAATCAAAAAACAATATATACTCGTATGTCGACCAACATCGACGGCAAGTCGCATCAAGTCTGGTACCACAAAAAAAAAAAAAGAGGCAGCATGCAGCATGCATCAAAGACAAAGAGTTTTAATAGCATCAAAAGTTGAAAATACGTATTTTTGAAATGAAATCGGGAAATTGACGTTTTAAGTTTCTGTTACCAAATTCAAACTGTTGTATCTTCGCCAATAATTCACTATATATATATATATATATATATGAATGTTTCATTTTGCACACAGATCGGCGACATCACGTACATCTCGGGCCAAATAGCGCTGGTGCCGGGCAGCATGACGATCATCGAAGGGGGCATTCGGCCGCAATGCAAGCTGACATTGCGTCACATCAGCCGCATTGCGAAGGCAATGAATGCCCAGGGCCAGTTGCGCGATGTCGTCCATGGCATTTGCTTTGTCACCCATCCAGCCTTCATTGGCGAGGCGCGACGCCAATGGGAGCGCCGTACCACAAATGCCATTATGGACTACATTGTGCTGCCAGCGCTGCCACGCGAAGCTCTCGTTGAGTGGCAGGTTTGGGCGCACACCCATAACGATCGTTTTGACTGTGAGTTCATTAACACACCCACACCTACACACACACACGCACACACACACACACACACAATGTCTCTTTCTCCCTCTCTCTCTCTCTCTCTCTCTCTCTCTTTAGCTGTCTCGCAACTAGTTCAAATTTCGAACTGGTTGCAACTCAAATTTCATACATTTTTGAGCTAGTTTCCATTTGCCATATTCAAATATATTTTCACAAATCGAATAATGAATATTCTTATATTCAGTTCAATGATTTAGTTTTCATTCGTATTTCAACTTACCAACTTAAGTTCAAATTGAGTAACAAGTTGAAGACTGTTTTCAGCAACAAGCTACACTTTATCTAGACTTTCGATTGAAAATTATGTTTATTATCTAAACGTATTTCATATTTCAACTTACCAACCTGAGCTCAAAAAATAATTCGAAACCATTCAATTGAAATCTCGACTCGATTTCAAGTTAACTTTTACTTTAATTACATCAGACTTGATGACAATATACAAGTTTTATTGTTGCGTGAAACTAATTGTTTTTGGTTTGGTTTGTTGTGTTTATAGATGAGGAAACCGGATGTTCGGTTAGCGATTATACCATCTCGATACGTCGTCGCTGGAACTATGAGAACAATTGTGCTGCGATTGTTTGCTATGTGGCAACCGGATTGGCCTCGTCCACCACACAGCTGACGCAGCTGAGCGACGATGTGCTGGGCAACCATTTCCGCTTATCGCAGTGCCTCAGCGCCGAGCACCTGGACGAGATACTCACCTATGTTGTGAATCGTCTGCTCAAGGACTATCCCATTAACAAGCGGCAGCAACAGCAACTGCAACAGCAACAGCAACAACAAATAGCGAACGCAGCCAACACTGCCACTGCCATAGAGGCAATGTCACTGCCACAACAACACCAGCAACAGCAGCCGATAGGTGGCGCTGGTGGTGATCAACAGCCGTCGTCGACATGGGGCAAAATCAACACATTGCCAGCGATTCACTTGAAGATCTTCTATCAGGTGAATGCTGCACCGCCCACAGATCTGCTATTGCAGGCGTTGCACGATTTTCGTAGCAAGTGCCAGGATATGGCATCCTTGGTGTATACGGTGTTGCCAGCCTGCAGTTTGCACAATTTCAGTACGTTCCTGTCCATATGCGGTGTGCGCCACGAATAAAACAAGCGAGATAGCGAGAGAAAGAGAAAGAGAGAGAGAGAGAGAGAGGGAGAGAGATAGAGAAATGAGAGAGATGAGAGGCAATGTCCAGTCTACTACTACTACTACTATTACGCACATACGCACATACAAAACCAAAAAAAAAAAAAAAAAAAGAGGAGAAAAAAAACAAAAAGATTTAAACTAAGAATGCAGGCGTAGGCACGCCCATTTGTTGATATTGTTAACTAGCCTGTGTATCTATTTACTATACATTTACTATAACTATTTACAAAGCAGCCGCCAGTCAATGCGTACAATACGCGTAGTTACCAATTATTTCGGACCAACAACAACCACAACCACAACAACAACAACAACAGCAAACTCAACAACAAATTCTGTGGCAACTCAATGTGTTTCAAAATGTTTAGAACAACAAAACAAAACAAAGCAAAACAAAAAAGACAACAACAACAAAAATAACCGATAGATGCAAATAACCAAAATTTTGATTAAAATTAAATTACGTATAAAAAAAAATGCAACAATCGAAAAAAAGAAGAAGAAATAACATTTTTATGCAAATTTTTTGTGCACACAATGAACTGCGCCCAATTGTAACTGTAAAACTGTCAACTGTAAACTATACTCGAATAACTGTTAACACAATTTTTCGTTTTGCTTCTCAGGTTTCGTCTTTATCACAACATTTTCTTTACTTTTATTTACTTCCTAGTCTTTTGCTTTAACATTTTGAGAGATTAGCTCACATTTTTTGACCAAATTTTAGCTTTTAAAACAAAGAAAAAGAAAAATACGAAAAAAAAAACAAGATGAAACCAAAACCTTTTTAATATTTATATACATACTACTTATACGAGATCACTTTTTGTAAATTTTCATTATGCCTACAATTTTTATTATGGACAAATGAAAAAGAACAAAATTAACACAAACAACAATTTGTTTTTTTTTATGTTACATTTTTATTGGCAGGCAAAAGAGAAATTTGTGTGCAAACTATTTGCCGGGTTGCCTTTCGCTCCTTTAGATAAATAGTTTAATATTAAAAAACAAAACAACAAAAAACACATACATGCATAATACTGCAAGCTAAATAATCCACTGAGTTTGGATGCGATTTTGCCAGACACAGTTTTATTTGATTAATAATATGCCAGAAGCTTAGCGAATTTGTCCCCTTCCCATCCCATCCCCATCCCCATCCCTACACTCCTTATTCATACGCCTAACATACAATACAAATGCATGTGTAAACAATATTCTATTGACAACAAAAATTGCACAACTATGGTAAAGTTAAATTGTATGTTGGACTTATCACTGATGATAATTATGAAAATGCTATTAGTGTTAAAAAAAATTAAATAAAATAAAAAATTGAAAGAAAAAAATACAAATATGCTGATATTGATTGTGTCATTAAAAAATATCATACAAAAAAATTAAATTTATAAATGGGGCGTTTTTTTTTGTGGAGTTTCTAGAACAAATGCTAATCGTTTCGTACGGTACACGACAATGCTACGAAAATGCATTCGAGGATTTGATAAGGATTTTTATTGAAGGCAAGCGATTTAAGCCAGGTACACGTCATTGTCTGCCAAAAGTCATACTTATTTTCACCAAATCAACATGGATTTCATAGAAAACAGTAACCAGAAAATAAACTGTAAGAGCGACAAAGTGAGTGAGATCTCACATTCAGTGTCATTAGCCTTGAATTTGACTTGACGGTGATGACGAAAATTATGTTTGAAAGCGCGACAAACAAAAGCAAAGCTTTTTCTAGCACGGTCTCTGCTCTCCGAGTTGCGTGGGGAAATTTCCAGTGTGGGCCAATCAGATACATCGGTCACCGCCACGAAACGCCAATCAGAATTGCAGCAGACACTGACGTGGTCAACACGTCAGTTGGTAAACAATGGCATTGAATAAATAGCCCGGCACTGCAGAGAGCAGTCAACAGTTTCCATTCAGACAGCAAAGAAGTAACAGATCGGCATATAGAAGAAAGTGAAATTATATTGGAATACATGAAATTGTAAACAACGTGCGTTCAACAATAAGAGAATTTTTTTTTTTTTGTTAATATAAACAAAAACTGTGACTGTGAAACCCTGTACAAAGTAATTAATAACTGAAGCCAAAAATAAGAAGCAACAAATACTATACAAATCAAACCGTACACATTGAAGTGTCCAAATATTTATATCGAGCGGATTTTTTTAATTTAATGCTCAATTTAACTTAAGTTAGTAAAAGTAAGTATTTAAAAATCTGTTTTTAAAATGACAACAATCGATTACTTTTATAATTTCGCGTGTTGTGCAACACTGTTGCAACGTTAACACTGACGTGTACCCAGCACAGCGTTGCATGTGTGTGTGTGCTTGTGTAGTGTATGCGTAGAAAGCGCCGGCACAAGTTAGCAGTAATCGCCGATATTCTTTCAGTTCAGTTTTAGACGTCGGGAGAGATAATTAACGAACGGAAAAGTTATCTGAAAAACTCAGTTTCAAGTGTAAGTTATATATTCAATTTATCAGTTGGCGACAATTACTAAAACTAATGCATTGATCACATAAGCCAATGCCAAATGCAGTAGTACAAAGAAAGTGAATTACTTAGTAGAATATTAGTGCACATGTAGCTGTCGCCATGTTGGCAATGTTGTACCAAAGTCAGGGGCTTTAATTTATATTCACACATGATGCGAAATAAACTAAAGCACGTGTCTTGTCTCCCTTCTAATACATAAATGCCTCTCTATGGAAGTGTTGGCTTGGTAATCTCAAAAGAATTTGTGTTAGGGAATTGCTGCGACACTCGCTGCCAGTGTAACCCCAAATTTGCATGACGTGTCGTGCAACGGTGGCCGCTGTTCAGATTATAATTTAATATAATACATTATGTGTAAATTAATGAACATGCATACATTATTAACAATCAGTAGCAAAGTTCATTCACTTCCTTTATGCCGGCTGCCGGCTGTTCAATATTGCATATTATTGCGACATCGTTTTTTAAAGCTCTGCTGTTGTGCACACACTGGCTAGGCACGCACGCACCACACGCCGTCGTCTGATTGCACAGCTGGTACATTTTTGAGTTCTGTGCTCGTTGCCCAGTGTGCAACATTATTTGCCTGCTGACCTGGCAGCACTTGATTCCGACGGTGCAATAACAAATAAATGCAACTACACAATATACGCAATACTCTAAAATTCAAATTTATTGCAAACACACAACACACACACATACACATAGAGGGAGAGAGAGAGAGAAACGCGCCTGCGCCAACTGTCGATGTTTGCTGGCATCGTCGTCTCTCTGCGTAGCTGTAAGTGTGTGTGACTCCGACAGTCGGTTCAATCAGCATTGTACACGTCATTAAAACAGATCCGCAAACTATAGTTTACGTTATTGACAGAAGTACACGTCAGTTGAAAATTTCAGTGGATTAACTCGGTTTTGTATTGTTTTTGAAGGTTGACAAAGCGAACGCATAGTAAGTAAAAACAGACAAAACTAATACAGCTGTGCAAATAGATTGCGTCTATTGCCGGCAGAAGAAGCCGACCCGGCACGCCCCGCCATTCCGTAACTTTCACCTAGTGTGAATTGCTTGTGTTGCTACCAGGCAGACAGACGGACGGACGTGTGTCTATCGCAATGTAGTTGATGGTTTTTGTTGTTGCTCACTACTCATTGAGAATGTAAAGACCGAATAAGAAATTTGTGGAGAACAAAAAAAAAATAGGAGAGAGCGAGAGGCATAAGAAAAACCAGTTAACTCTCGCACACAAGAGAGCAGAGTGACCGGCAACAGATTTTGTGAAGCGAGCGAGAGAGAGAGAGAAAGCAAAAAGAACCAGAAAAATGTTACCACGTATACAAAAATTCTATGTTAACTTTGGCAGAGCAGCGACGTCGGTCAATGTCAGTGAGCAGAGCAGAGCCTAAACTGAGCTGAGCTGAGAAGAGCAAGGCAGCGGTGCGGCTTAAACAGTTCTTTCGCGTTTAGCCAGCGGATCAGACGTGTGCTTGTGTGTTTCCTTCAAGATCTTTCTCCAGGTATTTTTCTTTTTTTTGAGGTGTGTGCTAAAATTATGGTTTCCCTTCAATTTAAATCGCACTTGGCATAATTTAAAGACGTGCCATAAATAAACGAGGCCATTGCTTTAATCATTTTGCAAAAGTAGCACACATAACGGTATCTTACCTGTTGACAGCGTCGTCAACGTCATCGACGTCTCTTTTTTCAGCTCTTCTCTCTCTCTCCCGGTCTCTCCCTTTTGTGGCCGTGTGTTGACGTGTACAAAAAAAAATAAAAATAAAAGAATTAAGAATAAACCGAAGCTTTTTCATGCATTTTCGTTAATCATTCTTTTTTCTACCTTTTTTTCTCATTACAGTTTTTTTTGTTTGGTGTCAAAGTCTAAACACCAAAAAAACTAGAAAATAACAACATAAAAATGAAGTTGTGCATATTGCTGGCTGTCGTGGCCTTTGTTGGCCTCTCACTTGGTGAGGAGAAGAAGGAGAAGGATAAGGAGCTGGGCACCGTTATTGGCATCGATTTGGGCACCACATACTCATGGTAAGTTGGAATTTTGAATGCACACAAAAAATGCACATTTTCAAGTGCACAGTGAGCACTTTCCAATTGCATATTCAATTGTTATATTTTCTTTTCCTTTTCTTTCATCCTGCGCCGCACAGCGTTGGCGTTTACAAGAATGGACGCGTTGAGATCATCGCCAACGATCAGGGCAATCGTATTACGCCCTCATATGTGGCCTTCACAGCCGATGGCGAGCGTCTGATTGGAGATGCTGCCAAAAATCAGCTGACCACAAACCCAGAGAATACGGTCTTCGATGCGAAGCGATTGATTGGACGTGAATGGTCCGATACGAATGTGCAGCACGATATCAAATTCTTCCCCTTCAAGGTTGTCGAGAAGAACTCGAAGCCACATATCAATGTCGATACCTCGCAGGGTGGCAAGGTCTTTGCGCCCGAGGAGATCTCCGCCATGGTTCTTGGTAAAATGAAGGAAACGGCCGAAGCTTATCTTGGCAAGAAGGTCACCCATGCTGTTGTCACCGTTCCCGCCTATTTCAACGATGCCCAGCGTCAGGCCACCAAGGATGCTGGCGTCATTGCTGGTCTCCAGGTGATGCGCATCATAAATGAACCGACTGCCGCTGCCATTGCTTATGGTCTGGACAAGAAGGAGGGCGAGAAGAATGTGCTCGTTTTCGATTTGGGTGGCGGCACCTTCGATGTTTCCCTGCTGACCATCGATAATGGTGTGTTTGAGGTCGTTGCCACCAATGGTGATACTCATTTGGGTGGCGAAGATTTCGATCAGCGTGTCATGGATCATTTCATCAAGCTGTACAAGAAGAAGAAGGGCAAGGACATTCGCAAGGATAATCGCGCTGTGCAGAAACTGCGTCGTGAGGTCGAGAAGGCAAAACGTGCTTTGTCCGGTTCACATCAGGTGCGCATCGAAATCGAATCCTTCTTCGAAGGCGATGACTTCTCCGAGACGCTGACCCGTGCTAAATTTGAGGAGCTCAATCTGGATCTGTTCCGTTCGACGTTGAAGCCGGTGCAGAAAGTGCTCGAGGATGCTGATATGAACAAGAAGGACGTCCACGAGATTGTGCTTGTTGGCGGCTCCACGCGTATACCCAAGGTGCAACAGCTTGTGAAGGACTTCTTTGGCGGCAAGGAACCATCCCGTGGCATTAATCCCGATGAGGCTGTTGCCTATGGCGCTGCCGTCCAGGCTGGCGTTCTCTCTGGCGAACAGGACACCGATGCGATCGTTCTGCTCGATGTGAATCCCTTGACCATGGGCATTGAGACAGTCGGTGGCGTCATGACCAAACTGATACCACGCAACACAGTTATTCCCACCAAGAAATCGCAGGTGTTCTCCACGGCATCCGATAATCAGCATACGGTGACCATTCAGGTCTACGAGGGCGAACGTCCAATGACCAAGGATAATCATTTACTGGGCAAATTCGATTTGACTGGCATTCCACCGGCACCGCGCGGCATTCCCCAGATCGAGGTCTCGTTCGAGATCGATGCCAACGGCATTCTGCAGGTCAGCGCCGAAGATAAGGGTACCGGCAACAAGGAGAAGATTGTGATCACCAACGATCAGAATCGCCTAACGCCCGAGGATATCGATCGCATGATCCACGATGCCGAGAAGTTCGCCGATGAGGACAAGAAGCTGAAGGAGCGCGTCGAGTCGCGCAACGAGCTGGAATCGTATGCTTACAGTCTGAAGAATCAAATCGGTGACAAGGAGAAGCTCGGCGCCAAACTGAGCGACGATGAGAAGACCAAACTGGAGACGGCCATCGATGAGTCAATCAAATGGCTCGAACAGAATCCCGATGCCGATCCCGAGGAGTACAAGAAACAGAAGAAGGATCTGGAGGCCATCGTTCAGCCCGTCATTGCCAAACTGTACCAAAGCACTGGCGGTGCACCACCACCAGAGGGCGCCGACGCTGGTGACGATCTCAAGGATGAGCTGTAAGCCAGCGGGCAAGCGAGCGGAATGAGGACGTTACCCAAATTGAGAAACGTACGACGACGGTTGGATTATATAAATAGTTTTGGCAGTAGAAATAAATCAGACTGATTAAACAATTACAAAAACAAAAAACAAACCAACAAACAATTGCAACAGCAACAAATAGAAAAAGAACACGCTCCTACCACCCCCTCCCCCCGTCACAAGCAATATGCAAAAACCCCAAAGCAACAAAATCGGTTTTTTTTGTTTTAATTGAACAGCAACTCACAATTTCTTAAACCTCACGCCAAATTTCTTATAGCAACATTATTATTATTTGTTTTTTTTTGTTGTTGATGATTATCACATGTGTTCCTCGCATTCCCCTTCCCGCAAATGGACGAAAAACAAAACAAAAAAGCGAAAAAAGATAAACAAACTTAAAGCACTGTATATTTTTTGATAACAACAGCTAAGCTCTCCAAATTGAGGTAACACAAATCAATAGGTTAGCCTTCAAGTTACATAAACACCATCTTATTAAGAATTAAAAAAAGAACGGAAAAAATTAAACAAAAAAAATCAAATGCAAAAGAATGTTATATGTATAAGAGAGCGTGGGAGAAGAGCTAGAGAAAAAACAGGAGAGAAAGAGCGAGTGCTGCGGGGAAATAAGTAAAAGAGATAATGTGCGTAGTATAAAACACAAGCAACAAACACTAAATATATGTACACACACATACACACACAGACAGACAGACAAAACTTAACAAATAATAATAATAATAACGGGTTCTTCGATTTTACGAAGAACCTTATAATTTATTTAAAAATAAAATAAAGAAAAACAAATTTGAAAACATCTGTTTTCCTTATTTTTTGCTTACTGTGCTGTTGAGTTGGATCATTCTCAAATTTGTTCATATATCTGTATACGAGTATGTTTGTCAATCTGATGGAAATTCACCTTTCGCTGGTAACATTGTTGATTCCCGTGGAGAAACGCGTCTCAACCCAATTTGCCCACAGAAGTTTGAGAACGGCGATTCCAGTAAGGTTTTTTTTAACAGATTTGCCCGACTAATGGCAATAAGCTCAAAAAGTAAAGTATTCAGAAGATAATATTTGTAGTTCAATCGTTCAATCTGCATCTTTTATTGTTTTTTTTTTTGTTTGTTTTTTTTTTTCTAATATTATTTTTGTTCTTATCATTCTTATACTTGTTTTGCGTATCTCATATTCCTTGCGCATATAGATTTCAGTTTGATCAGGCGTTACTTACTTTATAGGTAGCTCTCTCGTTTTGTTTTGGGAGCTAGTCGCTTTGCACTTTCACCGATTCGCATACATATTTATATATATTTACTACGATTCAGTTTTTCAGTTACTGCATTACGAGTAATCTTAATTATTCTTAAATACATTAAAAAAATACATAAAATATTTGTTTTGTTTTTGTTTTTCATTTTTTTTTTAAATATTTATATAAATAAGCTAACGGTATATTTATATATTGTTTATTGTGTACACATATGTATGTATTTCTCTATTTACTTATATACGTATGCACTCTCAGATATTTGAATTGCGAAGCCGACTCGACACAAACTTTCGGCTCGCATAGTTTCATTAATATTATATATTTTTTTGTTTTTGCTGGGTTGTTACGGTAACGGATTTTTCTTCTCGGTTTCCTTTTAGGCACGTTTTCTTATGTTTCTGTTGAAGTTAACAAGAAGTTCAGCGATATTAAATATTAAAATGTTATATTAAATATTATAGCTGTGCATTATTAGGGAACGCCAGGTCGTTAAATTGGCAACACCTCAACGGTGCGAGCTGGCAAAGCGGTTCGATGGCTTGTCGCTTGTAAATGTATCGAAATGAATTATCGATAGGTCGGTTACAAGCTATGTTTTGTGTACGATGTGGCAACACTGCAGCAAATCAACTGCCGGTTAACTTTTGACGGGAAGATCAGCTAACACGCGATGTTAACTTATGACAGAAACATGAGCAAACTGGCCCAAGTTTATATTTTATTTGGAGAATTTGTGTACTGATTGTATGCATTGTTTGTGTGTTGTGTTTGTGTAGAGGAAAATTGGTAATTGGTAAATGGTAAATGGGACTTGACTATATATTTAAAACTATTCTAAACTTCAGCCGCTCACTTAGTAAATAAAATGCAAAGAATAAAATTGAATTGAATACATTGGTCGCACGCGCGCGGACCATGCCTTGCCATGACAGAGTTGCATTTTTCTGTTTCTTCCTGCTTTTTCTTTTTTTGTTTTAATTTTTTTTTTGTTTTATATTTTTTTTTGTGTTTGTGTGCCTGTGTGTAGATGTTATATGCTATCTATGTATATATAGCTGCACGTTCGATTTAAGAATATGATTTTTCGCACAAGCCTCTTGAATGCCAGCGGATTGCGTAGTTGGTCCTTTCTTAGGGATGGGGGGAGGTGTAGCGTGGTTAACATAACATTCCACAAAGGCGCTGCTTGTAGCTGCTGTTTCTGCTTCTGCTTGTGTGTGTGTGTATGTGTGTGTGTGTATGTGTATGTGTGTGTGTGTGTGTGTGTGTGTGTGTATGTGTGTGTATGTGCGTGTGTGTGTGTGTGTGTATGTGTGTGTTGTGTGGTTTTGTTTGTTGGGTTTAACTGCAGCGGCTGCTGCAATTTTAGATGCGTTTTGGAATCGTGTCGACGGCATTATTCTCAGGCTCTTCGTCCTTTGGTGGCTGACCGCGTTGCTGCTGGGATCGTTTCATTTCGTAGACCGAGAGAGTGAGAGAGAGCGAAGAGACGAAGTGGGTGCGTAGTTCAAAGTTCAAATCGGTATATCGGTTATCGGTATATGCAGAGATGCCAGAATTTGCCACCAATTTGCGCGCAACAAGAACAAAGATACAAAGAAAGGAAGACACAATGAAAGAGAGAAAAACGTAAAAGCGAAAACAATCAACAACAAAGCAGAAGAAACCAAAACTACCATAATGTGAACATTAGATCATCATCAATATATATAGTACAATGTTTGTACATACATGTATGTATATATACATATATGTACTTATGTACAATTTACAAAATTGAGGGAGGAATATAAAAACGAAGAATATGTGCATGATAAGTAATTTTTGGTTCTTGTCCTTGTCTTGCATACGAAATGCGCCGTTTGTTTTTTTGTTGTTTGTTTTTGTATTTTTCTTTTTTTCTGTTAGCCAATTCACAAATGAACCGTTATGATCATGAGAAACGGCACGTCCTTTTATAAATCTATACGTATGTGTGTGTTTGTCTGTCTGTCTGTATGTGCGTGTGTGTGTGTGTGTGTGTGAAAGAGAGAGAGAGACAGTATATTTATACATATGGTCGTCGACCTGAAGAATCCAATCCAAACTATGCACGAGTTAGGTATATTTTGTATGTCTGTATTATCATTTGTAGATTTGTTTATTTTCTTTTGTCGATTTGAGGTTTTCTCTGTATGTGTGTGTACGTGTACGCGTGTGCGTGTGTGGGTGTGTGGTGTCTTTGGATGCAGTGCAGCTGACAGCGTGATCGTGATAAGAAGCATTTGTGTGTGTACTGGGAATAAAGTGCATAAATATAAAAAGTGATCCCAACCAATAGTCGTTAAGCGTGTAAGTTATAATAATAAAAATAATAACCATTTTGCGCTTAATTTTATTTTTGTTTCACATTCGCATGGCAACTAAATAATTTAAGAACGAGCTTTAAAAAAATAAGTACATATTAAGTGTATAAATTACGCATACAAAATGTAAATGAATCAAATTATGTGAGAGCGAGAGAGAGAGAGAGAGAGAGATATAGATATAGATAGAGGCAAACGCGCATAGTGGTAGTATCTGTATAGCAGCTAGCTTTTGTCAGTTAATTGCTGTCGCTTAGCGCACGTGCTGGTGGTTAGAGTGAAATGGCATTAGTAGCGGATCGTCAGCTTTTGCTAGCAGGATAAGCAGGCAAACTATTCAGCTGCGGCCTCAGGATCGGGACGACTTAAGATCTCCTGGCAGAGCGCAATGTAGTCCTAGATTTATTTATCGATGTATATATATTTTTATGTAAAACAAAATAATAATAAAAAAAGTATAGCATAGCATAGAGAGAGAGAAAACATAGAAAAGAAAAATAGTCATAAGCAATATAGTCCTTAGAAGGAATAACATTGAACAATTAAGTAGCCAACACCGCACAGCCTTCGACATGGAACACAACAGCTGAGATGAGTGCAGTGGAATGCGTATAAGTAGTACACACATACACACATACATAAATACATATGTAACATATATAGCGATTTTTGGTTAGGGATGATGATCAGTGTGGGTCAATGATGATCTCGTGTCTCCTACTTGTTGTTGTACAAACGAAAATAAAATGCAAAGGGAAAGTAATAATCATTAACCAAAATGATACACTGCAAATTGTATTAAATATCAGTTTTGTTTTTATTTTAGTTATTGTTAATATTACTCTTGTTCTTCAACTTATTCATCTTCAAATCATTTTTGTTTTCTTTCAGCTTTTTGTTTTTGTTTTTTTTTTCGATTTTGTTTAAGTCAGTAAAAGTTATATATCAATTGTAAACATTTTTTTTTTGTTTTTTGTTTTGTTTCAGTATGCACTCAACTTATCAACGTTCCTTACGCACTTGGCCTTTTTTTTTATCGATTTCTATATATAATATGTATATATATTTACTTTAATGCTAATTTGCTTACAAAATGTGTTCACTTTTATTGTTATGTACTTGTTTTGTGTTCCATTCTTTTGATTCAGTATGCGATTCTCTATTACAACATCATCTTATACAATCTGTCTGCATACAAAAACATTCTTTATAAAAAATGGCATAAGAAAAAAAAAACAAAATTGAATACAATTTGTCACACATGAATTTTTATGGAACTACACATTGAGAAAACAAAAATATTACAATTACATATTGCAAAATAAACTTGCGTTCTATACTTTATTGCTTAATAAAATAATTTAAAAAAAAAGAACAAAAAAAATTTACACGTTATACTAAAAGAAATATACAACTAGATACGTTTAATTTGGACCCTTAAAATTAAACGAGTTGCTAAAAACCAGCGCAATTGGTAACTTTTGAAATTTATAAAACACGATTTTAGAACACCCTTGAAGAACGAGTAAAAACTAAAGAAACTGGCGTAAGACATATCGGAAGACTATATGCTTTAAAAAAGATTTTACATAATTGTATTATTTTACTACAACCAACTTGATCATTTCTACATTGATCTCCAATTATACTTTTATTTTTTTTCTAAAGATCAGACTATACTAAAACGCAAAAATTATTATGCAAGGGTATTTAAGCTTCGGCAAGCCGAAATTCGATTTAATTATTGGTTTTGTTTGCTTGTAGTTTCGGCCGAGTGTCCTCAAATTGTGTGCACTCATTTGTTTTTTTTTTTTAATTTTTTTTTTTTTATTTATTTGCCGTTGCTTATAATTCAATAATTTACAATTAGAAATACGCATACATTTATAAATGTATTCTATAAAACCAATCTGTAGCTAATTGTTTTGTATGTGGTTTTTGTTTTTGTATTTACTACATTTAATCTTGCAAAAAAAAAAAAAGAAAAAAGAAACCTACTCTGCTCAATTGGAAATTTCGAAAACATTTTCGGTTATTGCTTTTGCGAATGATTTTGGTAGGGCTGGGCAGCACTTGTGTGCATTTCGGTGTGGTTTTGAATGTGTGGGTGTATTTGTCTGTGCTTGTTTGTGCTTGCGTGTGTGTGTGTGCTTGCAAGTGCTGCCTCATTTCGTCTTCTTCACTACACAACAAGTTTACACAATGTGTATCCTCTTCTATGTGTGTAGGCGTGAGTGAGTGAGTGTTTGTGTGTGTTGTCTATGTGTGAGGGTGTGCATGTGTGTAGTGATGCTGCTTTCTCTTCTTGTGATGCTGATGCTGCTGCTGGTGCTGCTGTGTGTTGGTGCTTTTTGCTGATTTAATTCTCTGGTTCTCTCTGAATCTGTCTCGCTCGGCCTTGCAGTGATCAGTGATTTGCAGTGATCGCCGCATTTGCTGTCCTTGTCTTGAACTTGAAACTCCTTCTGACTTCTTTGTTGTCGATTGGATTGTATTGGTATGTGTGGGTGTGTTTGTTTGTGTGTGTGTGTGGGTAGGGTAAGACTGGGCAATTGCTTATACATATTTAACAGTGAATTCTATTATTTGTTTTTCTTCTTTTTTACAGATGAATTGTTTCTCATTTTCATTTTCGTTTTCGTTTCATTTTTGTTTTGTGACTTTCTTTATTTTGATACAGGAATCCTGTGGATTGTTAGAAAATGTATATGAGTTGTATTCATATTATAAACATATTGTAGTTCAAAATTATATTGTTCATTTATTTTCTTTGCTTCTTTTTTTATTTTTTTATATTCTTTTTTTTTTAACTTTGTGTTTGCTTTAATAAATGGTTTTTGGAAGTACTATGTTCCTTATATATCGTTGTTTGTGGTCTAATCAAGATTGAATTTTCACTCGCTCCCTACTTGTTTATCTCTTGTCTATACGGATCTCGCTCATATTTATTACGTTTTTTTTCTTGTTTTTTTTTTGCTCTATTTCACTCGGTTGGAGAACTAACTGTGTTTTGGTCTAGTGCTGCCACCTACAGTGTCCTTTTTTACAACATAAAATATATATAGTATAAATACCATATAAGTAATACAGTTATGTAATAGCACACAGAAATAAAAACAAATGCAAGACGTACATATTTAAGTATTATATAAGATTATTAACTAAAGACAAAATGTGTGTGTAACTTTAACATAATTATTTACTAATACATACTAGGTTAAAAACGAGATTGTGTGTGTGTGTGTGTGTGTGAATATTTAGTATGTAATTTGTATGTAGATATATATGTATGCGGTGTGTGTGTGTGTGTGTATGCGAAAAACAAGGAGAAACGACAAGCAGCAAAACACAAGCGCAAAAAGTTGATGATGATGATGATGATGAAACAAATTTCTATGCACAATGTGTAAATTGTTTGCGTTGTTTGTTAGTTTTTGCTGCATTCAGTTGTTGTTTTTGTTGTTGTTGCTTACAATTATACTAAATGCTAACATAAGTACATTGACTATATATATATACAAGTATATGTATATGTATATACATAAGTATGCACATATGCTTATTTTGTTCTTTGTTTTTTTGTTTTTTTTTTCTTTTGTTGATTGTGTAAACGACAAAAATTTATTATCTTCGTACTGATGAGCTTTTGTATGGATGCGACATGTTCGATAGCGATAAGGAATATCGATCAATTGGTATATGGCCATATGGGTACTATGTGTGTGTCTGTTAAGTGTGTTTGTGTGCGTTGTGTGCTTCAAGAAAACTTCATATCATTTCCGTACTCTTTTGCTTCAAATGTTTCGGGTTTTTTTTACTTTCTTTTGTTTTTGTTTATTTTTTTTCTTTTTTTTTTTAGGTTTATACTTTAATACATTTTCTACTACTTGTTCACTTCACTACGATTTTATATTTTATTTTCTTCGTTTCTTGTTTTTTTTTTTTTTTTTTTTTTTTTAAATATAAACGCAGTTTTGTTTTTTGTATTTTTTTTTTAATTTTATTTTATATAAATGATTTTTGCTTGTGGCGCTCAAAACCTCTGCAGTTGTAACGGTCTGTAGCAGTCGGTTCTCTTCAGTTGAAACTATGTCTCCCGTTTCTTTATAATAAATCATATATATATATATATGCAATGTTATGTTTGTTTTTTTGTTGTTGTTTGTTGTATGTGTGTTTTATTTTCGTGCGTGGTATGCGTATGTGTTTTTTTAATTAGTTTTTCTATACACAATGTTTTCGTATTGGGATATAGGTAGTATGTGGTATGTATAGCAGCGTATTGTTTTCCATAAATCGATGACGATCGTTTTTTGTTTTTTAGTTTTTGTTTTTGCAGACATCGATAAACAGACAACATAAAGAAAACCCGGCACATTTGCATAGATCAGATCATAGGTTAAGTTATTAACAACACAAACACATACACGCACACACACACATACACAGACAGATGCAGTGCATATGCATATATACATATATGTTTGATTCGGTTCAAATTCAAGTTAGAATTGGTTGTCGTTCAGATAGATGACCATTAGGTGTTTTGTGTTGGTTGGTTTGGTTGGTTGGTGGTGGTGGTTGTATGTGTGGGGAGAGAAACAAATAAAAAAAAATATATAGATATATATATATGCTCAGTTGAGACGTTGGTTTGTTGCATGTTTTTGATTTTATGATTTTTTTTTTTGGTTTGGTTTTGTTTTTCTTTTGTTTAGTCAATAGAAAAAATTGTTAATAAAAATTTCATTTTAAATTTACCGCTCGTAGTGGCATTTTGAAATTGGCTGCTGCCTGCAGCTGAATTTGATAAGCTAAGCTGTGAATTTTAAAGCCGTACAGACTGAATTATCGTTGTTTATACAGGTGCAACCGTTGTTGTTGTTGATGTTTTGATTGTTGTGTGTTGAACAGCGACATCAGAAGGATGGGTAGTAGGAGTTGAATGTATGCAATAACAGAAAAAAAGAGAGTGATATTTAGATTAATATTCAAGTTTTAAGAAACATACTTAAAGGTAGCCTTGTCATTCCAATCACCAACTCAATTTAATAAGTTTTAAAAGTAATAGTGCCTGTGAAATTTTCCGTTTTCAATTGTGGTTCATTTACATCGTTCGTTCCTCTGTGTGACTTCTAAAAGTTAACGACAAATAGTCAAGAATAAACCCCAAATATTTGCAGGAGTGTTGAATTTGAATGGCAGTTTCGTTTTGAGTTTAATGCCTGTGATTTTGTCTTTTAGTACAATTTAATTGTCTAGTCTAGATATTGAAGAGATCCTTGCGGAACACCTTGCTTGTATTCCATTAGTGTCAGTCATCAAGAACTGTTCTGTTCTGCGCTCAGTCTAACTTGAAAGCGTCTGTTATTATTTTTATTATTACGTTAACACCTTCTTCTGATTTGTATCTAAGTAAACGTTGCACTTCCTGGATTGCGGATAGCGGATTGTGGATAGCGATATCTTATCCCATCTCTATCTTATCTCACTCGGGCCGGACTAAGGTGTCACTCGAAACGTGCTGATAGTCAACTTGGCTGGTGGCGAAAAAGGAGGAGGCTGACACGGCGGATGTGCCTAACACAGATAAGAAACCGCCTCCAGGCGACGGACCAAGCAGTCACCCGGTACAGCACAGGACAGGACATAGTCACCTATCGAAACTTGGTTATCTCTGAAGGACAGTGCCAACCAATAACTTAATTTAACTTAAAAATTGTAGGAGATATGTGGCTTTATCGATTTGATCGATTTCCTAGCCCCCTGGTGGGCACAGACCAGTTTGTGTTCCAAGTTTCAAGGCTCGTAATTAGCATGGTTTTTCGACTGGAGTCTTGAGGAAGCTTGATAGGTGTTCGCTAAGACTGGCTTGCTCTTCGTTATATATCATATTGGGTTAAGCAGTAGTTTTGATGGGAATTCAGTCAATAATGTCGCAAAATACATATTAAGTGCTCTCCCAAGTTAAATCACAAATTTTGCACTCTTCCGCTTACTTCGATTAGCATTTTCATTTCATGAGGTGTCAGATGCGAATAGACAATTGTAATACTTAGCTTACATTTACTTCTATGCTTCTTCTTATTTTTCAGAATTGTTTTGTCACAGTTCTGCAAATCTTGATAGTGAGTCGGGTGTGGATTGACTAGATAACTTACCGTGGAACAAATTGATTAGTAGGACGCTTGGGGCGATACTCTGGATGCACCATGAACAGCATGTGTGGAAATCCAGTGCCAAAATAGGCGCCATCAGTGTGATGATGACGTGATGATTTTGGTGTATAAACATCAATGCACTTGGGGCAATAGGTTTTCACCATTGCCTCGCCGGGTATATCCGACAGGCCTGATACGATATAGAAGAGATACATATGTATTATTGCAAAATCTTACAAATATATATATATATATTGTCGTATTAATGATGAGGAGTTCGATACGCACCCAAAGGCAACATGGGCTGACTCTCACAGTAGACACGTGGACAATGTCCAAAATCGCCAGTTTGATATTTTTCAATCATTTGAGCGATACCGCGATTTGTTAATATATATCTAGCGTGTATGAGCCCGTACAACATTTCAGCTGCTTGTTCGGTCATATCCGATTGCAATGGATTATCTTCAAGTTCATCTTCTGTAAGTCAATATCAATATTAAAATAAAACCACAACAATGGGTATAGATGCTAGACCAAATAGCACAAAACTCACCCGGCTCCAGATCTAAAATCATGTCCAAGGCCTGACGATAGTTGGGCACCTGCTCATTTAAGCCAGTTAAATTGAACTTGTCCTGTATGTAATCCTCATCAACCTGAAGAGCACAAAGTATAAGAAGCCAGCTGCATTAATGAATGTTTTAATTGGGTGTAAGTATTTAAAAAGAGGTATACTGTAAGTCACTCTGCCTTCAAGTTTTAATACTAATAGTGTTCAATAATATTGAGTCAAAGCGGAACTGTTGACAGTAATACACAAATTAACATTCCACTCGAGGAAAGAATGATAAAGCTCGTAAGACTGAGTACGGCAATTGCTGGAGACATATGACATTTCATTCATTCATTTATTAATAAGTATATTCCTCGTAATCTGTTTATTCGACATGTCGGACAACTCCCAAAGAAGTGTTTCTCTAATTTATTTAATTATTTTGGTCGCTGCGCGCCACCTTTCGTGCAATCTGTCATTTAAGCAATATGAATACATCAATATACAATAGCAACAATACAAATAATCTAAAAACCTCTTTTGTTCACACTTTGATGTGAATGGGCGCGATTTCAATTGATGCACTTTAGCGTGCGCGTACTGTATTAAAGCGAATGTGTGTGTGTATGTGTGCATGTGTCTATGTCTGTATGTGTACATATGGAGGGGCTACAATTGGCGGCCGCAGCGCCTGGTGCTGTTGCAGGCAGCGCTCGCTTAGGTAACAACCCAACATGGATCAGGGCAACGTTTCGGAATTAGCAGCCGATGATAGTGTTTGTATATATATACATATATATTTATATTTCTATATATAAATATGTGTGTGTGTGGCACTCACCTCGCAGAAGAACTCATTGCCGCGAAGCCCGCAGAACCAGGTAACCCAGGAGACTTCCTCGGAGCTGCTCATTTTGCTGGGAAGACAACCGAAAAAAAATATAAAAAAAAGAAACCACATAAATAAATCATGTAAGTGTGTTTGGGGGAAGGGGGATATAAGAAAGCACATGCAAGCGATTTTCATTGTTGGCCCCAACCTACATTAAAGGAATTATTTTGCGAAATTTGACGAATTATTTATTTTAAAAAACCATAGAAGGGGCAGCGTTGTTGTTGTTGTTGTTAGCTTTTGCGGTGCTATAATGGAGTCTTCTCACAACGTCCACAAACGCAGTATGTATGTAACAAACACACACAATGAAAAGAGTAAACGAATCGAATTTGTCCACGAGTTTTAAGAGCGCGTCTCGATTTACTTGATTATTATGATTTTCTTATTATTTTTTATCAATTTATTTGTTGGCATTTACGCGTGACTGATAAAAACAAAAACTGCGGCCACTTTTTTTTTGTATATTTTTTTTCGTTTTCGCTTGTTATTTTCAACGCACTGTCGATTGAACGGAAATTTGTACGCGTATTTTGACAAGCGCTGCTCATACAAAATGTGCCGAGCAGAAAGAAGAAGCACACTTGAAGTAGCAGCAGCAGCAAAGAAATTCAGAAAAAAAAGAGACACTGAGCGCAGTGAAATTTAGTAGGTAGGCAATACACCCAACCCTTGTGGAAATCAAGCACTCACTGTTTGCATGCTCGTACTTGGCACAATTTGTTGGACACACTGATCCATTGTCTGGATTGTATTTGGCATTTAAATGCGTTAAACTATGATGGGTTTGAGAACGAAAGTCCAGCATTATTCACAAAAAGAAATTGATTTAAATCGCGTTGTGCATTTTCCAACTGGGCCTTAAGCAACAGCGCGCTTGGCGTAGCGGCACGACACAGACACACACGCACACGCTCACAGACCGTATTAGATGATTTTTGCACTTGTGTTGGCAGCTCGGCCGATTGAGTTGAATTTTACTGAACGCTTTATTCGTTTTGCCATGACACTTACCTTAATTTTCGCACAATTTTCAAAAGACTTTTACTAATTAAAGCACTTTTTTCAATGCGAAAATTTAAGAAGCGAGTTGCGAGTTGTCGGTTTTGCAATCGGTATTAGGGATGATACAAACGTATCGATCTATCGATTGCACCGATATAAATGGGAGTAACCAGACTTTGCAGACTAATTCACATATTGAGATTTTGTGTGAATGAGTAGAATAAAAAACAAAATAAAAAATAACACAGGCGTGCGAATATAATAATACCAACTTTGTTTTGTAATGCTGATCGTATGCGATTGGAAATGTTTTAAAGACAACACAATTAAGATTTATTAAAATGCTTTCTAGCCATCGCTTTAAAGTGGAAGATTAACAAAAATAAAAAAAGGGTATTCAAAAGAACAAGATCGGTTACATATAAGCGATCTCACGTAAATAACATAGCTCCAGATTGTAGAACTTTGTGGAACGAGGTTCTCAAAAGAACGCATATAAACATAATTTGTATTACAAAAAATAGATTTTTTCTTTCGGTTTTTGTTTAATTATCTGTAATTTATAGTGTAATAATTAATCGCGTGAGTGGAAAGTTCTTTGGATGTGCTGTTAAGTAAAAATATTGAAAAATGGTTATTAGGAAGAAAGTGCGAAAGTAGTGTACAATAAATCAAATAATACAAATCTCTAAATAAAATA
Source organism: Drosophila basisetae (assembly GCA_035041595.1). Taxonomy (NCBI): domain Eukaryota; kingdom Metazoa; phylum Arthropoda; class Insecta; order Diptera; family Drosophilidae; genus Drosophila; species Drosophila basisetae. The sequence goes on from JAWNLB010000174.1 coordinate 18,097,497, forward strand.
GGATATTTTACATTGTGACGAATTTACGAAATTTACGGAAAAAATGTGCAATTATAAAATGTTAACTGATTTAGTTTGTGCATTTTGAATGAATTGCCGTTCAGAAGACTATAAAAACGTATTGCATGAGAAAATTACAACAATCAGTAGTGTTTATATAGGTTCCCAAAGCACAGAAATTTCCATGCACATAAGTTCGACAGGGCAACTTGCTAATTCACAAGGCAACGAATTTTGCGCGCAACTCAATAAAATTGTATACTGGTATTTATATATTTTGTTCGTAATAACACTAAACGAACATCTGTAGTTGTCAAAATGCAATGATATATTAGTCTCTGGAATTACAATTATTGACACATGTATATTGTTAGGTTTAGTTTTATTTTTGATCAAGTGCCTAGTTTTCATTCATATTCCGTAAGGCGAGCAACGTGCTGAACGCGTAAATTGCCATTTGCCCCGACCGACGTACATATCTGTAAATATTTCACGCGCAAAACAAAAAATTAACTGTAAACGGACACCGCATTTTTTTTTGTTTTTTCTTTTTCGTTCAGTTTTTGTTGTTGGATTTAATTTGTAATTTGCAGTTGCAACAAACGGCAACAGTTTGCATACACTGAAAATACACAGCACGCACGCACTTTTGTGACAACTTTTTGACGGTCAACAACGAGAACTGCCTGAGGTGAGTGGGTTGATTGCAGTGTACCCGAATAATAAAAAAAAAATAAAAACGAATCGAAATCAACACATACGTGATTGCATGTGTTTATTATTGTTGTTGTTGTGTGCCTGTGTGTGTGTGTGTGTGTATGTGTGTTGGCTAAATAATTAAACCGCATATATGCATTTGCATGACTTCAACTTCAAGATAACAAAAACAACAAGAACAACCATAGAGTACCCAGAAGAGTAGCAAAATACGCATTCGCAATGAGCGTGGACACGTATGCGCCAAGTTCGGCGCTCACATTCCTGGACATGGATGACAATGAGCTGTTGCGCGGCGCCGATACACAGCCGACGCCATATGATTATCGTGACTTCACCATGCCATCCACATCGCAGAGCCAAACCCAGGGTGAGCAGCTGCCCGAACTGCAGGTGAGTGGAACAGGCGATTGCCCTTGACCGCCACGTGTATATCAAAAATAAATAATTTCGTTTTCTTTTGTTTTTGTTTTTTTTTTGCCCCAGCAGCCAAGACGCGTTAGCATTCACAGCAGTGATCAGTTGATCCAGCCACGTTTGGGTTCGATTACCAATGTTTTGGCCGACTTACAATTCGAGGAGGAGGATGATGAGAGCATCGGCGGCGGCGGTGGTGGCGTCAGCGGCGGCAACGGCATCGGTCGCTGTGTCGGCGGCACCTCGGCCTATGTTAAAGAGTTGCCGGCACACGCTTGCAAATATTGTGGCATCCATGATCCGGCCACCGTTGTCATGTGCAACAATTGCAAGAAATGGTTTTGCAATGGACGCGGCAGCACCTCCGGCTCGCACATCATCAATCATCTGGTGCGTGCCAAGCATCGCGAGGTGACCCTCCACGGCGATGGCCCACTTGGCGAGACCATACTCGAGTGCTATTCGTGTGGTGTGCGCAATGTGTTCGTATTGGGCTTTATACCCGCCAAGGCGGATTCTGTGGTGGTGCTGCTGTGCCGCCAGCCATGCGCCGCCCAGAACTCACTAAAGGACATGAACTGGGATCAGGAGCAGTGGAAACCGCTAATTGCAGATCGCTGCTTTCTCGCCTGGCTGGTCAAACAGCCAAGCGAGCAGGGTCAGTTGCGTGCACGCCAAATTTCCGCAGCGCAAATCAATAAGCTCGAGGAACTGTGGAAGGATAACATTGAGGCAACATTCCAGGTGAGCTGGTGCATCACACTGAAGATATCGATGTTATATTGACAATATCTGATTGCAGGATTTGGAAAAGCCCGGCATCGATTCGGAGCCGTCGCAAGTGCTGTTACGCTACGAGGATGGCTATCAATATGAGAAGACCTTTGGCCCACTGGTCAGCCTCGAGGCCGACTACGATAAGAAGCTGAAGGAGTCCGCCACACAGGAGAACATCGAGGTGCGCTGGGATGTGGGCCTCAATAAGAAGACAATTGCGTATTTTACACTTGCCAAAACCGATTCAGACATGAAACTCATGCACGGCGATGAGCTCCGACTGCGCTACGTCGGCGAACTGTACAATCCGTGGAGCGAAATTGGGCATGTCATCAAGGTGCCCGATAACTTTGGCGACGATGTTGGCCTGGAGCTCAAATGCTTCTCAAATGCCCCGCTCAAGTTCACCAGCAACTTTAGCGTGGACTTCATATGGAAGTGTACATCATTTGATCGGATGACTCGTGCTCTCCGCAACTTTGCCATGGATCGCAATTCGGTGTCCAACTATATCTACTCGCGTCTGCTGGGACACGGTCGGGCCGATGGCAGCGATGAGGTGCTGTTTCGTGGCCCACAGCCCAAGCTGTATAGTGCCCCCCATTTGCCGGATCTGAATCGCTCGCAGGTGTATGCGGTGAAGCATGCCCTGCAGCGACCACTTAGCCTGATCCAGGGACCGCCCGGCACTGGTAAAACCGTCACATCGGCGACAATTGTATATCAGCTGGTGAAGCAGCATGGCGGCACGGTGCTCGTCTGTGCGCCCAGCAATACGGCTGTCGACCAGCTCACCGAGAAGATCCATCGCACCAATCTGAAGGTGGTGCGCGTTTGTGCCAAGAGTCGCGAGGCCATCGATAGTCCCGTTAGCTTCCTGGCGCTGCACAATCAGATACGCAACATGGAAACAAATTCGGAGCTAAAGAAGCTGCAACAACTGAAGGATGAAACCGGCGAACTAAGCTCAGCGGACGAGAAACGCTATCGCAGTCTGAAACGTGCCACCGAAAATCAACTGCTCGAGGCAGCCGATGTCATCTGTTGCACATGCGTCGGCGCCGGCGATGTCCGTTTGTCTCGCATCAAATTCACATCGATATTGATCGATGAGTCCATGCAGTCCACGGAGCCTGAGTGTATGGTGCCAGTGGTGCTTGGTGCCAAGCAACTCATTCTTGTCGGTGATCACTGCCAGCTGGGACCAGTGGTCATGTGCAAGAAAGCCGCGCGCGCCGGCCTCTCCCAGAGCCTGTTCGAGCGTCTCGTGGTGCTGGGCATACGACCGTTCCGTCTGGAGGTGCAATATCGCATGCATCCGGAGCTGTCACAATTTCCGTCCAACTTTTTCTATGAGGGCTCGCTGCAGAATGGCGTCTGTGCCGAGGATCGCCGCCTTAAACTGGACTTTCCGTGGCCGCAGCCAGATCGTCCGATGTTCTTTTTGGTTACGCAGGGACAGGAGGAGATTGCCGGCTCGGGCACATCGTTTCTCAATCGAACCGAGGCGGCCAATGTGGAGAAGATCACAACACGATTCCTCAAGGCGGGCATCAAACCGGAACAGATTGGCATCATTACCCCGTATGAGGGTCAGCGTGCCTATCTGGTCCAATATATGCAGTACCAGGGCAGCTTGCACTCGCGTCTGTATCAGGAGATCGAGATAGCCAGCGTGGACGCGTTTCAGGGTCGCGAGAAGGACATCATTATTATGTCGTGTGTGCGCTCCAATGAGCGACAGGGCATAGGTTTCCTCAACGATCCGCGGCGCTTGAATGTGGCGCTAACTCGCGCCAAATACGGCATCATCATTGTCGGCAATCCGAAGGTGTTGTCCAAGCAACAGCTGTGGAATCATTTGCTCAACTTCTACAAGGATCGCAAAGTGCTCGTCGAGGGCTCACTAAATAATCTAAAAGAGTCCCTCATCCATTTCCAGAAGCCCAAGAAGCTGGTGAACAGCATGAACATTGGCGCCCATTTTATGTCCACAATGATGGCCGATGCCAAGGAGGTGCTCGTCCCCGGTTCCATATACGAGCGCAGCAGCGGCTATACACGCCAGGCGCCACTCAATCCACCCACACAATCCTTCAATGGTGTCGGTGGCGCTGGCGTTGGCATTGGTGGCCACTATGCACCCAATCCCTATGCAAACTATGCGACTGCTGGTGCTGGTGTTGGTGTTGCAACTTCAGCTGCTATGGCCACCGTTGGCAATAATATGATTAATCCCGTTTATGGCTCCGGCGCTGGCGGTGCTGGTGGCAACAACAGTTATGGACCCATTGGCGGCGCCGGCAACAACACTACAGGAAATCCAGCCAGCTGGACAGCAGCGAATCTGCATGATTCGATTGGGTTCATCTCGAATGATCATGGCGCCGCTGCCTTGGGCAACATGCACGTCCCAGTGGGCATGTTCATGAACATGAGCAATCTGCCGCCCCGCTTCTACAATCAGCATCAGCAGGCCATTATGGCCGCCAAACAGAATCGGGCAATGCAGAATAATCAGTCGTCTGGCTATGTGCCGGCCATTTCCGCCGCCCCAGCTGGCAACAGCAAGAAGGGCAATAAGATGTCAAAGACACGTGCTGGCGGCGGCAACAATTTGAATGCTGGCATGCAGCAAGGAACGGAGCCAGCTGCTGTAGGAGCAGCGTCTGAAGCAGCAACAACAACGTTACAAATAACAGCAGGAGCAGCAGCAACAACAGGTGCAGGAGCAACATCTGGAGTATCTGGAACATCAACACCAACAGCAGCAGCCGGAACTGGTGGAGCAAGTGGATCAGGCATTGGAGCTCCATTCAGTCAACATCCAGCGGCTCTGTCGCTGCAGATGACACAACCGAGCGGCTTTGCGCTGTCCCAGCAGCCGGAGCTGTCGCAGGACTTTGGTCATATCTCGCAAATGGACGGACTGCTCTCACAGGATGCTGTTTTCAATGTGGTAAGTGTTTCAAGAAATCCTAGGTAACATAACGTAGCATAAGATAACATAACGTAACGTAACGTAACGTAACATAACATAACATAACATAACACAAGTTAACATAGAGCATATTTTTGCGTTTATTCTAGAAGCACTCAGAGTTGAAACAAATATAAATTCATAATTTCGCTACTTATTTCTTTAAGTTAACACAAATTTGATATTTAACGTTGTTGCTGTTGTAGTGAGTTACTGAAAATTATTTCAATTTGCTCTTATAGCTCGCTAATAGTTTTTTTAAGGTTCAATTCGCTGTTGTTACAAACTAACGTGTAATTCACGATTTAACCATAAATTTAGTTCAAGCATTCAAATGTATTCCCTTCAAGTTAACGTAAAGCTTGCGAGCTATGTACAAAAAAGTCCCTAACTTGTAACGTATTTCGTAACGTTATTCCATCGCTGTTACGTAATTCAATTCGGAGTGATTTAATTGTAGTTATGAAATGAAAACAACTTGTTATATTTGAAGTGAAATTCGCTTCGTACTAACAAACATTCTCAACTCTCTTCTGTTATCTTTTTCGTGGATGCTGTAGTCGGGCGAACGCAGTTTGAATCAATTCTCGCAACCTTACTGAGAAGCCTGAGGAGGTGCGCACAATTGCAACAACAATGTACAACAATAAACTCAGCAAACTACAACAACAAACAAATTGAAAGAACTTCGAAGCCATCCAAAGCAGCAGCAGTGGCGGCAGCAGCAGCAGCAGCAGCATGGCAAAAAAATAAATAAAAAAAGGAACAAAAAAATGCAACAACGAAAGCGACAACAGCAGCAGCAACAAGAACACGAGAAAGAGCAGGAAACTAAAGACGAAGACGCAACGAAGCAATATGGCAAAGAGCATCAGGGAAAAAGTCTAACAGTTAAATCTGGCCACACAGGCGAGATAGAGAGAGAGAGAAAGAAAGAGTAAGAGCGACAGCGATTGATGATTAGAAGCGGCATCAGTGAAAAGAATCAGCTGCGGCCACGCACACCAATACACACACCAACGGAATCACACAGGCACACAGAAAACACACACACACACACATACACACGCGTGGATGAGAATAGCTCCAGCTTCAGCTCGCCTTCCCAGACACGCTGCAGCTAGCGACAGCTAGCGGGTGAGCAACGTTGGCAGCGGCGGCCCAGAGCGCGAGAGATGCGCGGGCTGCGCGCCTGCCTACAGATGCATCCGTTGATATTGGAGACAACGTGACAACGTCGGGGCGCCATTTTCCTACAAATTTTACAAACTTTCAACGAATTTTCAGCGCGGAATGATGCCGCTTCAAAATGCCCAACAAAATAACCTTGTATGCGAAAAATGCCATTTGTTTCTGTTAAAAAAGAAAAACCAACATCTCTTCCGAAATATTTGCAACATTTTTTGTGGTGTGACAACCACAATTTTTTTCAAAATTTCATTTGCTTGGAAATCATTTTTTATTTCGGAATCATCACGCATCTAACACGAAGACGTATCTAATTCTTTTTAAAATGTACTTTTCTTTATATTTCTTAATGAAATCAATTATGAAAAATTGTTATTTAAAACAAAAAAAAAAGAGTATTTTAAAAAGGCGGCGCCCGCATTCAACAGCATATTTAAGACGGTTTTGAAATATTTCAATTATTTAAAATTTTAAGCAAGAATAGACATTGGAAAATGTAAAAAATATAAAAATGTTTTGCCCACATACTCACATACAAAAATAATAAATGCAAACAACAGAAGTAGACAAAAAAAAATAGTATATTTTTATACAGATACGTCAATAATGTGATTATATACCCCTCCCCCCACCCAACCACACACACACACACTTCAAAAACAAGTTCTGAATAAAAAATATTAAATTTTGCAAAACAGAAGAAAAAACATAAACGAAAGTTTATTTTTTCTTATTTTTATTTTGGTTGACATTGGTTTGTGCGATGTATTTGATATATATTCATCTCTGCAGCTATTTCGCCTAACATATTCCAAATTTCATGATTCGATTTATATTCTTTTGATTACATTTCTTTTTTTTTTCTTTTTTTTTTAACAATAAATGTGACGTGAAGTGAGTGATCGAAAAAAGAAACTTAACAATTACATTGATGGGGGGTGGGGGTGGAGGGGCTACGATTTTATATAATTTAAATAGAGAACACGGACAAAGATATAAATGGAATTTAAGATTATTCAAACTCAATATAATTAAATTTGAATTTACAAAACTTGTAGCCAAAAGGTATTACAATATTTATATTTTAAATAAATTTTAATTATAATTTGTTTTTTTTTTTAGTTATTTTTTTCATTGTGCATATAGTTTTGCTTCGCTTAAGTGCACATAATTTTGAAATATGTTTGCATTTGTATGGAGGAGGGCTGTAAGAAATGCATATTTTATTATCATTTACTGGTTTCTTAAGTTTTTCTGGTTTCTTGTCAGTTCTCACAAGAGACATTCTAATTGCAAAGTGAAGTTTACACATGTCCAGTCAATTCCAAAAATATGTCAATACATTACTCCATAAGCAGGAGCATTTGATGGTATATTCGTTAAAAAAATCGTTCTCAGGTGCCTTCTAAATATCTATATAAATGAGACTTATCTTGAAATTAGCTGCATACGTGCAAACTCCAAACATATACACAAAAACACAGCTTTGTACATTTAGTTTACGTATCACAATTATCGTTCGATGTTCCCGCATGCTTGCTTTGATTGCACAATTTACAATAGTATATGATCTATAAAATTATTGCTTGGACCCATTAGAATTGAAGATTTAATTGGAATTATCAATATATCTATATATATTTTAATTAATTTCGATTAAAAAACGCTGAACATCGCACAATAAAAACTATATTTTAAAATATAGCATCTAATCCAGTAAATTTGTATATAAAACTAGCTAACGTAAAGTTTTCTACACATTTTTGAGATCAAAAAATTCAAATTATGAAATTATTTTCTTGTTGAACATCATTGTGTGAGTATTTAGAGTGTTCTTCAGCAAAAGATTCGGAAAACATTATTTTTCATTAGTATATCACAATATTTATATATACGCAATAATCGAATAGTGACTTTTAAAAATTGGTTTTGAACAAAACAAAACAAAAAACTCAAATATAAAACATTGAGACTATCACTACATAGCGATGATAACGGACTAAACTAAAACAGCCTCAGTCTGAAACTAACCTGTAGATGATTATGAAATGCCTGCAAAATGACTGACACATGACAGACAATTCTTTCATATAAATGCCAATTGTCTGTTCAGACGTGATGCACGGATGGGGGAGCCGCTCCAAAGGTGGAGTCACGTCCGTGCAGTGAATGCTGTTGCTGCGGCTGATGTGATGACTGATGGCTACTGTGCGAGGTGTGCGAGTTATGGACATGATTGGCAGTATGATGCACGGACGGCTTTTGAGTGGCGTGATGAATTTGCGTGAATATCGAGACGAGATCCAATGTGTGCTCCAATCGAAGCGCCGTCACTATAAATATTGTCTTTACACGCTCAAAGGTCGCACTGTCGTAAACAGAACGCGCTGTGTTCGACAAATCGAAGGGTTCTGTAATGGATATTTTGACAAACATTAATTTAAGAGATAAATCTATATATATATATATATATATATATATATGTGTATGTATAACGCAAAGGCACCCTCAATGTTCAGCTCCTTCCACTGGTGTATGTCGTTCTTGGGACTCTTGGCCAGACGGCAGGCAGTCACGGGTAAGACACCGCCAGTGCGTATGGATATAGCATAGTTCTCAAAGCTAAAAAGGGTACACAACAAATGAATGAAACACACTTGAAAGAACAGCTCTTGTCTGGTGTTGTGTGCCACTCACTCGAATGTGCTGTAGTATTTGAAAAAGCCAAGCAAATGCTCGCCGAGCGTTTGCTTGTTTTGTGTATGATACGGCTCGATGGGCTCGATGAGATCCAGATCGAGGCAATCCTGCTGCCCCAAATTGAACTTATCGGGATAGAGCGCCTGTAGGCAGGGTAACACACGCGGCATACATGCATACTGCAAATAGTGCAGCACCATCAGCACCAGCGAGTAACTCGACACGGTCATCCGTTTGGCATCGTTGATGTCATGATATTGCGCCCACAGCTTAACGATGACCACCAGTGGCCGTGTGCGCCAATCCACTGCAGAGTTGTTCAATATTTGATATTAATCGATGAGTGATTAGAAATGATTTTCTTATTTGTACTTACACTGCGCGTAAAACTGCAGCAGATATGTATTTTTAATGCCCACACAATTGTTATAGTTGAGGTCCACTTCGATGCCGTTTAGGCGATCCTTGAAGCGAAGGATTGGGACGCGTGCCTCAATTAAATTGAAATCCTGAAAAGCTTCTGCGGGAAAAATTGAGTGCATGAACATAGACTTTTATTGCAATTATTGATTATAGTAAACAAAATCAACTGGTTAAAGCTTCAAACTTTCATTTCGGTTTTATAAGGCTTGCCAAAGTATGAATATATAAAAAAATATATATGATATATTTATTACTATTACTATTAGTGTACTATACTTGGCTTACCATTGCACGTTTCTTTGAGGACCTCATTGAACAGATTCAATGTCATAATCGCCTTGGTGCGCTGCTCGTTGTGAAAGTGATGCTGTTGCTGCTGCTCCTGCTGCTGCTGCTGCTGTTGCTGATGATGGTGATGGTGATGATGATGATGCATCTGATGGTCTGGCAACAGGCACATATCGATGTCTGATGAGTCCGTGCCAAAACCAGTGATTGTCGAGCCCACTAAACAGATCCTATAGCCCGAAAACATGGGCTGCTACAAAAATAAGTACATATCACAAAAAAAGAGAAAGGACACTTCAAAGATGTTGCGGATCCATTGTGGCCAAGATCTACTCACGGTTAGCCAGATGAACAGATGTCGCCACAGTCGCATCTTCAGCTTGAACGTGGCGTGGGTCTGTTGTGCGCCCCCAAAGTGTTTCCATATATCTATCGATAGATTGTCGTATTTACTGTGGCATATCAGCTGTTCCGGTTGCATGGTCAATTCAACGTTGCGTGCATGATCCAGAAAGCGATCCGGCTGCAAAATCGGCTCATACCAGGATGCCGTCCAATTTGGACCGCAATAATGCGGATATCCGCCGTTCACGGGCACGGGTAGTGGTGGTGGTAACCCAAACGGTAACATCGCATGCATTCCATTACCCATATTGCCCAATCGCGGTGATGTCGCCGGTTGGCCACCCGTTGTTCCTGTCCCCGAGACTACTGACACTGTCGAGACTGATGTTGTGGTGCTTGCAGCTGGCGTGGGCGTGGGCGAAACGCTTAACAGCTCCGTGGAGGCAAAGCTGCGTTGGAATAATCAAAAAACTTTCAAGATCTGAATGTCGGCGAGTATGTTTCCCTACCGCATCTGACAAGAAAACCAAACTAAATCTAAAGGTAGTCCCATAAAATAAAATCGGATGCGGTATACGAGGCGTGTTCAAAAAGTATCGCGAATTTTGAATTTTCGCGGGTTACGTATAATCGAATTTCGATTTTTTTGTAGCGTTATGTTGGTACTCATGTCTCTCACTTATGCCGACAAGCTCGGCCATTTTGAATGTTCACTTAATTGTTGACAGCTGTTTTGCTTGCACGTGTTTTGGGTCGTCTTCGATTTTTACCTATTCAAAAAAATGGATCAAAGAACCTGTATCAAATTTTGTGTGAAAAACGAAATTAAGTGCGCGGATGCATTCCGAATGTTGATTGTGGCATACGGAGAAGCTACCTTGGACCGAAGCAACGTTCATCGGTGGTACAAAATGTTCTCAGAAGGCCGAGAAGATGTGAACGACGAAGAGCGTGCCGGACGCCCGAGCACTTCAACAACAGACGAGAACCAAATTTGCTCCAGAGGGTCATAACTGGTGACGAATCGTGGGTTTATGGTTACGACGTGGAAACCAAAGCTCAATCATCTCAATGGAAGCTGCCGCACGAACCAAGACCGAAAAAAGCGCGCCAAGTTCGGTCGAATGTGAAAGTTTTGCTGACAGTTTTCTTCGATTGCAGGGGCGTGGTGCATCATGAGTTCTTGCCACAGGGTAGAACGGTCAATAAGGAATATTACCTGCAAGTTATGCGCATTTTCCGCGAAGCAATCCGCCAGAAACGCCCGGGTTTGTGGAAGAACAAAAATTGGCTTTTGCACCACGATAACGCCCCTGCTCACACATCGTTGCTTGTGCGCGACTTTTTGGCCAAAAACAACACACTAATGATGCCGCAGCCACCGTATTCCCCAGATCTGGCCCCCTGTGACTTTTTCTTGTTCCCTAAACTGAAGAGGCCCATGAAAGGACGACGTTACGCTACGCTTGACGAGATAAAGACGGGATCGAAGGAGGAGCTGAACAAGATAAAAAAAAATGATTTTTTGAAGTGCTTCGAAGATTGGAAAAACCGTTGGCACAAGTGTATAATATCTCATGGGGATTACTTTGAAGGGGACAAAATAGATATTCATGAATAAATAAATAATATCTGAAAAAACACAAAATTCGCGATACTTTTTGAACACACCTCGTATTGCCAGCAAGTGGAGGCTTAATTTAATCGTTTTTTGATTTCCAAGAAATCGAGCAATAGGAAAATTATTGAAACGAATTTGATCTACGAGTATTTAGCTTTTATGAAGATCTCTTTTAACAAATGGTTAAATGAGATTACAGGAAATTTTCGAGGGCAAAGTGATGAAACTGATTTGGTTTTTAGCTAGCCAGGAAATCGATAGAAAAAATAATAATATATGAATAAATATACAAATTATCCTTTTGAGTTGGAGGGTTTGTATGAGATGAGATACAACTGGTGGGCGAACACCTACCGGCTACGACTGCTCCATTGGGATTCACTGGCCAGCGAGCAGGTGGACGAGGCTGGCGAAACGGCGCAACGCGACGGAATGCGACTGTTTGAATGTGCTGAGCCACTGGACATGCTCCCCGGCCCCTGACCAGGACCGTATGCAGGTGTATAACAAGGTGAATTTTGGCCATGCGACCAGGCGGCGGCGGTGTTGTTGCCGTTATAACCGTCTCCAAAGCCAAAGAAAAAGTGTTGATGCTGCTGTGTTTTGTTCGTGTACAGCTGCTGGGACTGTTGCTGCTGCTGTTGTTGTTGTTGCTGCTGCTGTGAGTGCAGCATTAAAGGCAGTGGTGCATAGCTGGGACTGTGCACATAGACAATGGGTGAGGGTTCCGCAGGCTGGTTGGTGGTGCCGCTGGCTGCTGCCGCTGTGATTGCCTCATCCAGCTGGGCACAGCTTATCATGTTTGTGGGCGTCGTAACAGACTCCGGCGTAAGAGCTACCGGCGATAGTATGCCCGGACCGAGCATCGCCAATTGTAGCGTTGGCGGCGGCTGCAGAAAAATGCTGCTGCTGCTGCTGCTGCGATTCGATGTTGCAGCAACAGTTGCCGCTGCAGTATCACCATTTTCGCATGCTGTTGGTGGCGTTGTGACGACAGCAGTAGCTGCTGTTGCTGTTGCTGCAACAGCTTCCTGAACATCCATATTCACATAGGTCAAATTGTATAATTTCTGATGCTCGGCTCTGATGGGCGTGCCGCCATTGGATGTCATCAGTGAGTGAAAACGATGGCTGTGCTGATGCAGCTGCTGATAGTAGCCATTTTTGTGGCTTGTGGCAACATGATGATTGGTATTGCCAGCAGCAACTGTTGCATTTTGCATGCGCCGATGTGAGGCGTTGTTATAGCTGCTGCCGGGCACAATCTCAATGGGCTTTTGTACAGATGTCGCTAGAGGGCAGTTGTTGTTGTTGTTATTGCTATTGCTGTTGCTGTTGTAGTGCAATTTCTTATGGCGACGAAAGTGCGAGTTGGGCATGTGATTGTGTTGCTGCTGTGCATGGTGAGGATATGTATGTTGCTGCTGCAGATAGTTGTTGTTGTTATTGTTGTTGTAGCCGTAGTTGCGATACCGCTGCTGATAAGCGCCTGATTGCTGCTGCTGCTGCTTGTGCTGCTGTTGTTGCTGCTGTTTCTGTTGCTGTGGGGGGCTAGTCTCAACAGTTCCTGGCAACTGCTCCTTTTGCAGAAACGAGGCAATGGTCAGCTGCTTGGGATGCGAGTAGTAATATTGATAATTCTGCTGCTGTTGCTGCTGCTGCTGATCCGGTGATGCTCCTCCTCCTCCTCCTCCCCCGCCTGCTGCTGCCACTGCTGCCATAGCCAACTCCGTTTTCTTTTGTGTGGCCAGCGACTGCTTGAATTGCTGCTGCAAAAAGATCGCGTAATCCTTGAGTTAATAGTAAAGCAATCAATATCAAATAACCCATCTGTGTACAACACCAAGCCAAAGTTTCGTATATCCTTGCATCCAGTTCTGACTACTTATTAGTCATCGCAGATGACCAGGGTAATCGGACGTGAACTATAACTAATTTCCACTCGCTAAGCATTTCTAAATTTCCGATTGGGTTTTTCTATAATTCAGAGATAATACGAGGCGTGTTCAAAAAGTATCGCGAATTTTGAATTTTCGCGGGTTACGTATAATCGAATTTCGATTTTTTTGTAGCGTTATGTTGGTACTCATGTCTCTCACTTATGCCGACAAGCTCGGCCATTTTGAATGTTCACTTAATTGTTGACAGCTGCTTTGCTTGCACGTATTTTGGATCGTCTTCGATTTTTACCTATTCAAAAAAATGGATCAAAGAACCTGTATCAAATTTTGTGTGAAAACCAAATTAAGTGCGCGGATGCATTCCGAATGTTGATTGTGGCAAAAAAAATGATTTTTTGAAGTGCTTCGAAGATTGGAAAAACCGTTGGCACAAGTGTATAATATCTCATTGGGATTACTTTGAAGGGGACAAAATAGATATTCATGAATAAATAAATAATATCTGAAAAAACACAAAATTCGCGATACTTTTTGAACACACCTCGGATGTCGAATATCCAGGCTTTTGTTTGATTTCTCTTAAGAATAGTTTGTAAATTCATTTAAAGCAGACAACTGCTAAATTGTCACATAAAAACCGAGCAAGTAAATTTTATTACTTAGTTCCGAATTATATAATTGATTTTTTCTACTTTTTGGATATATTTGTTCTTAATAATATATATTTCTAAGAAATCGAAAAACATCCATATTTTTTTGGATTGCCCATTTATAACAAGCTTTTCAAACGTTTAGAAATGTTTTTCTTATTTTTAGGGAGATTTACTAAAATGCAGGGCAATTTTCATTTCTTTTGAATGTATGCCATTCTTCGTTCCTAAATTACTATTACATCTTATCAGGAAATTCATTTTTTGTATATTGCTTATCTGTTTGCATGAAAACTGCTGCAAGGATACTGATAACTGTTGCAAGTTTGGCTTACTTCCTTCTGCTGCGGCGTCGGCCGTTGCGGATAGCTCGTCTTCCAGAAGCTCAGCGGTTGCTGTCGGGGCTTTTGCGTCTTGCTATTGCCGTTGTCCTGTTGCTGCTGTGGCTTTGCAGTTGTTGCTGATTGCTTGGCTGATGTTGCCAACTTAGTTGGTGTGCTTTGATGCTGCTGCTGTTGTTGTTGTTGTTGCTGCTGCTGCTGCCGTTCATCATTGTTATTGTTGGCTACTGTTTGAGTTGTCGATGACTCGATGCCGTTGCTGCTATAATATACAGATGATGTTGAATTGTTGTTGCTGCCATTGCTGGTGTTGTTGCTGCTATTGTTATTCGATTTGATTAGCAACTTTGTATTGTTGTTGTTGGTATCATTGCTGTTGTTGTTGTTGCTATCGCTTCTTTGTTGTTTGCAACTGATTTCTTCGATAATATTTTGATTTTTCATCACCAAGTTATTGTTGTTGTTATTGTTTGTTGGTGCTGCTGTCGCTTGTTGCTGCTGGTAATAAGGTGACTGCTGCTGCTGTTGGTTGCAGTTGTAGCTGCAGTTGTTATTGTTATTGTTGGCATTGCTTCCAAAATATTTCTTGCGCGCAAAGTTGTGCATATTATTATTGTTGTTGTAGTGTAGCTGCTGTTGCTGCTGCTGCTGTTGCGACTGTTGCTGTTGTGACTGTTGCTGCAGTCGCTTTGCATGTTTGTTATCAGTGTTGATGTTGTTGTTGTTATTACTGCTGTTGTTGTTGTTGTTGCCATATTTGGCTTGTCGCAACATATTGTTTGCCTTGTTGTTATACTTGTTGAACTTCACCTGAGCAGCACAGCGATATTCGCGTTGGTGCTGCTGCTGCAATTGTTGGTGCTGTTGCTGTTGTGTTGTTGCCACTGTTGCCGCACCAGCCTCATCCGCTGAACTGGCAACAACAACAGTCGTGGCAAAGATTTTCATTTCAGCTTGGTTCGCATACATAGCCCAATTACGATATGAAAAATATTTAATTTTTCTTTTCTTCTCTTTTTTTTGTTAATTTGCTCAAGGCGTACGTTTTATAGTTTTTATATGATTTTGTTTGTTTTTGTTTTTTATTTGTTTTTAGATTGTTTTGCTGTGTATTTCATTAAGTGCAGTTTATTTCAGTTTTATTCTATCTTATTAGATTACTCTCTGCTCATTGGAATTGGCCACTACTGTATACAAGTAACCGTATTTATTTTTTGTGTCAATCTATCCTTGTTGCTTTTCGTACCATCAGCTTAGAGCTGTATGTGCAATAGAGAGTGAGCGCTGCGAAGATCCGTTATTTTGGTAGAAGCGCAGCAAAGACACCGGCAAAAATTCATAAGGTATTTTGCATGTACTGAAAAAAATGGCGTGCACTTAACCGTTAGGCCTTGATATAAAAACAAAATGCATGTTTATTTATACACATATGTAATATGAACTCACCATAAAATATCTATATCTATATATATGTGAATGTATGTTATAAAATGAACTCACCATAAAACTCTTAATGCAATTGTACATTGTATTCACCTAACAAAACGGTGCTTAATTTCGAAGTGCGCCTGGCGCACGGCTCCGTTGGCAAATTTTTTCAAATAACACACAATAGGAGGGCACATTCATAATATAATAATAGACATTCAGCTAAAAATTATGGCACATTTCATTTGACTTAATTGTACACTTTCGCCAATCACTAAAATCTAAAATAAACTTACAGCGCGCTACGTTCAATCAACAGTAGCAACAACTGGGATCGATACACAAAGTCGCCGATATCGATGCCTACTGAGTGTGCGTGTTGAGTAATAAGAAAAAGGCATACTTGATTTGAATTTTTGACATTTACCTTCGCTACCTGTAAATAATCAGAAAACCAAAAGAGGTTTTTCATGTACATGAGAAAGCTCGAGCTTTAAATCGCTTTTAATAATTAACAGATTTTAAAACAATTCGTCGACTAATTCTAGTATTTGCTGAACAGTGTCTTCCAGAATAAACGAGCGGGCAACATGGTGTCGCGCTTTATGCAACTCGGATGCGTTAGTCTGAAATGAATGCAATTCAACAAATTGGAAAACATTCTAACTAGGATCTTATTGGATACATTCAACTCACAGGAAGCGCGCTCGCCTCAGGCGCTCCAAATAACCATCCGTTGCGACGGCAGGCAAAAAAATCTTGCGCACCAGTTTCGGAACCTGGGGCGATAGCTGACGGGCGAGCTTCAGATGCGTACTTGATGCACTGGCCACCTCGAAGATGCACTCCTCGACGCCCTTGTCGTTGCGTTCACTGCGCAGAACGCGCTCCTGGCTGACGCCGTGACGCATGAGGATCTCGAGGGGCACACAGACCGCCTGCTGGCGGCCAGCATGGGGTATGGCACGGATCAGCATCGCTATGCCCTGCGCCTTGCCTAGATGCGAGGCGGCATGGTCCACTTGCAAGTCCTGCACGCCGCTAAGCTGCACCAGCAGATGCAGCAGCGATGAGCATGTCTGATCCGCATAGTCCTCTAACTCGCGCAGGGTCTCGAACGCCTGATTCGAGGGACGTTCACGAGCCGTGACCAGCCGGCGCAAATATAATTTATTCAGATTGGTTGTGCCCAAGGTGCGCCGCAGTTCTCGCAACACGGGCTGATCCTTCACATAAGATTTACTCGATTCCGGCTCAAAGCACTTGTCTATGGAGTCGTACCAAAACTTGAGCCTCAATTTGGCTATTTGTGGTTCGGTGAGCTGCAAGGATTTGAGATTTGCATTATGCACTTTTTGTTTTTCGGCCCATTGGCCATGATCCGGACTCACCTGAGCGCTGACAGAGCGTGAGATCTCCACGTTGAAGGCGCGCAGTGCAAAGGCCGCCGGACGCAGCTCCTTGGGCAGCAGCAAAGTGCTCAGATAGTTCTCATAGTCATATTTTCTAGTAATTGCGGCGGCTCATCATCATCATTAAATAACATTGTCAATTTTTCACTTACTCCACAAGGCCCATGCAATAATTGGCACTAAATTTATCTTCTCTGTTGACAGCATCCGTTGTGGTCTGCGTTGGCTTTTGTGGCTCCACTTGCGGCCTATGAATGGCGGAGTCGGCGCTATTGTTGCTTACATTTCGACTGATCAGCTGCCAGACATTGAATTGTCCGGAATTCTTATTTTGTAACAGGCGCCGCATTTGTTTATTTTTATTTGTACTAAACAGAGCTGCTCCTCACTTAACAGTGTTACTCCTCACTTCGGTGCTGCGGGACTTAAATATGATTGAAATTAATAACAGAATAATTTAAGATACGCATAAATCAAATCAATTAATCAGTAAAAATTACGTGTTGAATATGGTAAATAAATTGGAGTATTGCGTATTCGCACTTGATCCAGCGCTAAATAATATTTAATTAAAGCAACCCAATTATGGTTTCGCTTTGTAACAGGCAGCATTCCTAAAAAAATATACTATTAACATCTGCTACTGCATCAGCTGTCTTAACTGTTTAAAATGTTAGAATATAGGCCTGACGCGATTTTCCGATGTGTCGATATATGCCCTTTATACAACACTACAACGTATAATTCATAGGTGATTTTCTTTTCTAGCCGCCATTCAAAAGAGTGTGTTTCAAGAACATTTTGTTGTAAATTCATAATAAAGTGCACCCAAAGCTAAAAGCAAATACATTAAATCAATTTTTCACGGTAAGTGATCGAATTTGTGCAGCGTTAACTATTCGCTATGTATATTTAATCCTTGATATTTACACGAGAGCAACAGCCACAGTTCGCTCCGTTGTTGACTAGCGTGTTTATTTATTAACATGCATATAGCAATTCGGAACATTCCAAAAAAAATATAGAAATGTTTGAAGCAAGCTTGACTAACAGATAACAGTATTCGATCAAACAATTATTATACATTTGGTATGGTTATACCACAAATATATGAATGCTTGTTTGCCAAGCAAGCGGATGCCACCGTTGGGTGCATTGCGGCCGTTGGGCAATGGGTAACGACAACGACGTTAAATGCATACGAATGGAGTGCAGCAAATGTGGCATAAGTCTGCCAAATTTGCATTGAGCTCATTTAAAGCATTGCGCTTTTTCGAAATGTGTACTGCAAGCGTAATAAACCTCAAAATGCAATAACATTTAAGCAAAATATCAAAATTGTTGTGTAGAGTTGTCACCCAGTCACAAATTGCGCAAATATATCGTCTTCATTGGACGATACAACAACTCTAGCAATTAATCGACAAATTTTACCCCACGGTCGATATCTTTATTGCTTTTTTTTTCTGTGCTCAGCAGATTTTCGTGTGTTCACCGAAAAAAAAAAATGTTAAAAAATATATTTATAAAAACAAATAGAATATACAAAGTGAAATCCCAAGTGATTGTTTAACGTGAACAAATAGTGCAAGAACATTCGGACGAAAAGTTGTATTATATTTGCCAATGGGCAAAATAGTATAAAATACATATGAAAAAAACGCTAATAGCGATAGCAATAACAAAAAGAACAACAAAAACAGCAACGTACATATGTATGTGTGCGTGCTGTAACTGAACGGATAGCGACGGAAAGAAAAAACTACGGAGTGTATTCAAATTAGAATCGTGAGGCGACGACGACAACGTCGACGAAATTCCGTAACTGCGCTGCGTAACTAACACTGATTTACAACACTGAAAATGCAGCAACAGCAGGAGCAATACACGGATCAGGATCAATAGCAAAGACCCACACAACAGCAAAACAACACAGCTCAAACCCAAACGGCGAGGGAGGAGGGCTATAAATCACGCGCCACCAATACGGAATCCAATACAACAAAAAATGTTAGCTAAATGCAAAGTTATCTACAATTATAATTTATTGGCGGGGTCTAAACTGCTTACTTACGATTCTTATGTATGTGTATATGTGTGTGTGTGTGTTGTGCACCCCAATTGGGAAGGCGTTTTAATTTTTCCAAGCCTAAAATGCATACGCACGAGTCGTCCGTCGTTCGGTTGTCAACCAATTAATTTAGCATATTATAGAATTGATGAGCGTTCTGCCCAGTTAGCCATATAAAAAATTTTATACGTTTGCCTAAGTTGTTGCTGGCTGCAGCTAATTGCTCGCCTGCTGCTGACGTACATACGTAAACTCATATATATATATATATATATATATATATATATATATCTGTGTCCAGTTGATTACGAGTCGAGTCCATCTGTTTGCTCAGTAGAGCAATTGTTGCAAACACTTCTATTCTTTAATACATACAAACGCATATTGTCTCAGCTTGAAAAGCGAATGTTTTTCTTTTCATTTTAATTCTTTGCTATTTTTTTTTTATTTTTATTTTTTTTTATTTTTTTGGGTGTTTTTCGTTTGTTCATCCTTGGATGGTGGAACTTTTTTTTTTTAACCTTGGGGGTTGTGTCTCCAGCAAGCGCCGCCTCAAATTGTATAACACAATTCTGTGTGTTTGTGTGTGCGTTGTGTTTATCTTTTGATATTCAATACGCTGACTTTGCTCTCATTCTCTGTCTCTCCCTGTCTGCCTCTGTTAAGTACAGTGCAGTAAAGTGTCGCTATAAGAGCTCGAAGTAAAACATATGTTTTCCGATCAATTCAATTCAATTGTACAAAGAACAGCTTATATTTATTACTGCTTTTATTGATTCTGTCTGGTCGGTCACTCTGAACGAAAAAAAGGCTTATGGGATGTGTCATTAAAGTTTTAACAAATAGTGTGAACTAAATATAACTTACAATTAAGTTCACTTTTTGAGAAGAACCACATTCCATCAATATATTCCATACTCTGTAAATGTCAGTTGCCAGCGCAGCTTTCTATGACATTCGGAAATAGTTAATGCAAAACTATTCACTCTTTATCATCTTCGCAATTTCTGCTGTAACAAAACAACGTTCTGAACAATGTTGATCATTTTGTAATTCTTAGATAATAGATAGAAGACGCATAATTCTTGCACTCAGTGTGCTTTTTTATTTATTTATGTATTTTTATAGTGTTCAGCAGTTTCTTCAGGTTATTTGATAGCTGGAATCGCATTATCGACGGGTAATTTCCCAGCCGCAGTTGCGTAATATTAGATATCAGTTGCAGTTCAAGCTCTGTTTATTATGGCTACATAAAAGTCTATAAATCCTTGGAAAAAAAATATTTATTTACGCGGAGGTAAATTATTTATTTTTGAATACAATCGCTAAATGTGTTTAGTGGACTAAATCGAATGTTTACTGTATATTTGAGCGTAAGCAAACACGTACACACATACATTTCGCAGTGTGGCCCCGTCAAGTTGCGAGGTGGCCCAATGTTTACTAATACATTTTTGCAGAGAACAACATACGCAAAAAAAAAGAAGATATTTGCCCAGAAAAAGTGAGGAGAGGCCAAGACAGAGACAGAAACAACATAGAAGGAATATCGACGAGGAGGAGCCGGAGTCGGAGTAGGAGTAGGAGTAGGAGTAGAAGTAGGAGTTGGTGTCGTGATTGGTGTGGTGTGGTGCTTTTGCCATACATAGAGAGCAATGGTGAGTACAAATCTGGTGGTGCCAGTGGTGCTGTGGGGCCCCACAGCGCCCACCCATTGCATTTCGAGCGTCTTTCTATCGGACGATCAATGTACACTGGTCACCGGCTGCTACGATGGACAGATTTGCCTGTGGCAAGTGGAGCCAGCGACATTAAAGATGTCACCGCGTTGCCTCCTTGTTGGGCACTCGGCACCGGTGCTGTGCCTGGTGCGAGCGTCAGTGCTTCCCGAAAATAACTTTCTTGTCAGCTCATCGGAGAACGGTGAGATGTGCACTTGGGATCTGATCGATGGCAAATGCACCGAGGCCGTTAAATTGCCGCAGGTGCACACACAAATCCAGAGCTATCACACGGCAAACAGTGAGGATGTGCGTCTATTTTGCATTGGCTACTACGCCGAAATTATGGTCATGGATCCATTCAGCCTGGAGGTGATCTATGTGCTCAGCTCCAAAGTGAAACCCGATTGGATCTCAGCCATACATGTGCTACGTCCGATGCGTCGCAAAGATGATGTCGTTTTGGCCATCACCACCACCGGCACAGTGAAAGTCTGGACTCTGACGGGCAATGAGAACAAGCATGCGGAGCCCATCTATGAGAATGAATCGAAAGAGATACGCTGCCTGAATGCGATCACAATGAATTGCTGTGCACAGAATCAGCGCACCGTTCTCCTCGTCTGCACCAAATATTGGCAAATCTATGATGCCGGTGATTTCACTGTCCTCTGCTCCGTGATAGCACCAGCTCGCGAACGTTGGCAGGGTGGCGATTTCATCACATCGGATCGCGTCATGCTCTGGACAGATGAGGGAAAGGGCTATTTGTACAAGCTGCCTGCCAATTGTATACCGGATAACAAGGAGTTCCACTCGAAGAGCGTTGTCCGCGATGCCCCGTATCTGTACTATGTGCTGCAGCATGCCGGCGACAAGGTGCTCTCCTGTCCGCCGGCCATGAAGCTGTTGACGGGATTGCAACCACATTTTCTATTGCGCGGCGACTCGGAGGGTTATATATCCGTGTGGAATGTGCCGGAGGTGCCTTTGGATAATATTAGCATATTGCAAGCGAAGCAAATGCCGCCACGCATCCAGAAGCCACATGTGTGCACCTCATTGGTGGAGGCATGGTCGATTATGGATCCACCGCCAGTGGGCATACTCGACCAGCTGTCGAGGATCACAGAGTCACCGGTGAAGCTAACGTCGAGCATTTATTTGCCACAGCAAAGTCGTTTGGTCATTGGACGCGAAGATGGCAGCATTGTCATTGTGCCAGCAACGCAAACGGTCATGATGCAGCTGCTCGTTGGTATTAAACAAAACTTCAGTGATTGGCCATCGCATCAGACACTCTATGGACATCGTGGACGCGTCAATTGCCTACTCTGTCCATCGATGGTGCATCCACGTTATGAGAAATCTCATTTGTTGTCGGGCGGCATTGATTTCGCTGTCTGCCTCTGGGATCTGTACAGTGGCAGTCTGTTGCATCGCTTCTGTGTGCATGCCGGTGAGATAACACAGCTCCTTGTGCCGCCCGAGACGTGCAGTCCACGCATACTCAAATGCATTTGCTCGGTGGCATCGGATCATTCGGTGACCTTGGTCAGTTTGCAGGAGCGCAAATGCGTTACGCTCGCCAGTCGTCATCTGTTTCCTGTGGTGACCATTAAGTGGCGACCACTGGATGATTTCCTCATTGTTGGCTGCTCCGATGGCAGCGTTTATGTGTGGCAAATGGAAACGGGCCATTTGGATCGTGTCCTTCATGGCATGCTTGCTGAGGAGGTGCTCTCTGCCTGCGATGAACAGGCACTGGAGGATTGCGGTGGTGGTGGTTCAGGCAGCAGCAGCAGCGGAGGTGGCGCAAATTCAGCCAGTGAAATGGGCATGGCTAATCCGGCGGTGCATTTCTTTCGTGGTCTCAAGTCGCGTAATATGAATGCAATGCGGCATGCCACACAGCGTGGCATCCATCAGCTGCAGCAGCTTCAGGGTCACAATCAGGGCAACTTTGATTTTCTGATGAAGCATCGCAGCAATCCGCTGGTCATCCAGGGCCTGCGCACCAATCCCAAGGATGCCGAGAGTCACATACTCTTTTTCGATATCGAGGGATTGATATTTGAGCTGCACAGCGAGGAATATGCACAGATGACGCCCGCCACACTGGAGGCACTCGGTGTTCATTTGCAGAATCCCAAGGATGGCAAATCGATGCACATTGATGCGAGCAAAAAGATCGGCGACTTCTTTAGCAAGGTCAAGAACAAGGCTGTCGATGTCGAGAAGATACTCAAGGACAAGGATAAGCACGGACTTGTCCAGAAGTTCAAGGAGAAAACGGAAATTGTCGAGAAGAAGGTGCAGGCCAAGGTGGAGAGCCTGCAGAAGGCTGTCGAAACGCACGAGGAACACCAGCCGCAAGATCTAAGGAGTAAAATTGCATCCAAAATGGAGGTGACACATGTTATGGAAGTGGCACAACTGTTGCTCTCATTGCTCCACTCCTGGGGCCTCGATCCGCATCTGGATAAGGTGTGCGAATCCCAATTGGGATTGTTGCGTCCCATTGTGCCCATCTCGTATGGTGTGCTCTCCAAGGCCGGCTATATGTCGCTGCTGTTGCCGACCTGGCAGAATAACTATGCCATACCGCCTGGCCTGCTCCAGTTGCCATCCAGTTCAAAGAAGCGTCCGCTGCCCGAGGAACTACAGCGTCTGGAGCACTTGACGGCCATATTCACATCGCGCCTACACTGGGAGCTGAGCACCACACTAACCTCGAATCACATACTGGCCCTGGTGGCCATGTCCAATACGCTGATGTCGATGAGCGCCGCCTCATTTCTGCCCGACAGCGAGAAGCACAAGAAGCTGCAGCGTCTGGCCCAACGCGCCGAATCCACGCTCAGCAACGAGGAGGAGCGCGAGGAGCTGCTCGCCCATCACACCTCACAGATCAAACAGGGCTGGAGTCTGCTGTCCACGCACCATTGTTTTCTGCTGCCCGACAAGATTGAGGCGCTCGAACCAAAGAAATTTAAGCGTCCCCAGGTCGAGATGATGGTCAAGCGTTGGCAGCATCATTGCATCGAGATACGCGAGGCAGCCCAACAGATCTTGCTCGGTGAGCTGACGCGCATGGGCAAAAAGGGACGCAAACAGCTGGTCGAGAGCTGGGCACAATATCTGCCCCTCTACACGCACACGGAACCTATTGTCAATGCACAACAGGTTGCGGCCATGACTAACACTCAGGCGGGTGTTGGCGTTGGCGGTGCTGGTGGCTCCAGTGCCGGCAGCAGCTCCCTCATGGGCAACGGCAGCAACTCGATCGCGTCTGGTCAGTCTGGTGGTGTTGGTGGCATCAATGCTGGCGCTGGCGGCATCTCTGCCGATCAACAGGACGAGGACTATGAAGAGGAGGAGGAGGAGATCATACGCAAGCCGTCCAGTCTGTCCGAGCTGAAGCGTAAACAGACAACCGCTGTCATACTTCTGGGCGTTATTGGCGCCGAATTCGGGCAGGATATATCACAGGAGTCGCCCAATCATCGCGGCAGCATTAGCCACACCACCGGCGAACGACGTAAATCCTCATCCGTTGTCGAGGGCTTCGGCATAGCGAACAATTTGGCCCGTCTCACCTCGATGGCGTTGGCCCATCTGCTGTATGCACCACCATCACCGAAGCTGCCGCAATACACGCCGTTGCGTCGGGCGGCCATCGATTTGCTGGGCCGTGGCTTCACCGTCTGGGAACCCTATTTGGATGTATCGAAAGTGCTGCTCGGCCTGCTAGAGATTTCGTGCGAGGGCAAAGCGGTGCCCAATCTAAATTACAAATTGCCGTTGACACCGCAAGCGGATGCGTGCCGCACCGCACGGCATGCGTTGCGTCTAATCGCAACCGCTCGACCGGCAGCGTTCATTACGACGATGGCCAGGGAGGTGGCACGCTATAATACGATGCAACAGAATGCCCAATCGATGAATGCACCGCTGACGCAATCTGTGCTGTACAAGGCCAAGAGCGAGATACTGCAGTGCGTTGAGATGCTGATCGATAAGATGCAATCGGAGATCGCTGGCCTGCTCGTTGAGGTCATGGACATTGCGCTGCATTGTGTAGATAGCAATGAGTTGAAGAGTCGCGGCTTGGCTGAACTCTGTCCGGCCATTTGTAAGTTCAATCAAATCTCGCATTGTGCACAGACACGTCGCATCGCTGTTGGCGCGAACAGCGGCAATTTGGCCATCTATGAGCTGAGGCAGAATAAATGCCAGATGATACCGGCGCATACGCATCCGATTACCTCGTTGGCCTTCTCGCCGGATGGCAAATATCTGGTGTCGTATTCGTGTGCCGAGAATCGATTGTCCTTCTGGCAGACGAGCACCGGAATGTTCGGTCTGGGACAGTCACAGACGCGCTGCACCAAAGGCTATTCAACGGCCCCGATACCGGATGTGTCGCGTCTGAATCCGATGCGATTGGCCAAGCTCGTTTGGATCAATAATCGTGTTGTTACGCTCATGCTAGCCGATGGCTCCGAGACCAGATTCAATGTCTAGAGATCACCAACAACAACAACAACAATAACAACTGCGACAATAACAACTGCGACAACAACAACAAAAACAGCAGCTATTGAAAGCAAAAATAACGAGCGAGCAAGGAACAACGAGTTTCATTTTATCGTTTTATCGATTGGCGATTATTATGGTTAGTTATCGATAGCAGCGAAGTAAACGTCGCAACGTTAAGCCACACACTGAGCAGCCGAGCTGCATACTATTTCAGGCAATCAACAACGCGAACTTCAAAAGCGAGCGACACGATCATCTACTGAGAACAGCAACAATAAATAGACAAAAACTAGCGAAATAATGGAAACTATATGTGCATATATATATAGTTATAAATAAAAACAAGTGAAATATTGGAGCAGGCGCCAACATAATAACAAACAAGCCCCAAGCAAAAAATAACATATACATATATATATATAAAAAAAACACACATCTGTTATTTATTATGTATAATATATATATATAAATATATGTATATATATATATATAAATATATGTATATATATATATATATATATCTTTGTATTTGCATGTGTATTTTAATTGTAATTTGTGCGATTTTAAGAGCGTTTATTCTTGGCAACTTATTAAAAAAAAAAAATAAAAAAAAACACCAAAACAGCGCACAAAGAAAAATCGTTTTCGAAATCCAAAATAATTAGTTCTGTTTACACATAATGGTCCTAAGCGCAGTAAACACCGCATTCAAGTGATTTTAAAACATAGTTTTTCGCCATTTTAATTTGAGCTAATTGCTTTGGATTTTGTCTGAATTGATGAGAAAGTCGCTGTTCAATATTTATGTATTGCGTGTATTCTGAAGTTTTATTAGATTAGCTTCTATGGATGCATTTTGTTTTGTTGTTATAATGATAACAAGGAACTAAGAAAGAAAAAAAACTAACTAAGCTATATAAAAACAATTTAAATTTAAAAACAAGTAACATTTAATAAAAATCCAACTGTATTTGTTTTAACAAAATGGAATTGAAAAAACAACACAAAAAACACCAATAAAAACAAAGAAAGAATGCTGTTATTACTACCTATGCTATTATAATTATTACTATTATTATTATTATTATTATTATAATTACTATTATTATTAATATTGATATTTGTTATACCTAATGTATTGTTATTATCTTTCTATAAATATTCAAAGAAAACATGTATTGCGAAACGTTGCTACCATAAAAAAAATATTAAGAAAAAAAAACTTTATGAACAATTTGAACATTTGTCTTTATACAATTATGTGACCTATATTTTTTTTGATAGTTTGTTTTTATTTTGCAATTCGTGAGCTCTGAAGTTGAACATTAATCTAATGTATTCAAAACGTCAACTACTTAAGCAAAAGTTACATAAAATGAAAGCTTAGCAAATATTACACACACACACACACACACACACACACACACGCACGCACACAGAGGTGTGTCTGTGCTTACCTGTATTTATATATGCATGTTGTGCGGAGTTAAACTGAACACAAAAAAAAAAACAAACACACACATATAAACATACTGCAGAATATGATAAAAACAAATAAGAATAAATGTGTTCGAATATATGTATAATATATGTGTATGTGTATGTATATTCGAGATCCTTCAATCAAAGTATTACACAAAATTAAATATTAAAAAATAAATAAAGAAAATACAATATGTGTATATATATATTATATACATGCAACAAATAAAGTCAACCAAACATGATTATTTCTGATTATTAACTGTATTCAAGGGAACATCACAAACTGGGTAGATATGTTCAAAAAAAGGTGTGTTCAAAAAGTATCGCGAATTTTGTGTTTTTTCAGATATTATTTATTTATTCATGAATATCTATTTTGTCCCCTTCAAAGTAATCCCCATGAGATATTATACACTTGTGCCAACGGTTTTTCCAATCTTCGAAGCACTTCAAAAAATCATTTTTTTTTATCTTGTTCAGCTCCTCCTTCGATCCCGTCTTTATCTCGTCAAGCGTAGCGTAACGTCGTCCTTTCATGGGCCTCTTCAGTTTAGGGAACAAGAAAAAGTCACAGGGAATATATCTGGGGAATACGGTGGCTGCGGCATCATTAGTGTGTTGTTTTTGGCCAAAAAGTCGCGCACAAGCAACGATGTGTGAGCAGGGGCGTTATCGTGGTGCAAAAGCCAATTTTTGTTCTTCCACAAATCCGGGCGTTTCTGGCGGATTGCTTCGCGCAAATTGCGCATAACTTGCAGGTAATATTCCTTATTGACCGTTCTACCCTGTGGCAAGAACTCATGATGCACCACGCCCCTGCAATCGAAGAAAACTGTCAGCAAAACTTTCACATTCGACCGAACTTGGCGCGCTTTTTTCGGTCTTGGTTCGTGCGGCAGCTTCCATTGAGATGATTGAGCTTTGGTTTCCACGTCGTAACCATAAACCCACGATTCGTCACCAGTTATGACCCTCTGGAGCAAATTTGGGTCGTCGCGGACAGAGTCCAACATCTCATTAGCAATGTTCATGCGATGCTGTTTTTGGTCGCAATTGAGCAATTTTGGTACGAATTTCGCGGCGACCCGTCTCATGCCCAAATCATTGATAAAAATCGAATGGCATGAGCCAATCGATATGTCTAGCTCCTCAGCAACTTCTCTAACGGTGATTCGACGATTGGCCAATACCATTTTCCGGCACGCTCTTCGTCGTTCACATCTTCTCGGCCTTCTGAGAACATTTTGTACCACCGATAAACGTTGCTTCGGTCCAAGGTAGCTTCTCCGTATGCCACAATCAACATTCGGAATGCATCCGCGCACTTAATTTCGTTTTTCACACAAAATTTGATACAGGTTCTTTGATCCATTTTTTTGAATAGGTAAAAATCGAAGACGATCCAAAACACGTGCAAGCAAAGCAGCTGTCAACAATTAAGTGAACATTCAAAATGGCCGAGCTTGTCGGCATAAGTGAGAGACATGAGTACCAACATAACGCTACAAAAAAATCGAAATTCGATTATACGTAACCCGCGAAAATTCAAAATTCGCGATACTTTTTGAACACACCTCGTATATATGTATATCTTATATCTGCGAAAAAGTATCCTTGCAAAAATTGTGAAAAGAATGCTTGACTAACTATTGCCTGTATTTTCTAGCAAATACTTGGCGAAGATGCCCGAAACGGAGAAAAAAAGCATTAGCAATCGTGGCAGGCCGAGAAAGTCGGTTGCCGCATTGCGCAAAATTGCCCGCGAATCCAATGATGATAACGAAGTCTTGGAGAGCCGCACCAGAGCGCAGCCAATTGGCAATAAGCAGAGCGTCGGTGAGAAAAAGAACGAGCAGGACCTGGATGAGGATGACGCCGTAGGTAAAATGGTGGAGCATGTGCTGAATGACAATGCAAATTATAACGAGGGGGAGGAGGACGACGACGAGGAGGAGGAGGAGCCGGACAGCAATGAGGCAAGCGAATCCGAGGAGCAAGTGGAACCGCCTGCCTTCAGTCTGGCCACGCTCGGATTACAGCGAGTGGGCAGCGCCCCGCCACCAAAACCCAAGACCCAAAAGCCTCAAATGCTATTACTAAACGCTCGTGGTATGCCCGCCCGTATACGCAAACGTAATCCCCTGTTCTACGACGAGAACATCATTAACGATGACAAGCCACTGCGCGTGAGCCTCACGTCCAAGAAGCCAATGACGCGCGGCTATGGCGACAGTCCCGGCAAGATACAAACGACACCCTCGAAAGTGATGAAGAAGCGCAAAGGTGTCGTCTCTCGCTATATGCGCTCCAATGATGGCAACGGTGCGTCCACCTCCCAATCCACTAGTGGCGCAGATGTGGAGCTGCCCTCCGGCAAGAGGAGAAAACTGCCACCCATGTCCGCATCGGTATCCAAGGCTCAACAGCAGCAGCAGCAGGCTCAACTGCGAGCGGTGGCACGTGGCGCCATGGGTGGCACTAAGAGGAATGCTGCTGCCGCTGCCGTTGCCGCTGCCGAGGATGTGGCCAGAAAAGCCGAGGCAAGTGCGGTTGCCAACAAACGATTGGGCCTCTCGATCGGGCAGCGTTTGCGCAATCTTCTGAAGCTGCCCAAAGCACACAAGTGGGCCATTGCCGAGTGGTTCTACTCGTACATTGATAAGCCGCTCTTCGACTGCAAATATGAGTTCATGAATCATGTCAGTGAGCTGGCGCCGCGTCTGGGCACCCGCAACTTGAATCGCCACGAATGGGGGATCATTAGGCGACGCATGGGTCGGCCCAGACGCTGTTCGGCCGCCTTCTTTGACGAGGAGCGACGTGAGCTGGAGCGCAAGCGTCAGCTGATGCGCACGCTGCAGTCACGTAAGCCTGGTGAATTTAAGGATTCGCTGCTGCTCTCGGATATGCCCGATAAGATACCGATGCCGTTGCCATTGGGCACCAAGGTGACGGCACGATTGCGTAAGCCGCAGGACGGCATCTTTGCGGGCACCGTCGCCGCCTACGATTCAATGAATTCTGAATACCGTGTGACCTTTGAGCGTCCCGGCCTAAGCACACAGTACATACCGGACTATGAGATTGTGTCGGAGAATTTTGATGAGATGCTGCCACTGCATAGCTTCACCAAAGACTATCGTCCAAATTTAATAACCATCTTTCAGACGAATAATATGGGCTATACAACAAACCTGGGCTTTACCACCAATTTGTCGAGCGGCTTTCTGGGGAAACGCTATCCACTGGCCGTCACTGCTGCTGGCAATCTGAATAATAATCAATCAATGATAATGCCACAGAAGCATCTGGCTAACAACAATGCGGCCGCCCGCAATGCGCTCAGCATGAAGCTAAACAAGAGTGATCCGCTGCTGGGACAGGATGCCATCGGTGAGAGTCCAATACGCCAACAGCTGGTGCGTCATCATGGCTATTCAACGAAGTTGCTCGAGCATCTGGTGTTGCTGCAAAAATATATTGCATTGAAGGAGTCACGAATTGATCGATTGGCCGAAATGAATAGCTCGGCCGAGCTGACCACTGCCGGAGGGGAGACCAATGAACACAATCGACGGCAGGTGCGGGATAATTTTCAACGACGCTATGCCTCCAACATTATATGGATCGAGCGCATCAATGTGGAGCTCATGTATGAGCTGACCAAGGTGCAGGAGCTATCGAGCAGTCTCACCCGTAATCCCAATATACAGGCCATGATATCGCCAACGCTGTTGCGCGAAGAGTGTCGCGCCAGGGCCAGCCGGACGGTCGATGAGATGAACAATGGCGTTATCAAAAGCGAGAGCATGGTGAATCTACTGAAGAATCTAACCACGTTGTTGATTGTCACACAGAATCTGGATAGCGATTGGGAGGCGGACGAAGTGAATAAAGTGCTCGAAGGTTGCCTCGAGGAGGTGCGCAGCAATCTTATCTGTGCCGAAAATGTTGAAGTCTTTCAGAAGTGCGTGCAACTGCGCATCGAGCAGATTGCCGTTGTCATCAATCGAAATATGAAGGAGCGCACCCTTAGCAGCAGCCAAGACAAGTCCGCCTCGCAACCAAAGACACCCAAGTCCGATACGGCTGAAACTGCCAGCATAAAATCAACAACAATCAAATCATTGGACAAGGATAAAAAACAACAAAGGAAAACCAACAATGCGAAAGAGAAGTCCAAATTGCTTGTTGAGTCCGATGTGGAGCCCATGGATGTGGACAGTGAACCGGATGACGATGCCAAAACCGAACAACAAAAAAAGCACACTGACGACGATGATGAAGATGTTGATGCAGATGCCGAAGCCGAAACGGAAGCCGATGCTGATGCCGATGATTCAGATGCTCGGGAAAAACACGAAGATGAAGCAATTGTTGGTAAAGTAGATGCAAATGCCGATGACACACAAATCACCATCGAATCGATGAAGGAGTCGGATGATGAAAGTCAGTCGCATGATGAAAAAGATTATAAGCCTGAGGGCGATATGATTGAAATGGTGGCTGCCGTCGATGAATTCGACTCTCAGGAGGAGTTCATATAAGAAAAGTAACGAGTGGCGAGTGGCGAGTAGCGATTAGCGAGTATCAAATATATATATATATATATATATATAGGAGGAAATTGTTTATATTTTTATTATTCAATTTTTTTTTTTGTCAGTGAATCTATAAGAAACGACCCAATCGTCTTTAATATATATATTAATATTAATTCTACCAATTAAAACAAGTAATGCCCTGCACCCATTAAAAATGGCTCAACGAGGTTATCGTAAATTTGTACAATTGTATTTAATAAGGCAAAAGAAATCATCTTCGACCCTTCGAAGGTCAAACATCCGTCAAGGGACGTATTTACTATTACTCATCAATTTGAAGTTTTTTTTTTCGCTTCTTATATAGTACAATACATTTCTGGTTCCGAGCAATTTTATAAAAGTGACTTTATTCTTGATCAGCATCAAACCGTTTTGCGCGGTCCGTCTGTATTATCACAAGGATCTTAGATCTTATCAATTGTTTTTATATTCGTTTGATTGTAATAAATATATATAATTGAATTAACAACAAACATGTACAAATTGGGGAAATGACAGACTTGGGTACAGGGTATCTGCTAGTTGAGCGATTTCGACTAGATGACTCTTGTTTAAACTAGTTCTTATGTAGTGTCACTAAACAGACAATAGGCGACAAATCGCCAAAAAGGGCATCAGACATCATCTGAGTCTCTGGGCGCAATTGCGTATTGTCTGCTTAGTGGTAGTGTTCATTTCGAGTGCAAATTCTCGAGTGTGTCGCAATAAAATGTTGTACAAATAAGCACAAATTGTTTTTAAATTGTTTATTTTTGCATATGCTGGAAGCGTTGAGTTAGCTGCCTATTTATCATCCTCATCATCATCGTCGTCGTCATCATCATCCTCACTTGACTGATTTAGCCAGGTGACCAGTTTGGCGAGACTTTGCCGCAGCGTTATGTGCTCCTTGATGTCCAGCTGCTCGTACCATGCGAATATTGCATCCTCGCTGACAAAGTCCTTGTCGTACAGGTAATGCACTACCTGCGAGATCTTCTCAAGCACCAACTCGTTCTCCGCACAAATGTCCTGCGAGAAGGAAACAAAAAGATGTCATGTGAATAAAGACAAGAAATGTACAATCAAAAAAAATAGATGTATATACGAGGTGTGTTCAAAAAGTATCGCGAATTTTGAATTTTCGCGGGTTACGTATGATCGAATTTCGATTTTTTTGTAGCGTTATGTTGGTACTCATGTCTCTCACTTATGCCGACAAGCTCGGCCATTTTGAATGTTCACTTAATTGTTGACAGCTGCTTTGCTTGCACGTGTTTTGGATCGTCTTCGATTTTTACCTATTCAAAAAAATGGATCAAAGAACCTGTATCAAATTTTGTGTGAAAAACGAAATTAAGTGCGCGGATGCATTCCGAATGTTGATTGTGGCATACGGAGAAGCTACCTTGGACCGAAGCAACGTTTATCGGTGGTACAAAATGTTCTCAGCAGGCCGAGAAGATGTGAACGACGAAGAG
The DNA here is from genome assembly GCA_035041595.1 of Drosophila basisetae. Taxonomy (NCBI): domain Eukaryota; kingdom Metazoa; phylum Arthropoda; class Insecta; order Diptera; family Drosophilidae; genus Drosophila; species Drosophila basisetae. Next base: position 18,130,568 of record JAWNLB010000174.1, read on the forward strand.
CGTGCCGGACGCCCGAGCACTTCAACAACAGACGAAAAAATTAATGGAGTGGAGAAAATGGTATTGGCCAATCGTCGAATCACCGTTAGAGAAGTTGCTGAGGAGCTGGACATATCGATTGGCTCATGCCATTCGATTTTTATCAATGATTTGGGCATGAGACGGGTCGCGGCGAAATTCGTACCAAAATTGCTCAATTGCGACCAAAAACAGCATCGCATGAACATTGTTAATGAGATGTTGGACTCTGTCCGCGACGACCCAAATTTGCTGCAGAGGGTCATAACTGGTGACGAATCGTGGGTTTATGGTTACGATGAAACCAAAGCTCAATCATCTCAATGGAAGCTGCCGCACGAACCAAGACCGAAAAAAGCGCGCCAAGTTCGGTCGAATGTGAAAGTTTTGCTGACAGTTTTCTTCGATTGCAGGGGCGTGGTGCATCATGAGTTCTTGCCACAGGGTAGAACGGTCAATAAGGAATATTACCTGCAAGTTATGCGCAATTTGCGTGAAGCAATCCGCCAGAAACGCCCGGATTTGTGGAAGAACAAAAATTGGCTTTTGCACCACGATAACGCCCCTGCTCACACATCGTTGCTTGTGCGCGACTTTTTGGCCAAAAACAACACACTAATGATGCCGCAGCCACCGTATTCCCCAGATCTGGCCCCCTGTGACTTTTTCTTGTTCCCTAAACTGAAGAGGCCCATGAAAGGACGACGTTACGCTACGCTTGACGAGATAAAGACGGGATCGAAGGAGGAGCTGAACAAGATAAAAAAAAAATGATTTTTTGAAGTGCTTCGAAGATTGGAAAAACCGTTGGCACAAGTGTATAATATCTCATGGGGATTACTTTGAAGGGGACAAAATAGATATTCATGAATAAAAAAATAATATCTGAAAAAACAGAAAATTCGCGATACTTTTTGAACACACCTCGTATATATATTATATTCTTATAAGTAAAACAAAGCAAGTCAGCATATATTAGTTAGTAAGTACCTCCAATGCCTTCAAGCAATCCAGCATGGCATCTTCGCTCTTAATATAGTTGGAGACAACAGGTCCCAACTGTTTGAGTGCAGCATTGATGGCAACCATAACATTACCGTTGGCCGGTTCTACAATGCTCTGCATGCCGAAAATCGCCTTGACCACATTAAAATTGACTTCCTTAAGCGACATGTTGTACGCATAACGTGAGGAGTTGATCTCAAGTATTAGGAAATCCGGATTTGATTTTTCGCGAAAGCCGCGTGTTAACGAATCGATAACCTCCCACAGGAAGACTGCAAGCAATGGCAATAAAATATGAATATACGAATAATAATAATAAGTATCTAGGCATATAGTTTTAGTTGGGCATAGATTCTTACTGTTCGTGTCATCGGGCAGCGGTGTCGCTAGGCGGGATTCGCCGGCATCCTCTTCGTCGCTGGAATAGCTGCAATCGCTGTCATCCTTTGCCAGCGGCTGTAGCTCACACATTTTCGGTATACACAGCATCTTAGACGGTGGCATCAAATTCTCATCGGCATCCGAGTCATCGGGATCGCCGGTTGTCAGATCGCTAATAATGTAGGCGGACGTTCCAAGGGCCTCCAGTTCAACTGAGAATTGGAATTTGAAATTGAATAGATTGATTTAGAAATAAAATAAATGACCTAAGCCGATATGAAAATCGCTTCATTTTATTTGCTACTCACCCATTTCATGCTCTTCGGTACGTTGTGTGCTGGGTGAGCTGGTGACCAGTGTGTTTGTCAATTTTGTATTAGCCGGCAGGATGCATTTGGCGCCTAGGACACAGCCAGCTGTAATGCTACAATTCTGATTGATGATGGCATCAGAGCCAATGACGCAGTGCCGCAGCTGGCAGTTGTCGTTCACGGTCACATTGGCCATGAGGAAGACATTGTTGAGATGACAGTTCTTGCCGATGCGACAATTGGCGCCAATAACACTGGAGCTGATAGTGCTGCCGGCATCCACATGACTGCTTGCATGTACAACGACATTCTCTTGCAGCGCCACCTTGGATACATTGGCGTCGTGACTCTTGTAGATATTATCCTTGTTGAAGACATACTGCTGCTGCAGCTTATAGACGCCCATGTCGGGCACAAGCGGGTACGCCCAGCGGCTAATAATGTCCCGGCTGACCAACTGATAGGAGAGCCAATTGTTCACCTTGTGCGCATATTGCGCCGGTGGCAACATTGCCACATAGATACGGCTGTCCAGCAGCTCCTCATTGATTAGCAGGCCGCGCACAAAATCGTCGCGTGTCTGAAAGTCAAAGTTATCGCTGAATAGGGAAAGCATCGATGGCGAACCAATGGCTATTTGCGGATCCAACAGATTGTGGTGCAGTGTGACACAGGAATTGCTGAGAAACACATTGAGCGGTATCTGATAGCGTGACTCATTGTGGTTCAGGCGCAGCCGCTGATGGTAGTGGAGTCGTGCATTCTGCTTGTCCACAGCAATTAGCAGCTCATTGCCAGTGCGCTCGGTTGCGCTGCTGGCGCACTCCTTGAACACCAGCGTGGCAGCCGTGCCCTTATCGAACTTGGCCGTGCGCTTGTGCTGCTCAAGCACTGGCCGCAGATTGGCGTTCGTCACCGTGTCCGCGCCCAGCAGTATGAAATTGCCACGGATCAGCGCCTTGGCGTCCAGATCACGCATCGCATCGCCAAAGCAGCGACAACCCTCGCCGCCGATCACATGAACGGTCATCATGAATGACCAGGACGCATATGTGGCTATGCCTTGTCTGTGAATCAACACATATTCAAATCAGTATTAAGCTGATAATTGATTCTATACAATACTATAGCTAAACTAAATACAGATAATGAAATAATAATCTGACTTGCTAATGACCTTATCAGTTACAATTTTAAATTAAATACATTACTTATAATAAAAGTTCATAAAGTAATAAGGAGTAATGAGAAGGACTTTTTCTAGCTGATTGCATCAGCAACTAGCTGACTTGTATGGCTTATATGATGTATACTCACTTGATGTGCTCCCGGATGTCCTGTAGATAAAGGCTGGCATAGACGAACACCTCCTCGACGCCACTGCGATTTAGTGCAATTAATGCATAGTCCAGCATACTAACATTAACCAACGGCAACAGCGCCTGTTAACAAATATTTATACAGTTATATTAATATAATATTGAAGCAACGTGCGTGGCCAATACAACAATTTATGGTTTGATGTCTCAATACCAACCGTAGAGCCTTCATCGGACAGCGGTTTGAAGTTCCACACATTATTGTCGGCTATAAGGACAGCCTGGACGATTTCTTTTTGGAATTGTGACATATTTTTTCTAACAAAACAAGAATTGCAAAAACTATTGTGTGCAAATATAATGAAATTAAAGCGGCTGCTCTTTTCGCTGTTTACAGCACTGTCAGCTGACAGTGTTGGAAAGCAAGTGCATTTGGCAGTATGGCAACCCTGCCATGGGCTATGCTAAATTTCAGCTGTTGACGTTGGTTTTATTGCTGCTCCAAGTGGACTGTTCCTTATTGTTATTGTTGGTGTTTTTTTTTGTTGTTTTTGTTATACCTATGCAAAAGGCACACTTGAATTTCCCTGATATAAGCCATCGTTATTGAGTAGTGTGTAGAGTGGCTATTAAATGCATGCTTAACCGAAATCGAAAGTTAAATTCATATTATCGTCATCGCCAGTAGTTGTGCTCCGCTGTGAGTAAGTGACTGTGTATGTGTCTGCACACTAAATATACCCGCCCACACCCACCGTCCAATAACTGTTAAAGCACATACGAGATAAAAAATTGAAGAAAGATATAAGAAATAGTAAATAGGAATCATGTAATAAACGCTTTGAACTTGTGTAAATTGTCCATGACAGCGTTGACTTCTAAAAACGAAAAGCAAAAATAAAAACAACACAAACCAAATCGCTGCTGCCGTCATTCGCCGCGGCATCCGAGCGCCTGTCTTAACTAAAAATAGCCAAAGAAGACAAATAACAGGTAGAAAAAAGAAGCAAATTGCCAAGAGAATCCATAATATCATAACTACAGACCATCCAGAATTATTCAACATTCCATCGCATAGCCCATAATAACAAACAAAAGCGAACAGTGAAAACAGCTTAAACTGCTCGCCGAAACCGAAAGCCGCTAAATGATGGAGAGCGGGAACAACGTGGATCCGACAGCAGGAGTTGCTTCGCCGGAGAAATCAACAATTGACATCATCCAGCAGCGTTTCAAGGCAGACGAGCGAGTTCATCTGGTAAGCTGACCATGTACCATGTGTTAATGTCATGTGATGATTAATCGATTAATGCTGCATTTTTTTGAATCGCATTTCCATGCTTCCGCTTAATTTGATACGTGTGCATATAGTTAATGTAAAGGGACCCTAAGGTTAGAT